>OX328124.1:94371303-94971303 GCA_946811695.1 Gonocerus acuteangulatus | reverse complement strand
CCCGCTTATGAGGTTGACCTCACGACGCAATCCGGAAGTGCGGACTAGAAACTTTCTCGTTTCAGACCCCATAGATCACGAAAATATAGGTGGTTCAAATTTGTATATATATATATATATATATATATATATATATATATATATATATATATATATGTGCTTGTCTGTTAACGCTCTAGCAAGCTCAAAAATGGCCCGATTTTGATGAGATTTGGTAAAAATTTTGGAGTGGCTGTGGTAATCATGATGGCGTATACATAAGTTTGTTTTTAATTCTCCTATCTATATAACCTTCCTCATAGCCTACAACTGAAGTTATCGTTATTTCTTATTTTATATAAAGATTTTAACCTCGAGAGAATGGAATTTTATTTGCCATGAAGCACATATTTACAATTGATTATAACAGTAAAATGAATTTGCTAGTAAAACAAAAGAAACTTAAAATGAAAACGAATTTTTGGTTCGAAATAAAGCCTTCTGTGCAGTAGTCGAAGAGTGAGTATGTTTTGATGGATGGATGGATTGGGTGTTTAAGGGCAGAAAACATCTAGGTCCTCACCGCCCTGAAGTGTAGTGTTAGAGAGTCGTGTGAGAGGGATCGTAATTTTGTGTTTAGGACAGTGCATGACAATGAACTGTAATTTTTATGACCTCTACTCTTTTTTTTTTTTTTAACCTATGTCATTGCTTACGACTAACTTGTTACTTAGATACTAATAGAACAATTTGCACTAAAACTAATACTAATATGCAGTATAGCACTATTAATACAGTTAAGAGACTTGTATATAATTTTTTTTTTTTTTTTTATGCATATACATATATATATATATATATATATATATATATATATATATATATATATATATATCTTTTTTATATGTATATATCTATTTTTTCTGAGTAATGTTGTATATATCCTTTTTTTTAATGCATATATATATATATATATATATATATATATATATATATATATATATCTTTTTTATATTTATATATCTATTTTTCTGAGTAATGTCATATATATCCTTTTTTTTTTTTTTATATATATATTATTAGAGTATGTTTTGAGCACACAATTGTATTGACTTATTCAGACTTCCTCAAGAATGAGGATTAAGAATTATACGTATTATTCAGTGTAAGTTGGCTACTGTCAGTTTCCCTTGATTTGTGATGCCTAATCTATTCCATTTCTTCGAGATGTAGGGAACCACGCTAAGATGACACAGTTCCGACAAGTCTGACTTTTTGATAATGATATTCAAGACCCAATATAATATCTAAAGCAGGGATGCCCCTAGTAATTTATTATTATTTAAAAAAATCATTATTATATATAAACAAAATGTGTATGTATATATATTTTATATACGAGTTCTAATATATTTATTTGCAGGTAAGCGTAGGTAAGGATACGGATCTACATATCTGCCCCCACATTCCAGAAATACAGATGTATAAGGATCAGTTCTAATAATAAAACAATAAAATAATATATTTTTTTTTTTAGGTATTTTATATATATTTATTTTTTAATTAATATGGTCCTTCTTTTTATACGCATATTACCAGAAGTTATTTTTCGCCATCATTCAGTTTTCATGCGTTTTCTAATATGATCTATTCATAATGTGTGTCTGTGTGTGTGATTTGCTTTAGTCGCGAAGCCTTAAGACATAAAAATTACAGTAAAGTGTTTTTCCTATACCGCTCTATAGATTTCAAAGGTCCGACACGCAGGAGTTGCATAATTGAGCATATTCCGTAGAAAGTGTGTAGTGTACACTGCATTCCTGAATAATTTTCTTAAAATAAATTATATAGCTAAAAAAAAAAATGCTCTCCCATATTTTTAATGAACAGCTGACTCAATGAACAGAAGGAACCAGATGCAGCCTCATGTTCAGCTCCCCTAGCGGTAGAAGTAACAACGAATTCCCGAACCGGTTTGGCGTCTTTATTCAATTCGAATCTAATGTAGAGTAAACCCCAACTTCTAATAAGCCAAGTCAATTTATTTTTAAATCATACCTCTGTCTTTAGATGCCCACAACGTATACCGAGCAACAATGCAACGTAAAATTACGACTGGAATGAGCAAATTAGTAATTTGTGTCCTGAGTAAACGCCTCTCCAGATGGACGATTTGTTTATTTTTACAAAACATTTTAACCATCATTTTCGGTATATAGTAGGAAGGATGGATGAAGACTTTTTCAAAATTTAGGAGTGTAACCTAAATAGCTACTTTCGGAAAATTCAAATACCATCAGGCGGCGATTGGGTAAACCGGATATCCTAATTAAGGGAGAAGTTCGATCCACCGGAAATTTTCGGAATCCATACACGTTTTCAAAAACTCATTCTTACTTGTTATTAAATATTATAATTTTTAGAGATTTATTGAAGTTGATAAAGCTTGGAAAGTGAAAGGAGACCATTGGAAACTTATTTAAATTTGAACGTCCACTTATTATTATTTTTGGGCGGGGTTTATACTTGTTACAACCATTTTATAGGCAGGAAAGAGGAGAAACCTTTTTTTTCCAAAGAATAAGCACTACCCCTAGTGGGAATCGAACTCACGACCTTAGGCAAAGAGTACACATTCCTTAGCACTCACTACGCCTCACAGTGAGACGAAACGATTAAAACCGCAGACATTCAATGTTATACCTCTTAACATCCTCGTTTCGGCCTGAAAACTAAAAACCAAATGTTTTCGAGGGTTTAGATCTTAAATCTGAAGTCATTTTATTTTTATCTTGTCGGGGTTTTTGGTCAATGAGCTAAAAGCCTAAAATTTCAGATTTTATATTTTGCGGGTGGGAGGTATAATTTCCTTTTGTTTTTCTTGCACTGAATCCCATGAAATCCCACGTCACTCTGGTTGATAATTTCGGAGCCTTTTGAGTGACAATTGTTTCATTTTTTTTTTTATTTTACATAATAGACATACTTAACAAAAATTTACACCATTAAATCAAAAAATGCCCTTAGATAGGGGCGCAGTCTGCTGTTTTTCTCAGATACCCTGGACTGTGTGGAACAAGTCCTTGTAGTCAAACAAAAAAAAAAAAGTTTTAAATTCGGGCAATGTCGCGGGGTTTGGGCGTTTCGTCCCACTGTGCGCCTCCTGGACTGTTATAGCCGAAGAAATCAATGTTTGAACTTTAACATTCATCAGAAAACCTTTAAAGTTTACAGATTGCAAGCGTGAGGTCTTTGACCTGACTTTCCTCTTTTCACCCCCAACCCCTCTTCGACATTAATTCACTTACCCAAGTTTGGAGAGCGAAGAACATTAGATCCATGTTAAGGCGGTTCGTAATACTGAATGTATTAGAAAATGTCGAGCTTGACATGTTGTCCTTAACTTTTGCTTCGTTATCAATCAAGCAAAACACGAGGTGTGATAAGAGATATTCTTCTTTATGAGCAAGGTGTACATCGACTCTGATAGTCCACTGCCCTCAGAGGTCTCCCCTTTCCCTCGTCAGCGAATTTATCCCACCGATATGAGTTATTGACGAATCTGTCAACACAACATCTCTAGAAGTAATCTGACATTTGACAGGAAACAATAACCTCCCAGTATGGGAAATTCCTATTTTGACATTTTTTAATTAGAGACGGAATAAATACTGACGAATTCATAATTGTTGATAAAAATTAATTAATTTCATTATAAGACGATGACTCTTTTCATTAAAATTTATTTTCTAAGAGGTCTAAGGTTATCTCCAGAAGTATTTTATAGTAAGCAGATCAAGTGAGTGGTACCCTGGATGGCTTTATGGCAAAGTCCAGACTCATAAAATAAAAATAACCGTTGCCATTTAGCCGTTTAGAATCGATAGTATAATGATAGTGTCAATAGTGACAGTAAAATTGTTAAATTCGGTGGAAGGTTTTGTCATTAACGAAATATGAAGATAAAAACCGACTGATATCATTATTCCTAAGCTGTATTTATTATATCAAAAATCCAGTAAATTCAGCCCTCTACAACACAAGGCTCACCACTCTGCTTTTAGAGACGTTATGTCTCGAAGTTGTGGACTTTGGAATGATAAAATTCCAAAAAATGGAGAAATTACCAATAAATATTTTAGGACTTTTAAGATCTACATATAGTTGTGATATGATATTTAATATATTTATTTATATCTGGATTCTTTTTGTTTTGGGATATTGTTATATATTTGTTATTATTTTAATTTTGTATGACTACAATTTGATGGCTGAGGTTGTGATTGTTTTAATTGATAAATAAATAAATAAAATATTTCATTTATTATACCGTCAAAGATTGGCAATCCAGTTATCCAGACAATACAATGGACGAAGTTGAAGTTGAATTAGCTCGACTTAGGATTGGCCGTAATGAAAATACAAGAAAAACCATCGTGTAAAATTACTAATAAAAGGTTTACCTTTAAGCCTAGTAACACAAAAACTCATGCGTTACGATTTTTTGCTCAAGAATTTCACCCGGAACCATTTTCGGGGGACGGCTTCGGCTGGTTAACGAACTTGACTTTTTTTCTTTCTTTCTTTTTTAACGTACATTATTATTAACAACAATTTCAAGGCCAGGATAGGGCTGATGCCTTCTCTTTTTTCTAAAGAAAAGCCACCACCCCATAGTGGGAATTCAACCCACGACCTTTGGCACGTAGTGTTAGGTGCTCACACCTTAACACTCATGGCCACCGGGCCTCCTTTGACTTTTTAAAATCACACAGTACAAGTATTTTTGTACCAAAGTTTCATTAAAATTGGTCCATTTTTAAGCTAGCTAGAATGCGAACAAACTCACACGCGCATGTATATATATATATGTGTGTGTGTGTGTGTGTGTGTGTGTGTGTGTGTGTGTGTGTGTGTGTGTGTGTGTGTGTGTATTTATATCAGTCACTGTCATTTTCGTTACCTATGGGTTCTAGACCGTAACATTTTCTAGTCAACACTCCCGAATTGAGTCAAGGGGTTAACCTCATTGTAGTTTTATTCAACTATTAAGACCAAAACACGACAATCTCCATCTTGGTTTCAACACTTCAGAAAGAGAAACCATTAGAGCAACGAGTATTGTTGAAGAGGTGACTAAAAGGTCGAAAAGAGAGCCGGAGGTAACTGTCAGATACTATAAATGCACTAAAAGCAAAGACAGCTCTGAAAGGAACTGAATAGATTGCAATCTATTCCACGGTCTTCCGAGAACCAAGAACTGTTCGGGAGCTGTTCTGGGGAAAATGATAAAGGATGAGATAGGAGGCTGACACAGTTACTCGCTGTTTATTTGCAGACATTTTGAAACATCAAAAATAAACAAGCACAAATAGAATCATTCCCAGGCCAAATATCTCGAAGGATTTCAAGAGAATTTGTCAACTGGTTGGTTAGTTGGTTCATAATTACAGAAATAGACTCACTACTAACCCATTACTAATTTGACAGATTTTTAATTTCATTTTAACTGTCTAAAACTCATTACCCATGAATACGTAATGATTATGACTGAAAGGCCAATACGTCACATCTGTAATAAGGAACTAACAGTCAAACATGTACTAACTGACTACATTCTTAGAACGAACTTGGACAATCCACTCCACATAATTTACTAATTTACTGATTAACACTGTTGAAAAAACTCAAAAATATAAGAAAAAATATGAAAGGCTAACTCACAGATGGGTGAGGTCAAATGGGGAAACTCCAAAATGCTCTAAATGTAATACTATCATGATTATTGAACACATTTTCAAGAGATGTATCTACAAACATATCCTGCATAATTAATAAGTACCGTCTGATACAGCTACTGATAATACTAAAACAAATAAATAATAAGATGATAAAAATTTGACGAAACATAATTTTTCAAGAGTATAAATTTTTAGAACTAGTCTCATGGAGTGTGTTATCTTTTTTAAGCAAAGTATACATTTTTGTAAAGCAAATTTCAATCCAAACATAAAGCTAAATCTCGGGAAATGATAACCTTCTAGTTTTTTCACCCAATAGAACCCATTAAACAAACAAATAAACAAAATGTAAAACATACACAACTTCTCTTATTTATACATTAATTGATTTTGTACTTAAGTTATGTAATATTTCATATTATTTTACTTGTTGAGTTTTCTTTGGATTTCATTAGATAGTTACATATTTTTTATTACTTACTAGCCGTTACCCGGCGTGCCATGCTACGCCTACTTTCTGCGTATAGAAAAGCCTAAATAAATTAGACACCAAATAAGTATTATTAAAATCTAATAACACGAATCTGTAACTGTTATGAACCCGTGACCTCCCAACTGTGAGTCCTAGACGACTTTGACCTAACCCCCCGTATCAAGACATACATGTATACCAAGTTTGGTAAAAATTGGTCTAACGGTGTGGATTTGTATAAGGGACAAACATACACACAGACAGCTGGTAGATTTTTTTGACCTAGCCTACGGCACTCCCCAGATTAAGATCTACCTGTGTACCGAGTTTAGTCAAAATCGGACGAACGGTGTGGATTTGTATAAGGGACAAACATACAGACAGACAGCTATAAGACGTTTTTGACTTAGCCTACGACACTCCCCAGATTAAGACCTACATGTGTACCGAGTTTAGTCGAAATCGGACGAACGGTGTGGATTTGTATAAGGGACAAACATACAGACAGACAGCTGGTAGATTTTTTTGACCTAGCCTAGGAGATTTCTGGTATCCATACCTACCATTATTCCAAGTTTGGTCAAAATCGGTCAAACGGTGTAGATTTGTATAAGCAACAAACAAACAGAAAAACAGACAGACACGTGATTTTTATATATATAGATTTATATGTTTTTTTTTCTTCTTTGAGGGCTGAAAGCTCACGAATACCTGTTGACAAAAACTGGCAAACCAGCTTCTACAAAATAACGGCGTAACCTGGACATTCCTGTTACGACAGTCATTGTTACGACATGACAGAAATTCTTGCAGAAGGTAGCCATCATATTCACAAAATAATTTTATACCTAAAAGGCATCAAAATATAATGTAAAACTAGAATTAAACTAGAACATGAATTTATTGTTATTATTTAAGTGAGTTATTCATAATTAACTAAAAACGTATTATTTCTATGTTTATTGAGTACGAATCCAATTTTAAATATTATATATTTATTTGGTGTTTTCCGCTTCATTGGCGATCAACACAAAGAACGGCATCCTCTCAAACATTTATTCTAGGAAATGGCGATTGTAGTTGCAGAACATTTTAGCTGTAAAAAACCTTTTGTGAAGAATTTACCGATAAATTGTACTTCGTATCTATAAAGGAATAACCTTATTTTTAAGTCAACAGTGCTTATTGTCATAAAATAAGATTATATAGTGTGGTGTTTTTGTGGTAAGTCAGTACAGTGTTGATGTACTGGCTATCATTGCCGAGGAGTTCCTGCATATCATTCGGGATGTTAAAATTGCATCGTCTTTGGCAGTCTGTCAGTATGTGTCTGTGTTACACATACTGCACATACGTTTATCTCGTCTTGTCATAAGGTATTCGTGAGTTAGTCGAGTATGTCCGATCCTTAGTCAAACAAGAATAATTATTATTATTTTTATTATGATTTTTTTTATGAGTTTTTTTGTTTTATTCAGGTGTATTCTTCTCTCAATATTTTGCACAATTTCTAAAACTTGAGCAATTTGAGGAATTTCTATCTGCCTGTCTGAGATGAATTTCTATTTCTTTTCGTCTGAGATGGGGTACTTACATAAATAAATAAAAAATTAAATTAAAAAAATTCCATTTTAGTAAATTAAAATATCCCGGTAGAGTTTGCTGAATAAATTAAAGTGTTAGTATAATAAGGGGTTGAGAGAGATATCCTTGATCCACCCTCCGTCGATCCATAATCAAGATTTGCTCCAAGGATTTACAAACAGGGGATTAGCTACCTTTTAGTCGACAACTTGTAACAAGAACTAAAAAGCTTAAATGCTGTTATCTTAATTATTTATTAATAAATACTTATTACTTTCTTATTACATTTTTGCGTATTTATTTCTGACCCACAACAATATTTAGCACAACGCATAAGAACATTTAATCAACACAGACGATCTGTTTGCATTAATATAATAGCATACACATGCATTAATATAATAACACAGGATAGCCCTCCAAATTCAGGGAAGGTCCATACAGGATGGCATCCTTCGATTTTCAATAAAATACACAAACTCTGCAAATATAGACGTGAAAAATTATATTTATCACAGAATATCAACAAGACGATAGCTCAGAGAACATTGGAAAGCAGTGACCTGCGACTCTAAATCCTTCTAGAAATATAACAGCAAGAATTTTAGAATGCTCCGAAAATATATAATCAATATCCTTTTGACCGGCCAACCTTATCTATGTTCAACCTTATCTAGACTAAAATATCTTACTAAAAACCATAGTCTGCCATCCTAGCACGTTTCTATAAAATGATTATATCAGTTGTAGTTATTATTATTATTAAATTTTAACGTCCATTTATTATTAACTACACATTTTAGGACGGGTTATCTATAGGTTACCACCCTTTTCTAGACAGATAGGGCTGATGTCTTTTCTTTTGTCTAAAGAAAAGCCACCACCCCTAGTGGGAATCGAACCCAAGGCCCTTGACACGGAGTGTTAAGTACTCACGCCTTAACACTCATGGCCACCGGGCCTCCGATTTTATAATTTTCTGCTTGTAATAACTGTTATTAAGCCTTTATGTGGTAAATTATTGTCTTCTAAATGTTTTATTATTGAATATTGGAATTTTTAAACTTAATTTATAAATTAAGTATTTGTATTTAATTTTAATTGCTCAATTTATATATTAGTTGGTAGTTAATCTAACTACCTTGAGCAATGATTTCTGTTTGTAGCACATAGCAAGGTTTTGGTTTACATGCACCCCTTGTTGGGCCATGGGCGTATATAGAAAATTTTAAACAACTAAAACGCTATTACACCCAAAATAAAATATTTTTTATAAACATAGTGATCTTATTTAATTTATTTTTAAGGGTTTATGACACATTTTTACCTATCAACCCAAAATTTCGGGGGGGGGGGGGGCTGCAGCCCCCTCAGCCCCTTATATACGCCCATGTGTTGGGCTATTGAGGTCTTAGGGTGGGTTTACACTTGATAGTTATTGCAGGATATTTATATCAGAGAGAAATTGCGACTAATGAAAACCATGTAGAATGTATGTCTGCAATAATTTCTACATGGTAACAAAATCTATGTTTTCCAGTTCTTCTTGAAAACATGGTACAATATCATCAAGGAAGGGCAAAGAGACGTAGAAGGAATGGAATAATGTTTATAAATGTAAAATCCAGGTAATCCTTGGAATAAAGAAGATTGAGAACGGCCCGAGGAGAGAGGCAGGGAGCCGAAGCAGGCACGTGAGGGCGAGGCTAATTGTTGGGGTAGGTAAATAAAACCACGTGACACCGAGGCCGGGCCTGTCTTATTTGCATTAAGCAAGTCTTCAATTTCCAATTTTCCCCTTAGCTCTTGTTTACCTCTCTCCAACGGCCGGGTCCTTGCAAAACAGTCCTCTATCTCTCTCTCGCTCCAATTTAACAACACAATAGGGAGTCGATTCTTTTGTTTGTTTTTTTTTCATTCGCTTGGGATTTTTTTTTAAAAAAAAGAAACAAATAAATATTTTCAAACATATTAAAAAAGAGGCATTCAGCTACATATTTCCTTTCCTTCTTTTTTATAAAAGAATGAAAGTCCCATTTCCTACAGCAACTGAAAAAAAAACAATGCCACTCACCACTGTTTATGTATTTCTCGACAATTTGGTGCTAATCATATTTCGTCTCTACAGAAACCTTCTCAGGAGTAATTTAACAATATAAATATCATTTGAGCCTTAATTAAGTAAAACCTAGGGCAGATCCAACTAATAAAACAAAATGAATAAGGCCGCTGTCCATCAGCTATTCGTAATCGACAGTGGCATAGTTTAAAAGCGCAGATAAAAAAATGCTTATTATATATTTTAATAATAGCAATGCTGATATCAGTAGATTTTTACTTAAATATTTATTTTAATAACAAAAGCTTTTTCAGGAATACAAATTTTAAGAATGAAACTATCGTTTATAATCAGCCAGTCCACAGCAGCTGTATCCATTTTATATCATTGGTCTGAAGGAGGCCTCTGTTGACGTGAAACTTGTACAGCGTAAAATACATGATATCGTCCATACAAAAGCAAACTAACGAATATGAAAATCACCACTTTTCAGAGTGGAAAAGTATTTATTTATAACTTTTTTTTGGACATTCAAATATTTGACCTTTCGGCAGATTTGACCTTTTGATAGTGGAATACTTTCCCTTTAATAGAGTGAAGTCAGATTGAAGGATTTGCCGTAAATAAGTCCAGCAGAAATTATTAAAGATTGACAATGAAAGATGCATTTTTTCATATTCGTTAGTTTGCATTTGTATCGACGATATGTAATCACCTTTCACCTCATTTAAAATAAATTGGCGACAAAGGAGCACAATATTGTAATTAAAAAGAAATAGTTTTTCTCCAAAACAGCTGAATGTATCGCATTGAAATTGGTTTCATTTGATCCTCCAATTTAAATTCTTCTTCAAATAAGGTATACCTAGAATCCTATTATAAAGGGCGAACATCTAAATACAAATATATATGTGTGTATGTGTATGTGTATATATATATATATACATGTATATATATATATATATATATATATATATATATATGTATATATATGTATATATATATATATAAGGTGATTAAGGTCTATGTAGCCAAACTGAAAGAAACGATTTGAAAAGTTTTTCATTTGGGCGATAAGTTACATTTTATGTTTTCCAAATTTTCATTATTTTATGTTTTACGTGATGTAGTTATTTGACTAGAAATTTTGAAGGGAGAATTCAAAAACATTTCGTTCAATTTATCATTTACATAGATTAATACTTACTAAATGTTAATGGTTTTCGTGTAAGAATTGAATCTGTAATCCGTTAGGAGGCCGAGGAAAAAATTTGCAAAAAACCTCTGATTCATCGAGAAAAATAGAAGCGCGTTATTGGACGTCCAGAAAGTTTCTTTTGTCAATACATTTAGTGAATTAAATCACTGTTTTTGGTTGTGTTTGTAAATTTTGTCTATTTTATGATTGCATAATTAGAATTTAATTATCTTGAAACGTATTTGAGCAATCTTTTCTTATTCAATAAAAACATGATTGCGTTAAAAATTGAACATAACCGCCTTTCCCATCGGAATCGGACCATACTTGTAATGCAGTTTTTTGTTGGAAATTATGTACAGAATCACCTCCTACAGTTTGGCTACTTAGACCTGAATCACCCTGTGTATATATATATATATATATATATATATATATATATATATATATATATATATACATGCTGTGGGGGAAAATCAGTCCTTTATCAGGGTAGTAGGGTCCAGAGGTATCATACTCCACCATTCAGCACACTGGGGAGACAGATAGTTCCGACCCTCAAACGATGAAACTCTAGAAGATAAAACCTTTAGTTAAGAAGTTTTGAACTCAGTTCCTCCAGAACATGATTCGAGTGCTCTGCCACTAACCTAATCTCACCCTGTATATGTAATTTAAACGACCAATATGTGTCCTAGTTGATATGGGGAAAAGTAGGCATTTCTCGCCAAGCCCTCCGAATTACGTCTTCGGGTCTACGTCTTAAGCGACTTTTCCTTCCAATAAAGAGGGAAGAAACCCGCCAATATTTTTTTAACATGGTTGTCTAGTCAAGTCTGAATGTTGCTTGAAACTTGGAGGAAAAAGATGATGCCCCAGGTTGCTAATGAGGATGTGAGAGTATCGATTGACTGTGCCCACCTCGGACCTGGAAACAGTCCCGCATCACCGCTCTCATTCTTCTGCCAATCTTATTTAGACAATTATAATGAAGTCCTACCCAAAGGCGAGCTGAGTCGACTCGGCCTGTTGTCATATAACGCTCAGCCATGGTGTGATTATGGAGGCATAGAACAGAACCAAAATAAATGTAATAAGCCCTCAATGGAGCGAATAAAGTGAACATAGTTTTCTTCTATTTTAGTGGCCCTATCGCAATTTGCACAAGAATATTTTTTTAGGACATTCTATAGACTTGTGAATGGTTTTCTTACACTTGCCACGTGATTAAACTCTTTTTTCCAAATATTTAAAAAAATATAATTTATTTATAAGTGATCGCTACTCTGGCGATTTCACTCCTTCAAGTTGGTACCTGTATGGTCCAATGAACCACTATTAGGATGAATAAAAAAATAAATAAATAAGAAACCTCATGTCTTTTCAATGAAAAGAAAAACAGTTTATAGACAAAAACGTAAGCTAACGTAGTCTTAGTTCTGACGAATGTCAAAAGTCTAAAAAAAGGTTCAATTCAATTGATCGTTTTGAAGTAATTGAAATTAAAAATATATATATTTAATTTAAAACGTTTATTTCCACTTTTTTCAAGAACAGTTAACGATTTACCACTACAAAATTTCTATGAAAATTCATCTGGAAGTTTATTACTGCAAAGCGTTAAGCGCTACGATTTCTTTCGCGCGAAGTTCGCTTAACGAGTGAAAAAAAAATGTATTATTGTTTTGCTGTCCAATTGCAACAACACAGCATACCAATCACTCGCTCGGAGATTTGCGGTTCTTCAAAGAATAGTTTTCTAAATTTGTCTTTTAAAGGAAAGATTGAAAAATCTGAGGTCATATTTTTTCCTCTTATGACCATTCACATGTATCCTTTAGTCGGCGTCACTTGTATACGTGATGATGAAGGAGTCTAGAACAATGGACTCAGCCAGTTTGGGCAAATCCTCGACTTCTATTTAGCCTTCTTCAAAAAATTCTACAGTGGTACTTAGTATGGCTCATCTTTCACCGAACCAAAGATCTCGAAATCCTTTCTTCCGTAGGTAAGCATTTCTCTTTTAGGTAAGGAATGTATTTGTTATAGATTTCCTGTTTTTCTTTCTCAACTTTTGAGGCCTGGTCGAGATCATTGCATTCATATCTCACTGTAGGATCCACTAATGGGGTTTTCTACTTTTCTTATGAAATTTGAAAATAACTATAAATCAATGGTGCTAATGACCTAGGTAGTCGAAGCACCTTAATAAATTTAAAAAAAAATAAAATATATAAATCAAGACACACCCTTCGAGTCAAGCGGGCCCACAAGAGATATAACTACTAAATGGTTTGAGATATCAAAATTTTTCAAAGGGGCAAAGTTGCAGTTCTCGTCGAGATCTATAAAATAGTGCCCTCGGAAATGAGAAAATAACACCTCTAAGGGCTGAAATAGGCCTTTGAAGGGAAGAGTTTCCTCTTTACCCATATTTTGCATTATATTTTTAAAATGTACTAACAAAACAAGGAAGAACCGTAAAAACGGGGTTAGGAGATGCTGAGCACATTCTCCTAAGCTGAATTAGCCCTTCCTTAACAAAAATACTATTTAAATAAATTCAAGCGCCTTTTTTTGGAATTTCAGATGAGGAATACATGTAAATTAAAACGTATTTTTACAGAGAACTACTTGCATCGAAATCCCGTTTGCACGGTTCTTTGTTCTTGTGTTAGTACATTTTAAAAATATAATGCAGAATATGGGTAAAGAGGAAACCCTTCCCTTAAAAAGCCTATTTGAGTTCTTAGAAGTGTTATTTTCTCATTTCCAAGGGTACCATTTTATAGATCTCGACCAGAACTACAACTTCGCCCCTATGAAAAATTTTGATATCAAACCATTCAGTAATTATTTCTCTTGTGGCCCGCTTATCTGGGCCCCCTTTATATATTTATATATATATATATATATATATATATATATATATATATATATATACAACGACATAGAGATTTGAACATTTTCGTGGCCTATGGATTCTGAAATAGGTACATGTGTTATCAACTCTTCCGGATCGAGTCATTAGATGAGTGGTACTTGCGGATGAAGACTAATTTATTAATTTATTGTTACAAACAAATGTTTATTTATTTATATGAAAGGTTAACTATCGGCTAATCGACTCCGGTTTAATTATAGCGAGAAATAGGACTTGAATGTAAATGAGGACTAGGGAGTAGAATTCCATTTGGAGGTTTATTATCAAATTGTACCGAATTACCAGACGTTTGCATTATTCATGTGTGTTTTAGACTCTCCATTTTAGATTGAACACTCAAATAAATTGTTCGTTCCATTGGTAGATTTCTATTTTTTGATTTTTCATACAATCCAAACGAATGAGGTTAAACCTAAATGGAAAGTATGGATGCCAAAACTTCCCACGCGATGTGTCAAACCTTACGTCTTCCCGCTGTAGACCTACAGGCGGTACTGATATTTCGACAATAGACTTCTCTTGTCAATTTTTTCCCCCCATACCGGAGACAAGACATCGGCATTTTCTTGGCGAACGAACTGTTGCTGAAGATAGCAAGGCTAGACAATATGCCAAAATTACCTCCAACTTTCACCTTTTCAGATGAATTTCTTTGACTCCCCCAATATTTCCATTTAATCCTAATTATGGGTTATTAATCCTGGAAATGTGCGTTAGGACAATTAAAAGGTCTAGGAGCTCTTAGAATTTTCAAAGCATTCCCGAGTAATTTACTAAATTCAATGATACCACTTGTCACAATCTGCCATAGAGAGCTCTTGGTACACGAATCCTGCACTTTAAATTAAACGTATTTCTGCATTCGCTTAACGATCCGCAAACCCTAAGCGATCCCAATCCTCTACTCCAAATATCTACCACATACCATCTACCCGCCGCTGGTTCCTCCCAAATATTTGACATCCAATGTCTCGTGACAAATCCTAGAAATGTTGTGAATTGTGCCATTATATTTAGGTGCATGCACAATTTTAATTTTCTCAGCTACTCCAACTTTTAATATAGTCCAGGTGGAATCTGTTTTGAGTTGGATGTTGATAGGAGGCAAGATAATGTTTGCGGGAATATCTTCGGAACAATTCAAATAACAATAATTTAGGTATTCACAATTCCCGGAACATTTTTTGAAAAAAAAAATCCCGTTTTTTCATATTCCAGGGAAATAGTTTTGATTATATAATAAAACAACTCACCAAATTTCGTTTAAATCGGTTATTGCATAATATAATATTCCAATTAAGTTATCAGCAACATAAAAATTAACATGTTCAAATGTTTGCAACAAAATCCAAACGAAATACTTTTTACATGGCTTAAAGAAAAAAACATATCGCAATCAATCTATCAAAAACATTTTACAGATTGAAAATCGGTTAATCAAGACAGCTAATAGACATTTTTAAGTTACTAAATCAAAAATAATTTCATGAGTGCAATGTCAATAGCTACGAAATGAATGAATGTGAATTAATTTTATAGATGTATATATACATTTTATACATGTATATATATACATTTTATACATGTATATATACATTTTATACATGTATATATACATTTTATACATGTATATATACATTTTATACATGTATATAAACATTTTATACATGTATATATACATTTTATACATGTATATATACATTTTATACATGTATATATACATTTTATACATGTATATATACATTTTATACATGTATATATACATTTTATAAATGTATATAAACATTTTATACATGTATATATACATTTTATACATGTATATATACATTTTATACATGTATATATACATTTTATACATGCATATATACATTTTATACATGTATATAAACATTTTATACATGTATATATACATTTTATACATGTATATATACATTTTATACATGTATATATACATTTTATACATGCATATATACATTTTATACATGTATATAAACATTTTATACATGTATATATACATTTTTATCATTGAGGGATAAATTTAAACAAAACAGAATGTACATAGACTTGGACAGTGTCTATCGGCCAATCACGATGTATGTTTATTTTTTTTTTATTTATTACGAGTTCCGCAACGCAAATTATTTGCGAAAGAAAAAAATGAACATTTAGGTACATTTTCTCAAAACTGTTTTTCACTTCGGGGGATACTGTATGGTCTCCAATTTTCACCCTATCAACCTCCAATTTTAACTGCAGCTCCCTAATGACATTTGCTAGTTAAGTGCATAGGATATTATCCATTCATTGAATTATAACAATTTTCGACTGTTGTTTTAATACAAAATGAAGAATTATTCAACATTTTTGAAAAAATTATTATTTCTTAAAAATCTTACTTAGTTTACTAGGCTTTACCTTCTTCATTTAAAATAATTTCAGTTTTTGTTTTTTGTTTTTTTCTAGATGAATAATTGCCACCTGCAGACTATCTATCGCCCTTGAAAAAAGAGGGTTTCTGTATGTCAGACACAGCACCTTTTGTTTTCGAAGAATTAAAACTTTTTTTTATTGGCTACTTTAACATCCCTTGTGAAACTTATGACACGAATACTTGAAAAATATCGATTTATAACAAACATTATAGTCTTCGGGTTTTGACCATGTCATCATTTTCTTCGACGGATGAAGAAAATTAAGACACGATCAAAACCCGAACACCATTATGTTTGTAATTACATGGACCTTGGAAGCCTACGAGTTAAATACATTTATTTGTTGTTTATAAATTAGAGAAAATCACTTTTGATCAAACAAGGTAGTATTACCCTTAATACATACTCGGAAACTTAGCGTCAATAATTGTCTGTCTTTTCAATTAATTCCAAGAAAAAAAAAACAGAAGAGAACCTTTTTCAACTTATTTCTCTCATAATTTTGCCTTATTTTATAATAACAATTCATCGAATTGAAGAAGAAGCACGAATAAACCGAAGCCCATTTTCCTGACACATGGCAAAGTGAGTGCCACCCAAAAGCTTTTGAACAGCCAAATGATTTCGTGGAACACCCTTTGGTTCCTACGTTCTGTATTATTCAAAAGCCATTATCTACTTCCCACTTTCCGAAAACACCTTCGCCTAATTTCATGATATTCTCTCCTCTCTTGAATTTAAAATCCTTTTCTCGCTGAAGAAAGTAATATCCACGAGAGGAAATGTTTTTTCCTGAAAGCATATTTAAGCCAATCCTCTAACTGGAGTTTTTAAGGGATCTTTTTGCCTGGTTTTGTCAAATGTGAGATTTTTCCTCGTTGTTGTATCCCCAGAATGAGGGAGTTTATTTGTAGCTATTAACTTTTTTGTAAGCCTCATTTTTACATACTGCATAGTTTCTAATATATTTATAGCATACAGGCTTTACTTCAAATTATATACTAATTATACAGAAGGTTATAATAATAAATTTCAGTATAAATACTTTAAATATAAAATTAATCTCACTACAAAAATAAGCTTAATGAAACATATAAAATTAACAAACCAATTGAAATTAGAAAATAATTCATAGCAATACTGTAATTAATAAATATTCAAGCCCCAGCTTCGGTGAATTAACGCATCAGTTCCCATTTATCACCGAAGTTAAGCAACGTCGGGCACGGCCAGTAACCAACCACTCACAAAGAGATGGCCAATAAACTTAAGGAGTAGCTCATCCAGCTACCGAGACAGCAGACGGGAAGAAAATGCACTTGCTCGATTCAGATATCTCATTCACATGAGTTAATATAACTTGTTATATATATATATATATATATATATATATATATATATATATACATATATATATATATATATATATATATATATATTAATTCTTCTGAATATGACCCAATGTATATTTTCCACTTGTTCTTTTTTCTTTATTTGGCAGAGGGTCGATGAAGCAGAACACCATTTGTTTTTGTTCAACTATTTTATTTCATCTATTTTGTCCACCATGTTTCGTGCCTTAATTCGCACCTCTTCAGGGGCTTTCCTATGAAAAAATATTTTTTCATAGGAAAGCCCCTGAAGAGGTGCGAATTAAGGCACGAAACATGTCGGGCAAAATAGATGAAATAAAATAGTTGAACAAAAACAAAAGGTGTTCTGCTTCATCGACCCTCTGCCAAATAAAGAAAAAAGAACAAGTGGAATATATATATATATATATATATATATATATATATATATATATATATATATAACCTACATGATATAAACGAATTATTGAAAGATAAACAAAATATCTTGACCAGTAACATTCGAGCAAATTACACAGACATTTTCAAATCCCGGTTTATGGGAATAAAATTTTGATCACAATGCTGATTCTGTAGACAATTGCCTTAAATGAGCGAAATCGCCATAGAAGCATAGCACTTATAAATTAATAAATAAATGTTTCCTTAATTGTTCCATCTATCAATTGCATGAATTCCTGCAAAACGTCCTTCCTATGTAACGTCCACCGAGAACAATGCAATAGTTTTCCGTCACTGTTATTTTTCATAACAATGTTAAGGTGCACATACGCGTTCAGTTCAAATCTCAAGGCAGAGACTAGTTTGGACTGAATGGGTCTAGCACACACAAGATAATTTAATAAACCACAGCTGTAGTAGACCCACTGTATGTAAAGCAAATATCCTCCATACCTGTCAGTCCCGGCCTCATTGGACAGTAAAGTTAATCTATTGGCTTTATCATTCAACTTCGATGGACTGTACAGTTCAATTCTGGCCTAAAGGATGTCCCATACACGGTGAGGAGTATCTCAAGATTTCGACTGCGCAGTCAAAATCTAGAGATATTTCCGCGCCCTTATTACATTTAAAATGTAAACGGAAGAAAGTAAAACAAAATTACAAACAGTTATTTACGCTCTTCAAAAATGGTTGTACTCCATTCTAAAATTCTTTGAAGAAACAGTGTTCAGGTGTACGAAACTGCTGGTAAACGAACTTTTAATCTTTCGTTTCAGGCAGGTTTTCTTGTCATTTAAATTTCATTCAAAATGCTAAAGCGTGATGAGACATCTTTTAATTCTTCCTCTTTTAATTAAGTGAGAATTCATTTGTATTTTCTTAAATAAAAACAAAATGAAATTCTAAACAGTTCAGATTTATTAGAAAAGTTAAGTTCACTGAAAGTAAAACAAAAAAAAATAATGGCAACAAAACAAGTTATAAAATGATTTATTACTAGCAGATTCCTCAAGGAATATTTTGTAAAGTCAAGATAAAATTTATCCAGATAAGGCGGAGAGGGACTTTCCAATAAAGCCTACAATACTTAATTAATACTCTGGAATTTAGAAGTTTGTCAATACTGATACAAAGAGACTGAACATTGCCTTCGTCTTCAACTTTCAACAATGGAAAACAAAATCCACAATATTTAGAAAATAAAGGGATTAATAACACTTTAAACAATAAATTACTTATACTATACATCAAATGAAATAATTGAACTCTGAAATTGAAATAATTGTAATTCAACAATATATATACGTCCCTCTGCCTAAGAGAATTCGAAAAAAAAACAGTTTATCAAAAAATTTGAGCAGTTTAAGACAATCATAAATATCTCAAAAATATTAGTGTAATTTCCTAGAAAATATTTACTGTATTCCTTCAGTCATAATATGTATTCTGGAATAATATAATCCGATAAATTTACCACCCATTCAGCATTAAAAATGTATTCTAAATTTAAATTATTATGTTTAGTTCCTGACTTTTGAATTTTTTTTAATAAATTTCAGTATCATAATTTTGAATTCCCTCAGAATACAATTTTAAATCCGTTTCTAAAGCTAAAATAATTTTTGGCTCTGTAATTTGTCCTAGTAGCAGGTTTTTACAATCTATTTCTTTCCCCTTTTATTTACCAAGTAGCTGGTAATAACAGCATATTTCCATATTTAGTAATTTATATTACTATAAATATTAAGATATTGTTTATATTAAGATATTGTTTGTATCTACTAATAAACTCATTAGTCATTTAAATCGGCAGAAAAATTTATATATTAAAAAGTACTTTTCATTAATTTCTCTTTATTTTGCGCTCTACGTGTTCACTTAGGAAGACCTACCGCAGGCAGGGCCTAGTCTAAAATAATAAGATAAAATTGACGTTATCAAAACTACATTTTAAAATCTGGAGTTTTAGAGAAAGCTTTAGTTAAGAAAGGTATATTCAAATAAAATGCAATCAATATCATTATAATGATATCGGTTGCATTTTATTTGATAAATAACCGGAAAAATGGGTGGCCGCAAGATTATAGTGACCACACTATCTCCCTAATGCGGGGTCATCGTAAAAAATAGGGGAAAAACAGTAAATGAAAAAACGGATATTATAATTATTTCCAAATATTGTTTATTGCATAAAAATATAATATTACTTAAATATTTTATTTCCGTTTTTAGCACTTTCCTCCGAAGGAAAGTAGCTATTGAGGTTGGACTCACGACGGAATTTTTGAAAAATTTCTTCAAATCTTTATCGATCCTACCTAGTAGACACCGAAAATGACCCCCGTTAAAATTTATATATAACCATATATATATATATATATATGTGTGTCTGTTAACACGATAGCGGCCAGAGTTTTTGTTTTTTCGTCACGAAACTTGGTATATAGCATTCAATTAGCAAACGATTGAACGAGTTCGTTAACCACCAAAATCGGTCCACCGGAAGGGGGGGTTTACCCCGAACCCAAAACACTAATTTGACCATTTCAGCCGTAATATTTGTTATATTTCAACGAAGCTTGGTATTCGTAGTGGTAATATAGAGAGAAAAGTGAGATATAAAAATGAACTAAATCGGTTCATAAGGAGGGGGGGGTTTACTCCGGACCGACAATACCAATTCGCCACTACCAGCCGTGATTTTAGGTATATTTCGACGAAACTCGGTATTCGTAGTGGTAATCTACAGGTAAATATGTGATGTAAAAATAAACTAAATAGGTTCATTAGGAGGGGGGGTTTACTCCGGACCCAAATTCCTAATATACTCATACTGGTCGTAATTTCTGCTGTATTCTAACGAAACAGCTAGTTCGTGGGTAACTCATGAGAAAGAAGTGTTATAAAAATGAGCTGAATCGGTCAATCGGAAAGGGGGGTTTACTTTGTAATATATTTCAATAGAAAAGCCAGCCAGACATAGGTCCACAAAGGCGCCGCAAGGAGCGCTAGAGGGACTGTATCCTGTTCCTGCGTTAGATCAAAATACGATAATATGAGGTTTTTTGTATTTATTACGTAGTGTAATAGGTAACATGTGTAAACATAACTCTGGAAGCGAATTAATAATTGATCAGTTACTCATTACAAATTTAAAAGAGAACTATTCATGTTTTTAATTTATTTATGTAGGATATTTTAAGCAAATTGTTCTGGAAAGCAGTCTACACTACCCAAATTCTGAGGAAAGTGCTTAGTTATGCAGCTCCTGCGTGACGGACTTTTTCTCCTAATTTTGATGATGTGGCCGCACTAGGGAGATAGTGTGGTCACTATTATCCTGCGGCCGCCCGATTTTCCCCTTTGCAGGTACCCATTAATAAATTAATTAAAGGCTGGATTGGCCTACGGACGGCCAGGGAGCCAACAAATGAAGATATTAGAAGATAAAATCTTTAGTGCGCTCGAGTTTTGAACTTAATTCCTCCACCATATTAGTCGAGTGCTCTATAACTATATAAGGGAGCTAACCTTATCCCCTGATAATATGTATATTTAATTTTATTATTATTTTTATGAGGTTCTTTTTTTTTCCAAGCATTTTAACATTTTCAAAGTAATTTTTTTTTACATTTGATTGCATAATCCACTTTTTATCCTCTTTTTTAAAAGTTATCCTGAGTCTCTCACATAAATATTTTCACACATGGCACAATTAATTGGGCATATCGTCCCAACCATGTCAAACAATCGGTGGAAACTAGAGAATGAACATATTCTATCCATTGGCCAAGTAATATATCAAAAAAATGGTCTTTCTCGATACTTTATTTAAGACATTAAAGGCTATTCTAAAGGGGTTAGAGATGTGACAATTTGCGACAAGCCGTATCGTCCACAATCTATGAGCAAAGTATCGAATCTGAAATACGAGATTTTGCATATTCGATAGTTTGACATGGCAGGGACGATATATTATATGTAGTTTCCTTCCCTTTAACCTACTATAACTATTTTAAATTTTATTTTGGAACGCCCAAAATACTTTTCCCAAATCTTTACAAGCATACTTAATATTATCAGCAATAAAAAAATAATTAATGAAAAGTTTAAGTTTTTACTATGACCTTCTGCCATTTTAAAAGATATAATTCAGAACAAGGCTCACAATCGTATAATAAAATATAAACTCATATGATCTTATGGAATCTCCTTGCTCCACATGGGTAGAGTATTAAACCTATAACACGGCCACCTATAATCCTTGGGCTAAGATATTTGACCTCTTTACTTAATCCTATAATACTCAAACTATATTGCAGCAACTAAAATGCTAAATAAACCTTCAAATCCCTCTGGTATTACAGCTCTAACCCAACATCTCTTAGGATAACTTAATTAGGTCGATATACTATAAGGAAATTTACTTGCAATAAGAGAAGCCTTACACATACATGGACTATTGAAAAAAAAAAAAATTTTATAATGCATTTTATTTATATAAAAATAATCTTACAAAAGACCTAATATTGTCACAAAATATGTTCAGAAAGTCCTACTCGCAGGAATGGCGTCAACATAGCCCGTTTCCGTCTTAAGCTTTCGTAAAAAGTGTAAACACTTGTAAAGTGAAGCAAGATCTTATTCTCCACAGCAGGAAATCGACAGCATCCTAAGAGAAAATGACTCCATTCGGGGCACGGTTTATCCTAATGTGCTCTATATAAAATCGCATAAGAATCGTATTTGTAAGAAATTTAATAAGCTTTGGAATAGGTACTTATTTACTACGATTTCCCAACCAGTTTCTAGATTTATAAGAATATATCCGAAAAAAAAGAAGACTACTTTTTTTTCCACGTTTCCCTCGACAACGGTTATAGACACGGCTTCGTAAATGGCTTCATTAGATTTATAACGTCTCATTAATCATAAAACGTGTACATAAAACAAGCACGCAAGTGTTACTCTGTTTTTTGCCCGACAACCATTAAAATCGATCCTTTTTTGAACCTGTTAGAGAGCGAACAGACAAATTTGAACCACCGTTATTCTCGTTCTGAAACATTCTAGACTCAATTCCGGATTGCGTCATAAAGTCAAATAAACGGGTTTCCTCCCTGTGGAGGCAGAGAGGAAACGCGCTAAAATTAATAAATTTGGATTTTTTAATACAATTATAAATAGGGATATAAACGTACAGTGAATATTTGAACGAACCTCTAGTGATTAATATTTCAATTCCTCAGTTGTTAATCGTGCTAAATTTGAAATTATTTGAGAATATACAATATTTTCTTCCATTGTTCAAACAAGATAGTTTTGAGATCTTCTGCTGGTCTCCCTATATTACCTTTTAAAATAATCTATCGTTGAAAAGGAGATAACATTCAATTTAAAACTTTTACTGTGTTCTTATTTTGATTTCTAAGCTGTGAATCGACATTGAATAAAAACAACCGTCTTTTGTATTCAAATATGGACTCTTGAGAAAAAGCTTCAAATATTTTTTTCCTAGTATGGAGCCATTTGAAAACATAAAAATTAATTTCTCGCTCCTTCAATAAAAACCGAATTTCCAACCATGTATACTCTACTCTGGAACATTACCGTCCCCAGCTTTTATCTACTAAATTCATAATCCTTTCCTGGGTTCCTGCTTTCATCTAGTCCATCATTTGAGCGACAGATATTATATTTGCTATAGTACTACATAGCACATGTTACATTTACTATAGTAGCTAAGATGATAAATATATTTTGTTGATAGCTGGCCTTCTTTCATACCAATTTAGGGAACAATACATCAATATCCGCCAGTTTAGGTAATTCTTACCAATAAATTTTATTTCTCATTTTTCCCCATGTCTTCTCTTCACTCTATATATATTTTATTTAAATGCTTTAATCATAAAGTTCTTTGAATGCATTCATTTTCTCAAATGAAACATCTCTGAAGATAAATTTCCACTCAATCCTATGGAATAAAGCAAGGCTTCCAGTATTGGCCTCTTGGAAGAAGGTTAAACCCATCTAACGGGCTTCTACTGGTCTTTTCATTTTTTTTTTTTTTTTTTTTTTTTTTTTTTTAATTCTGCAGTTCGTCTGCACTATTAAATCTACAGCTTAGACTTCTATAGTTACATTTTTTTCTATAAAAATGCATTCATAAATTGTGAAGACTTAGACAAATTGGGAAGGCTGAAAGTAAAAATATAATAAATTTTCACTTTTAGCCTTCTCAATATTCTTTTACATATTATGTAAACCAGGTATGAGCAACCTTTGACATGCTATGGGCCAACTTTAACGTGCAAATACAAGTTGGTTCAACATAAAATAACATGGGATATTAAAGCGGTGTTCATAATTTTAGCGATAGATATCAGACATGAAATAATACGACATTGTTATTGTAATACAATTTATTTAAAAAACGGAATGAAATGAAAAAATAAGTAATACATTATAATTAAATCCTAAAATTTGGAATTATAGCAAACTATGAAATTTAAATAGCGACACGAAATCAATGAGACACTCGGCTTGCTCGCTCGCTTGATTCCACCGGAGCAAGAGAAAACCCCCATCTCACTCGATCTTCCTCATTTGGAGTGAGTGTAAGTAAGTAGTGTAAGAAAGTAAGAGTGCGTTTCTATCCCGATTAAATGAAAGAGAAGATGAAAAACGTTAAAAGAGGATAGCCTCTTAGTTGATGAGCTTAAAAAGATATTCATACAACTCTCTAATAAAGCTACAAAATTTAGATTTTTGTTCAATCTAAAACCCTCGAATATTATAGAGGCCAGGAGATCCAAAAAAAAACAAACTATGTGGACGCAGTTCTAAGCCGGGATAGGAGAGTTGTACTTAATACTATCATTTTAATAACATATCAATAAATTAATTGTTCAAAGTATTTCAACATTTAAACAATCACTGCAATAAGAGTCGTTGTCGTAAAGCATAAAATATGTCAATCTAGATTTGTGAAAATACAGGGTAGAGTATCAGTAGAATATGTCCTTTATGAGGAGAAAATACAGGGTAGAGTATCAGTAGAATATGTCCTTTATGAGGAGAAAATACAGGGTAGAGTATCAGTAGAATATGTCCTTTATGAGGAGAAAATACAGGGTAGAGTATCAGTAGAATATGTCCTTTATGAGGAGAAAATACAGGGTAGAGTATCAGTAGAATATGTCCTTTATGAGGAGAAAATACAGGGTAGAGTATCAGTAGAATATGTCCTTTATGAGGAGAAAATACAGGGTAGAGTATCAGTAGAATATGTCCTTTATGAGGAGAAAATACAGGGTAGAGTATCAGTAGAATATGTCCTTTATGAGGACAAAATACAGGGTAGAGTATCAGTAGAATATGTCCTTTATGAGGAGAAAAACTGCTCTATTTTTCCCCCTTCTAAGAAATATAATCCCC
The DNA here is from genome assembly GCA_946811695.1 of Gonocerus acuteangulatus. Taxonomy (NCBI): domain Eukaryota; kingdom Metazoa; phylum Arthropoda; class Insecta; order Hemiptera; family Coreidae; genus Gonocerus; species Gonocerus acuteangulatus. Next base: position 94,945,637 of record OX328124.1, on the reverse strand, counting down.
GAAAATCCCCTCCGTGGACAACCACTCCCAAGCTCATGAAATATAAATGGAGCTGCTTTAATTATTCTGCTTTCGGACTATCTTCAGAAAAGCCACATATTTTTTTAACTATACTATAAGAAATATCTCTAATACAAACATAAAAATCATAATTATAATTATAATACAAACACAAAAATCTTAACCTGCCAGCTAATTGTAGATCATTGTATAAATCACCTGCAAAATACTGCTGTCCTGTGATGTACGCTTCTGATATAAGTATGAGGATATGTATTATTAGGATTTGTTTTTGTTGTAATGTAATTGTTCCTATTTAATTAATCAATTTTAATCTATAAATTTTTAAGTACATTGCATAGTTTCCGTATTATGTTCTGACGTTATCTTATCTTCTTTCGTTAAGAATACGATTTAAGAAAATATCAATTAGGTATTGACTAGTTAACATTTGAGTGAAGAGATAGTCGACCGTTTGACAAGGTGTAGTTTGTTAAAGGTTGTTTATTTGTTAAATAAAACAACATTTTATAACTAAAATGTGTAATATTTATTTGCTAACGTTTCGGCTTGAATTACAAGCCATCTTCGGCGCTATGGAACAGAGAGAGAACAGGTCTATACCTTAGATGCTACATTTCAAAGTTTTAACATGAGTATGGAAATAATGGTATATAGGAAATAATTTTGGAGGGGGCTGGGAGCATCGGCGGAATTTGGGTGGTATGGAATACTAACAACCTAGAACTTGGAATAGTTAACAAAGTAAAACGCAATTACACCCAAAAAAAAAAAGGTTTTTTTCTGAAGTAAGTGATCTTATTTAATTTATTTTTGAGGTTTTTATGACACCGAGATAATAAAAATTTCGGGGAGGGGGGGGGGGGGGCTACAGCCCTTTATATACGTCCATGCTTCCCCTGATGAGACGATTTGGGTTTAACGAGACAATTATTTTGAACCACTGGTTATGGGGTGAGAGGTAAATTGTGAGTGAATTTTGAAACTTTAAGAATGGGGGGGAGATTTCCCCAGAAAATTGGAGACTTACGACAACCTGGAGTTTAATGTTTGGCTATTGCTTGTTGTAATATACATGAACTTGTCAAATATTTTATAAAAGTATTTATGTTCATATTTCACATTAATAGAGGCCACAAAAACACTTCAGACTAGCTATGCAACATCCATAACCTTATAGCAAAGAGCAAGGTGCACCTTCTCCTAGAAACAAAATTTGCAAATTTTTATCTGCCAGTTGCATATCTGTAACGCTTCAAATCTGTTGTAATGGAGTAGAAAATGCATCAAAGCAACACCACTACAGCAACAACAACGCAACAAGAATATTAATTCTTAGTTAATGTAAATTTATAAAGATCTTAGAATAGATTATAATAATTATTGAACTCGACTACAAGAAACAGCTCAATAAAGCTCGATAACTCGTCCATTAAAGTTCTCAAGTCCCGAATGAACAAACTGCCAAACTTAACAAATTCAATTTGTTTAAGCCCTCAAGATCCACTAATTGCATAGGAAGTAAGTCAATCAATATGATTGCAGCTGGGTAGTGGATTATGGAGTAAGTCCCGCCTACGCTCGACTCAACAAATCCTGGCTGACATTTAACCCGAGCCCTCAGGCGGTCAAGGGAAAACACATGATCGTGGGAAAACTCAAGGGAGAAGTTTGTTCTCAATGGATATACAAGGTTTTTCTTAGGGGCGGTTTAACTTATCAAAGAGAAAAAAGTCGGATTCGCAGGAACTTAGTCATCTTAAAGAGTTTCCATGCGACGCTTATATCAGGTGTCACCTGGAAACCTTAGAGTCAGCCTCCTTTTCTCACACTTTCGAAATTTTTACTGGAAGTTTTTATTTAGGATATTTATCATCTCTTCGAACCTAACATAATGGCGAGCCTGCGATATTTAATATATATATATATATATATATATATATATATATATATATATATATATACATATATATATTAAAAGTCCAAAACTGCTCACGTCTGTTGATAAGTTCAATTGAAGTATTTTTTCCTCTGGCCGCAATACCAGGCCATCCCGTAAGTAATTTCGGGTTTAACAATAATAATATAGTGCTAATGACTTGGCAGTAAAAGCACCTATAATCTAAACAAAAAAAAAACAATAATAATAATAATAATAACTGCACCAAATTTAATTTGCTATAAACAACCTTTTTAAATTGCCATTGCATTGATGAGCAGGAGTTCATGTGAATCTCATGGATCCTTCTTAAACTGTTGTACTAAATATTAAAATAGATTAATAAGCGCTCGGAATATTGTTGTATTACGCAGGGATGCGACAAACAACGCCACTGCATGCAATCTGTAAGCTTCGACATTCCAGTCATAAAACAATCAGACGACGTGGCCATTCGTCTTGTTAACAACACAACTCAATGTACAAACATCACGCAAGGCGTAACAACATATTTACAAACTCAGTAGGAAAAAGCACGAAGCTTTTAGACCATTAAATGAATCATGATTATCAGAGTTCACATTATAACTGGTGACATAAGACCGCGAATTCTCGAGAAAAAGGTCAGCACTTTTCCATCTGCTTAGTCTATATTACATGAAACTTTTTGTTTTTGTTATTACATCAGTTTTATTTTTATTTTCTAACAGAGATAATAAATAGACTTTCATTGAAACTAATTTAATTTTATGAATGGAATCCATCAGAGATTTGATCGTTACTGTTCTAATAAAAACATCTGATAGTACTAAGAATTCTCGAAAATATATATTTGTCCAGTTTTATATCAAGGAAATCCAAAATATCAGTAATAATAATTAAGTGGCCAGAAAGACAATGAATGACAACAATACACGTTTATGTATGGCCGTATATATAAATAAATAAGAACTACTATATAAAAATACACTTCGGAAGCTACAACTGCTAGATTCATAAGCACCAAACAAACGCTTATTAAATAATACATTTTTATCCCAAAAAAATTGTTCATGAGTAATTTGTTCCGATAGCGTATTTAAAGCTAATGATAAAACTTATTTTTCTTCTTTAAATTATTAATTACTGACGGTCGGAATGTTGGCCAATTATCTTTTTCATAGCAGTAATTGAGGTTAGAATTAAAAGAACGGTTGGAATGGTTGTTCAGGGGGATTTATCTCCCTATAAACGTTGTTTAGTTGCCAAGCTACAACCTGCCTTCTTCAGCTCTAACGAAAAAAAAGGAATTGAGCCAGAAAAAATTACGACAAAGGTACTGCAAGCTACGAGCTGTCCTCTTCAGCTGTAATGAGAAAAAAAAAACTGAAAAAAATTACAAGAAAGGTAAATTCGTTAAACCTACTGACACCAAAACCCTCAGGAACTGTCTCGCCCCATAATGCTTATCTCTGTTGTGAATTGAAAAGCTTAGAATAGAAACGCTTATTTTATTTTTTAATATATGTGGCGTAGGTCTTTAGAAATAGTAATTGTTTCCCTGGCAATTACAAATAAAGTTCGAGGTCCGGTGGCCGTGAGTGCTAAAGCGTGAGTACTTCGAGCCCCAGGTCGTGGGCTGGATTCCCAGTAGGGGAACAGGGGTATTTGAGATTTAAAATAATGATAGGAAGATCATTTATAAAATTGAGTTTTGGATAGGTGTTGGATAAATAGAATGTAAAATTAAAGACAAACAATGGAACTTGGGTTATTTTACGGAGGCTTTTCGACTGTATGGATTGAATTTAGTAGGAAGTGGAGGGCTATATGGATCCCCAGAGTTTTGTCCTGTAAATTAGTCTTTTGTTAATTCTAAGGTCTGATCGTCGGTATAGTAAGAATAGTAAAAGTCTCTAACGGATTTGTGACGTTTGATAAATTTAACGAATGAAAATTAAATTATAAACTGCTATATTTCAACATCTAGGTTTAAATTATAAAATCAAACTTAAATAATGAAAGTTACCATCAAGCGAGGGCGAGGTTAGCTCAGTGGTAGAGCACTGGACTAATAAGCTGGAGGACCTGAGTTCAAATCCCGTGCAAGCACTAAAGATTTTTTCTTCTAGTGTCTTAGTTCATGGGTTGAATTCGGCCTCCCTGACCGTCCCTAGGCCGACCCAGCCTTTAATTAATTTAATAATGGTTACCTTGGGTGCTAATGACTCTAGCAGTCGAAGCAGCCAAGGGGAAAATCAGGCGGCCGGAGCATATTACTGACAACACTATCTCCCTAGTGTGCCGTATGGTCTTTAATCAGATACCTCTATAGTATCTGCCCCTCAGGGCCCTCGTGGCCTGTTATGGGACTGATTTTTTTTTTTTTTTACCATCAAGCGAAAGAGACCTTAATTTTTTTTAAATTATATTCCTTGGTAAGGTCAAAAACAAGAAACTCCTAGTATTCTAAGTGAAAATGACTCCCCCTACCTTCTCAACGTTCGCCATAGGAATCACTATTAACAGTACGTTTCTCATTTTCATATCTTATTTTATTAAAAGACTAATTTTACTATAAAATGCAATTAAAAACAATAACCACTTAAAACGTTACGTAAACAGTGACAAAACTCCGTTGAATAGAACTAAACTAACAATTTTGAAGTTTTAGGCATTATTACTCGGATCTTACAACCATTTCCCAACCGTTTGCGAGATATTTTAGAAAATATAGGAAAATCCCTAAACTTTTCATACCTGTTAATGAAATATTTTATTTCTAGTAGTTCCTTAACTCCAAACGGAACAAAAATTTATCTATCTTAGATTAGATAAATATCAAACGTCTGGAACCAGTTTCAAATGAATTAATCGTTTGTAAATACCCCAACTAAAAATTAGTTTGGCAAAGTAAGTGTTTCAATGTTTCTCAAAAACGGTTACAGATATCGCTTAAAAAATGGTTTCATTCGTTTATCTACGTTAAGAACCGTTTAAAACGAGTGCCCGCAAGCATACGAACCAGAAACCGCTAATTTCGCTCCAAAAACCGTCTTCCAGTAGACGGATTCTGCTGGTTAACATACATGACCTTTCAATTTAGACGAAAGATTTATGTATTTCATCAAAATCGGACCATTTTTGAGCCGTCAGGAGCGCGAGCAGACAAATATATATATATATATATATATATATATATATATATATATACATTTCAACCACCGTTATATTATTGATATTTGGAATCTGAAACATGAAATTTTCATGTCGGCACTTCCGGTTGCGTCATGAGGTTTCCTCCCTATGGAAGGAGGGAGGAACCGCACTAAAAAGGTTCAGCTTAACATAGTTCCACAGCATAAAGTGACGACGACATGGATGAAGTTACTATTTTAAGGAAGAGATAATGATCAAAGAATCGATTCATCTGAAAAAGAAAAGCTGTTAGAACACGAATAATTATAGTATTCAAAGGTTCTTTGATTAAAAAGTAAAATGAGCGAAGAGAAAGGTCCTGAGGTGAAATTAAAATGAGGAGTTGGGAGGGTTGACTAAGTAGTTCGTTAACTTTGAAGCCATAAAGCCCCACCACAAGACCCGAGTAACCAATTCGGATAGTCCAAACATTGACTAATCTGAGAGGACCTGGTTCCAATTAGTTGGGATAGGCGTTCATTTAGCGGGTTTCCTCCATCTCTCTATAGGCAGGAAACCTGCTGATGAAGTTAAATTTAGCACAAATGTATATTCTCTAAGTTGAAAGGTTAACCAGCGAAATCCGTCCACCGGAACATAGCTTTGAGCGAAATTTGAGCTATAAAATCGTATATCTTACGTTTTTGAGTTAATAGTCTAGGTACAGGTTTTTTAGTATTTTTTCATGTATTTACATTTTTCACGGAAAATCAAAACAAAACATTAACTGTATTTATTCTAAGCTTTTCAAATGACGCTAGGGATAAGAATGGTAGTATAATTATAATCACGGGCTTTATATAATTTTTAATGTGATCAGGACTAGTTATAAACTCCACGTGCGGCGTCAGATAAGCGCTTTTGACCAGAATTAATTTTGTTTTGAGTTATTGACCTTTCACCGCGTTTGAGTGATTTGATAAATATTCAATCTAATAATAAATGGATTCATGTAATTTGCTTGGAGACTTAGGAGAAATAAACGCTTTCCCCTTAGAATTAGTTTGGAAGAGAGAAAAAAAGAAAGATTTATTAAATCATTACGACGGTAAGGAAGATGGAAAATGGAATTTCTTGTAGCGAATTTGGATAAAGAATAGAGGATAGAAATTTGTTATCTTGTACATCTAAGTTTGACAATGATTCTCAGAGGGGACAGCCTTTTATCTTCAGTAGGGTTATGAAGAACATACTTTGGAATTGGTGGGAATTAAGTGATCTTCTAGATCCAATTATACAAATCTAGATAAAACAAACGAAAGATAGTAATTAGATGGCGATAGTTGAGGTTGGGTCATAATGGTTGAATAAAACTAATTTCTTTTTAAAAGTTGCACTTTACTAAGTTGCGCTTATACTAGCCCCATCTGGTTAATATCCACAGACAACAATATCTTTTGCGTAAGGATAATATTATTTAGCTAAAAATTAGATAATCTCATTATTATAAATAGTAACTAGTTCAGTTTCATAAATATAAAAGTTATTACAAATGACCCACGATCTTAATTCCCAACTAAACTTCTGATCTTACAATAATTGTCAACCTAATCATACCAATTTATTTACTGTTATTTTTATTTTAATTTATGTTCCTTATTCCTTTATTTATTTTATTTTATTATTATTTATTTATTATTAGGTATTTATTTATTTATTTTTTTTTATTTATTATTTTTTTTTTCGGTTGGCCACCATATTATTAGAACAATTATTATTATAATCAAAGCCCTATGTTATCACATATCATCGGATTATATTTAATTTTCAGATCATGACCAATTAATTCATAAACAATTACTTTATTGTATTTCTTATAATTATTTATTCTCAATTTTTTTTTTATTGTTTTTATTTTTTGTTATTCAATAGAGCAGATCACCCTTGTTGCGAAGCTCTCGAAATGAATAAATAAATATAAATGTTGATAATTTATTATTTTAATTTAATTTTAAAGTCACTTTACTAATAACACATTTGTTTGTAGGCGAGTCATTTTCAGTTTATCAGCTTTTTCTAAGCAGGGTAAAGCCCCACCCATAATGGGAAACTTTATTTTTAAAAAAAAAAATTATTTATGACCATCCGCAACTAAGGAAATTCGCTCAAAACAATTGTTACATATATATACATTCAATAGTAAAACACAGTGGTAAATTCGAATTTAATTTTAGTCATCCTTTACTAAAATTAAAGTCAAACTTACTACGGTTTACTGATCATCTATAGTTTCAGCAGGAGTGTTAGTGGTTTTTGATGGACCTTCATCTAAATTGTAGCGGATATCTTCAACTTTTACAGCTCGGTTCATCTTCCTCCTAGCTGGATTTATGGAATGAACATGCTAGAATGTTCGTGTCAGATTCCAGCCAGAAAGAAGATGAACAAATCCATGCTGAATAAAATAGCGAGAACACGGCAGGCGAAACGATGGATGATCAGTGAAAACACAGTGGTAAACTCGAATTTAATTTAAGTTGAGCAAAACTAATATTAAAGTCAATTCTACCACGGTGTTTTACTGATCGTGTGTAGTCTGGCTAGAATGCAAGTGATGTAAGTCACTCTAGATAAGTTTTGTGTAATTAGCGTTTTTTTAAAACAACTAGTTAAAAAAATCTGGGTTATATATGTATATTGTAATAGTAATAGGTTTTATTGTATTTTAACTGTATAAAGACCCATTGTTTACTAGATCCTTTATTTTTCATAAATCATCTGTTCAGGTTCTATTATTTAAAATGACTTACACCACTTTCGTTATGATCTATACAAAACTTACATAACCTCACGAAAATCGTTCTAGTTCAGCAGAGTATTGTGAATCCATGAGAGGTAAAATGGTATCTACCAATCAGAGTCCTTGAATTATTATTATTTTTTAAACCTATATTTTTTTTCTACAATGTAATAGCACTGTCCTAAACACAAAATTACAAACCCTTTCACGACATATACACGACTCTAACATTACACTTCAGGGCGGTGAGGACCTAGACGTTTTCTGCCCTTTAACACCCAATCCATCCATCCATCTACAATGTCAGAATTTATTCTCTACATTCCATTTAATAAATACTACATGTATTTATCTTATTTATATTGCATGGATAGATAAATGTTAGCATAAGTTAATCATGAACAAGGAGTGTGGTTAAAGATGAAAAAAAATAACATAGACTTAAAAAATATTAAAACAATAAAATAATACTAAATGATAATAAATTCTATAGAAAGAAATATAGTTTGCAAAAATGGATGAAAGAATAACGTAGATGAGTAAAACAGAATATCCAAAAAAATTTTGACGTTAAAAATAAAAAATTCCGACTCGTAGGAACTGCGTCATCTTAGCGCGGTTCCTTTCATATTCCTAGTGCCATTATTTTATTTGAATTTTAAAGTCTATTATAATTAACTCAGAATTTTAAACGGGTTATCTATAGGTCGCCACCCTTTTCTAGCCAGGATAGGGCTGATACCTTTTCTTTTTTTTCCCCAAAGAAAAGCCATAACCCTAGTGGGAATCGAACTTACAACCCTTGGCACAGAGTGTTAAGTACTCACGCCTTAACACTCACGACCGACGGTCCTCCAAACCTAGAATCATTAGTATAGGAATAGAAGCAGTTTTGTGTAGGTTTTGACCGTTCGTGGAAAAAATAGACTATGAAGAACTTTAAGATGTAAGCTGCAATATTTCATGACTTTACAAATTCCAGTACATTATTCAGGTGATCTATCTCTGACCTAGCCCCCCCCCCCCCCCAATATAAATAAATATGTTCGTGTATGTGTTTGTTTGTACCTAAGCATGCAAACAAGTGAATTTTATCGTAGTTAAGGTATTTCGGAATGCTGAAACCGCTGTAATTCCACAAATATGGTCGCTTAAAATATATTACTGTAATACGTACAAAAAATTTTGGATAATAGTGATTTAAAAGAATTATGTCAATTTTCTTTTGAATATCTTACCATTCTGAAGCCACATCAAAGACATTTCTCCAATCAAAATAAAAATCATATCCTCTCTTAGGAGTATTCTTATATTTTCAATATGAAATATTTAAACATCCTTTAAATAAGAAACTTTCCTTCCTTATCGTATAGAGAATCCTAACTGTATATTAGCTTGACATAAAGGATAGAAATGAGATTGCCGGCGGCGTGGAAGTCTAGTATTTCACAGCGAGGGGCTTCATGCTCCAATTCGGCAGACATCAATCAGCTGACAGATTTCAGCTGGAGGGTGAAAACCAGTTTGCATTGTCAGTCCCTCCGGCTCTTTGCCAATACAAGGAGCGTTTTTAGGCATATCCTAGGCTGGTCAACTTCATCATATATATATATATATATATATATATATATATATATATATATATATATACATAGAGAGAGAGAGAGAGAGAGAGAGAGAGAGAGAGAGAGAAGAGAGACCCGGTGGCCGAGAGAGTTAAGGCGCGAGCACGTAACACTCCGTGGGTTCGACTTCCACTTAGGGGTGGTGGCTTTTCTTTGTAAAAAAGAAAAGGCATCAGCCCTATCCTGGCTAGAAAAGGGTGGTGACCTACAGATAACTCTTCCTAAAATTCTGACTTAATTATAATGAACGTTAAAATTTAAATAAATAAATATAAATATATTTTTAAATTTTTAAGAAAAATAAAATTTTAGCAAACTTAGCTTATATTGAACCTAAAAGGAGGCTCAAAAAGCAACATTTCTCGTTCTGGTTCTGCTATTTTCTGGTGAGTAGTTTTGATAAGTTATTGAAATTTTAGGAGTGATGTAATATTGACAAATTAATCAATTGCACATCATGTCACAGATTGCAATAGTAGCAGTACAGCCTTTACACAAAGAGAAATGATTCTTTATTTCGCGAGAAAAATGGAAAAAAATATATTTGTTTGAGCATAGCAAGCAAGATTAAAATTCCTCCAAGAAAAATTAAAATAGGAACGTATTATGTAAAAGTGTTGGGCATATGTTGTGAACAAATCTCATGACATATCTGATGAAAACGTAAAAAATAAAAGCTATACTTTTTTTAAAGAATCCAAAAATCATCTTAGATTAAAAAATCTCTTTTCACTACCTTTTTTCAGATGATGATTACAAAAATAAATTTATGACTGCATTTATTTAAAAATTTAAACCTGATTTGGACGTCCAAATATTCAAAATGCAATTATAAAAAGTAACATAAATCTGGCAAAGTTCTAAAATATGTGTTAATGTAATATCGTGAATTTTTAAGTTGGAAACTAAGCTTTTCAATAAATATTCTAAAAAAAGAACTGAAGTATAGACCGTAGATTTTATTGGAAAATTGCAAATTGCAAAATATTAAAATAAAATAAATTATCCTCATTTATGAAACATCGTGACTTTAATGATTTTAAAGAAATTATATTAGTGTTTAGTATTAGCATATTTATTAATATCTGTGTGAGTATAAAGTCAAAAAATTACTTCTTTTTTTTTTTAATTTTCATTATTAAACATATACAATATGTAATTTAATAACAACGTATTTTATTAGAAATTGTATAAGAAACAAGTAAAAATGTCATGAAAATGGGTCAATGGACGAGCGTAAGGGGTAGGTATGGAACACGTGGGTTGAAGGAGAGAGACAGATAAAATGAGTAATTATCATATGTTAATGACTATAATTATTTTTCTCCTTGAAACATGTACTCACCCTTCGCCTAGGAGCGGTGTACGGGGTTGTCTCGTCGCCTCCTGTCAGTGCCTGTATCTCCTCCGCCAGACAAATATATTACCAATAGGGGATAACAGTTTACTGAAGCTTGCCGGCCACTGGCAGGGGGAGTGGTGGGGGAGGCGAGCATGCGCAGAAAAAGCCCGCCAGATGCCGGCTCCCTTCAGCTCGCGATCGATCTCAAACTGCTGGCTGGCCCTTTAATTTTAGATCGGCGAGCTGAAGTCCCTGCTGCTATCTAGTAGTCGAGATAGGAGGAACTTATGTACGAAATCCTAGGGTTTTCTATTGCATTGGTATTAGATAGACAGATATTTATTTTTTCTGTGTAAGATATATCTTGTACAAATAATGTCAATATTAGACACTGTGATTCTTCCCATTTCGAGTCTGGTAAATGTTATAATACTTTAACAATTTCACAGTAATTGACAATAAAAATTTTATATAATTCTGAAATTAACTTAATGTATTATTTATATCATTCATATATTTATTATATTCATGTTTTTTTTTTTTGTTTTTTTGTTGTTTTTTTTTTACGGCGCTTCGACAAATCTTGGCCATTAGCGCCGACGACCAGGGTGCAGCCAGGAATTTTCTCAGCGAGCCCTGAGATGAGAAAATTCCTGCCGCCGGTGGGGATCGAACCCACCATCTCCCGCTTATGAATCCAGCGCGCTAGCCACTAGACCACGGGAGACCCCTATATTCATGTGTTGTTTAAATTATTCATAAATTTATACTAAAAAAATTGAAAGATTAATTTTATAATGTTTTTTAACAAAAAAAAAAATACTTATTAATATTATCTTGAATGTATCAGTATTATCCAATTATGTTTATTGATGTGCGCTTCAAAATAGAAAAAAAATACAAAAAACTAAAACTGGAAGTAAAACTTGCAAACATTGTTCGTATTGTGAATCTACTCATTGACACTAAAGCAGACTACACACGGTCAGGCAGGCCTGAACAGTCCGCCTGAAAGCCGATTGCCTGAACGTGTATATGCCGGTCTGTAAGTTAAGGCTGTTCAGGCGGCCGGAATATATACACGTTCAGGCGACCGGCTTTCAGGCGGTTCAGGACTAGCTGACAGGCCTGCCTTAATCGTGTGTAGCCTGCTTAAGAGAGTGAAACTTTTATTCATAATATTCATATTTTATAAAAGTTTGTCATTTCATTTAATATAACATAATATACGTCCAATATCACTCCGTCAATAGTTTCTTTTTCTCTGTTCCTACTAACCAATTAAAATTATTTAAAAAAAAAAAAAAGTAATCGAAGTGAAAGAGAGACAAGTATACCGAAACAATGTTGGTAGCTTGGACGCCTGTGCAAACATCCTGAATATTTTGCTAGAAATAATCTAAACAGAGTGTATCGCAAGTAGATGGCAATACTCAAGGGGTGAAACTAGACCAAAACCTCGCATATCTATCTGTTTTCATTCCAGAGATGCGCCGTTCTAAAGACACATTATTTTTTAATGTTGCATTACTTTTTTTAAAAAAATCAGCATTAAATTTGCTTTAAAACTAATGCACATTCAATGTTCACAAGTGACATTCCGAACCGCAATAACTGTTCAAAAAGTCTATATAGCGATAAATTTTCAAGAATCTCTACACTTCCAAAAAAAATATTGCAATCTGCCGAATTTCACAAAAGTTGTAACAGAACTGAGATTATCTCTCAATTTCATCGTGTGTTTGTACATTTAAGTAGCAAAAAAACTGAAAAATAACATTAATATAATGCTTATTTTTGTGATCTTATCAGAAATAAATGAAAATTATTCTTGATGAAATTGATATTTGAAAGGGTCGGGGGAAAATAGTTCCAAACAACATTTTTAACGAAACTTAGCTGCTATATGTTGGATATTATTTGGGACTATTAGTTCAAATGGTTAGGGGCAACAAAATTAAGTAGCATACATAGCACTTTGTAGTAATATCTTAGTAGCATCATAATAGACTGATAGTCTCACATAATATCCAACATATACCAGCTACAGTTAAGTTTTGTTAATAATGTTGCTTGGCACTATTTTGCCCCAACCTGTTCATTTAATGACTGAAGTACGTCTTGTATTAAAGTTGAATAGGTTTCCCTTTTTGTCTCTAATTAACAGAAGACTCAATTATTATGTTTTATTTAACTTGATTCCGGGATAAACTCCAACTTCCAATTTCGTTTGTTTTTTTGTTTTTTTTTATACAACACACGTTCCTCATTGGTTGGCCACCAAGGTTCGTTTTTAAGAGGTAAAAATAACATATTATTTTCTCTAACAATTTTCTTAAAATCCATATTTCTCCTGAAAAAGTTCAACGATTTACGTTTGACAGGAATTACCTCCAACATAACATTCTGATATTAATAAACCTTTATTTAGCCTATGCCTTTTCTTCACCTTATAATTTTCTTTTCCCTAAATATTTATTTTTTCACGAACTACGACTTTTAGCACTTTCCTCCGAAGGAAAGTAGCTATTGAGGTTGGACTCATGACGGAATTTTTGAAAAATTTCTTCAAATCTTTATCGATCCTACCTAGTAGACAGCGAAAATGACCCCCGTTAAAATTTATATATATATATATATATATATATATATATATATATATATATATATATATATATTTGAATAGAAAAGCCGGCAGACGTAGGTTCACAAAGCCGCCGCAAGGAGCGCTTTCTGCCACTAGAGTGACTGTATCCTGTTCCTGCGTTAGATCAAAATACGATAATATGAGGATTTTTGTATTTATTACGTAGTGTAGTAGGTACCATGTGTAAACATAACTCTGGATGCAAATTAAGAATTGATCAGTTACTCATTACAAGATGAGAACTATTCACGTTTTTATTTTATTTATGTAGGATATTTTCAGCAAATTGTTCTGGAAAGCAGTCTACACTACCCAAATTCTGAGGAAAGTGCTTAGTTATGCAGCTCCTGCGTAACGGACTTTTATTATAATATTTTTTCGTTTAACTTTTGTAGGATATAGTAATAATATGTCCGCCTTTTTTCCAATGAAACGTTGAATATTTCCGGAAATGTTGTATGGCATATCAAAATCAGTCCCGTAACAGGCCACGAGGGCCCTGAGGGGCAGATACTATAGAGGTATCTGATTCATGACCATACGGCACACTAGGGAGATAGTGTGGTCAGTACTACGCTCCGGCCGCCTGATTTTCCCCTTGGCTGCTTCGACTGCTGGCGTCATTAGCACCCAAGGTACCCATTATTAAATTTATTAAAGGCTGGGTCGGCCTAGGGACGGTCAGGGACGCAGAATTCAACCCATGAACGAAGACACTAGAAGAAAAAAATCTTTAGTGCTTGCTCGGGATTTGAACTCAGGGCTCCAGCTTATTAGTCCAGTGCTCTACCACTGAGCTAACCTCGCCCCCTGTATGGTATATATTAATGTTATTATTTTGAGGCAGAAGATATTCAAAGGGTCTGAATAATAATGAGGCTGTGATAATGAGACATGATAATATAATAAATATAATAATGAGTCCGTTTTATATATAACGAAGATTGTTTTTAACGGCGAAAACACGTTATTAAAAACAATAGTGTATTTAATATTAAGGGGTAATACTACATTGTAAGTCTTTTTTTCCCCCATTTTTTTTGTTATTGGCTAAAATTCTTCCTTAACTAATCAAAAATCATATCTAAGAGTGTTAATGTGAAGAAAAATGTTTTAAATGGGCAAAAAATTTGATTTTCCGAGTGAAGTCCCGACGCCTAGTGAACGCAATGGTGATTTGAAGATAATTTTTTGGGCGAGCTTAGATTGGTCCCTTTTTAATTGTTAAGTTTTTTTTTTTTTGCCCTCCTTCAATACATTAAAAAATCAAAACTCTTTTTTTCTTTTAATATTTATTACAAGAATGTATGAAAAAAATTAAATAGGAAACAAATGAACATGTCAGTACATTAAACATTAAAGTCGTTTTCTCAAAACTATGATTTTCAAATCGGGCAATACTCTGGCGCCTTCAATTTTTGCCCGATCAACTTAAAATTTTAACTGCAGCTTTATAATGATATTTACTAGTAAAGTACGTAGGATTTTTTTGATTCATTGAATTATAACGATTTTATGACCGATATTTGACGATTTTTTTATTAGAAAATGAATAATTGTTCGCCATTTTCAAAAAAATTAATATTTCTTAATAATCCTACGTACTTAACTAGATTTAACCTTCTTCTTTCGAAATAATTTTAGTTTTTCGTTCTAGATTACAAATTGCCACCTGCAGACTATAGCCTGTGAAAAAAGAGGCTTTCCATTCATCAGATACACCGCCGCCATTTTTTTTTCCGAAAAATTGAAACTTTTTTGGGGGGGGGACTTTAACATCCAATATAAAACGTTATATATGTATAAAGAATTTAAAAGATATTGATTCATTTATTATTTGTAAATTGGAGAAAATGACTTTGATTTTGATCGCACAAGGTAGTATTACCCCTTAACAGATCTGCGTTAATGGCCTAAATCCGCAGTAGATAAAAAAAAAAAATTATTAAGAGATTTTTGCAATAACCCTGACTCAAACGTCAATCCAACATACCAAAATAGTATTTTATTAGCATTCATGAGCAATTTTGTAAGATAAGGCCTTCCCTACAGGAAGGTTTGCTGTTTGTCATACTAAGTACACCAATCAGCAGAATTGGCTTTATAGAGAAGTTTAGAACAAAAATTCATATGCAGTCCTGGAGGCCGCAATTTTGGGTTTCGAGCTACACACAACAACAAGCATGCTAACATTCAATAAGAAATGGAATTATGTATTATGTAATTTACCGAAATTGAACAAGGTAAAACCTACCTAAAACAAAAATTAAATTTTTAACGGTAAGCTGACTCAATTTGTTTGTTGTTGAGTTTTCTCAAATATTTGTTAGTATTTCTAATTTACCTAAGGAAAAATTAGCTTGGTTCGCTATGCTTTTCTGGGACGTATTTTTATCTTTTTAAATGTTTACATAGATGAAATTGGCTTTCGTGTTTTATGATGTGCATAAAAACACGAAACTAGGTATAACAGAGTGTCTAGTACTTTTGTGAAAGCCAATATCGGGACTTTTTCGTGATATTTTCATGATTTGAAAATTAAATTTCATGCCCATTAAAAAGAAAATACTCGTAATATCAAACAAAAAAACAAAAGCCTTAGCTAATAGCTTAAAATTATTTTTAATCTTACACGGATTATCATGATATCTATAAACTTACAATTTTTACATACATATATTTAAACAATTAATAAGACTGAATAAAATGTACATCTTATGTTAGAGAGAATAGTTACATTAATTTTAGAAGTGAAGAAATGATTATACTAAAAGTTTTAGAATGACTATGGAATTAGCAGCCTCAAAAATATCGAACAATGATAGCAGGGTTCAAAATTTCTAAAAATAACACTAACTAAGTATCTATTGTCAAAGTAAACAATTTAGTTAATTAATGTGTACAGAATTTCAATATTTAAGTCTGCATATATTTAAAAAATTTATAACTGATGTGTAAATGCCACAACCAAGGAATCTAACAGAGGAAGGGGGTGGGAGGGGCAGATAAAATTGTGTCGTCATATAAAAACTGCAACAATTACGAACAAGCCCAAGTCGTGAACGAAGAAATTTCGTGACATGGTTTCAAAATTCATGACTTTTTCATGATTTTCGTGCCTTATTTTCAATTTCGTGACTTTTTCGTGCACTAGACACCCTGTATAACCTAATTCGTCGAATGAAATTAAAAAACACATTAGTTTCAAAAGATAGTTACATTGAATTATGATGAGATATTTGAAAAAGAAACTAAATTTGCTCTTATAATAACTGTTTTTCTTTTCTTGGAAATACCAACAAAAAAATGAAAGAATACGGCGACGAGTGATACTAAACTTGCACAACAATGAGGGGACGTGGAATAAAGATAAGTGGGGGTAGACAACAGGAAGCGTGTATGAGCAGCGCTGTACAACCTGCAACAGGGGTGCTCTATCTTCAACTGCTGGCGATTTATCTCAATATTGTTAACCTACGAGCGATCTACTTTGAGCTGCTGCAAGTATGGGTGATGCAGGATTGTCGTCTGGGTAAGATGTATCGTGTCATAGACATTTATTTTCTAGATCATATGCATTTTTCTAGTCAAGGAATGTGTAGGTATGCTCTAAAATATCAATGAAAAAACTAATTATCCAAAATTCAGTTTATTGGTTTCAACAAAAAAAAAAAAAAAAAAAAAAAAAAAAAAAAAAAAAAAAAAAAAAAAAAAAAAAAAAACAAACGAGTTCTAGTGTCTAACACAGCCATATAGGAGTATATAGAAAATAATTTCGGTGGGGGCCAGAAGCATTTGAGGGGTATGGAATACTAACAATCTAGAACTTGGAATAGTTAGCCAACTAAAACGCTACACACCAAAGACATTATTTTTTCTGAGCTAAGTGATCTTATTTCATTTATTTTTAAGGTTTTTTTTTACACATTTTTTCGATTACATCAAAATTTTGGAGGGGGGGGGGCTGCAGCCGCCTAAACTAAAGAGCGACTTTGGACGTTGAACCTTGGCACTGCTCGTCCTCAGCATAGTTGTCATAAGATGGAAATTAATTACCGAGATACAGTCCACAGACTCACTAACGGCTACTTAATGTCAAAAGACCCCCACCTCAACAATGTTGGGCAAAACTAAAATTAAAACTACATTCACTTTTTAGAATAAACTAAATCTAAACTAAAAATTGCAACCTAAAAAAAAATAAAACTAAAATTAAATTAATTAATGGATATTAGTTGAACTAAAACTAAATCATTGGGAATTAATTAAAACCTGAATTAAAGCTTTAGTTTAGTTTATTTATTTATTTAGGACTTCAACACTGGTCATTCAGCCCAGCCACCACCATGGTTGTTTCCTACATACTTTTTCTAACTGGAAACAAAATATTAATTATTACTAATATTAATATTAATTATTAAAATACTAAATTAGGTACACATTGTCACCACCAGCACAACTAAAGGATATGTTTGATTGGTATACTTGTCATTTCGGAAATTCCTTTGACTGCACAACAACTCCCACCAGAATGACATACATGAAAGACAAAGTATTTTTGTTTTGCTGTCTATGGAGAATGCTAAAATAAAGGGTGGTTACTGTAACATATTATTTCCTTATCTTTTCTATTTTTTTAAATTGTATTAGTTTTACAAAAATAACGTGAATTAATGTAAATCATACGTTATTTCGATAATTAAGTAAATTATTAAAACTAATAGAACTTGTTTTCATTTTGTTTTAAATAGGCTGAAGTTGTAACCTAATTTTTTCCCTGTTATAGTTCATAAATAAACACTCCTTATTTAAAAAAAATATATACATACCTATTTTTGTACCCTTGTTCTGAATCAAAGTATGCAATAAACTAATTAGTGAATTAAAAACTAAAACTGAACTAAAATCATAAATTGAGCTCACTTTTGCTTAAATTAAACTAATTACCATATTAAAAACGGATACTAAAACTAAAAATAACAATTTATTTAAAAAAATACTCCAACAGAGTCAAATTTTATGAAATGAAAATAATTTTTGTGAATTAACGTGATTAATAATTTTACAAATCTAAAACTAAACTAAAACTAAGAATATAACGCGAGTTTATTTTTAGTTAGAATGAATTAACGTTAGTTTAGTAAACTAATATTAGTTTTGCCCAACACTGCACCTCAGTGCTCGCAATGTGTAGTACTTCTAATCGTTAAACATATTTTAATTCAGTGCCCAATCTATAACAAGAAAAGAATCAAGTTTAAATTAAGTCTTCCCTTAAGCCAGTTTTCCCCAGAGCAAATATATTAAAATCCTCAACACAAAAAGATAAACCTCAATATCACCAAAAAAATAAAAATAAATTTTATATCAAATGTAACGCTCTACGCGTCGATGTTCCTAAAAATCCAGTGGACAATTAATAAATGTGATAAATAATAATAATTTATGAAGGCCCAGTGGCTGTGAGTGTTAAGGTGTGAGCACTTAACACTCCGTGCCAAGGATCATGGGTTCGATTCTCACTAGGGGTAGTGGCTTTTCTTTGGAAAAAACAAATGGCCTCAGCCCTATCTTGGCTAGAACAAGGTGGTGACCTATTATATTATTATTCTCTGTCTGGCCAGAGTCTTAAATGCTTCCAGGTAAATCTTCTGAACTTAAGTCCAACTAATGAGTTCTCTTAAAATTACTTGAGAGAAATTTTTCTTTAAATAACCACCCAAAAGAATATACTCCAATAGTTTCCAATATAGGTGCACTTATTTCATTAGCTGAAGAGATAAATAAATATTAGAAACACAATTAATGAGTAAATATTGTAAAACCACTCTAGCCTTGAAGATCTTATCATATAGAATCCAAGGTTTTAAAATCTTATTTATTGATTTAGAGATCAATTGACAACAAACACTTATTATATTGGGTGGAGTGAATAAAAGCTAGCAATTGCTAAAACTAAGTATTTTCCAAGCAATTGCTAAGGGCCGAGTGGATAAAAAGGTTAGCTGCAAGCAGTAACGTTGCAATTGCAAAGTTCATCACGTTTCCTAGCTGCAGCTAGGAAGGTGTGAATAAGGAGTTGTGATTAGGTTCTAAGGGTAGCAATTGCTAAGGAAAAGCTAGTCAGGTCTGGGTCATGCTAGCTTTTTAGTTAGTTGTTTCTTTTCGCTCAAGAGGGGGGTTGATCCTGTAAAATGTGTTCTGATATGTCTTTAGTAGTAAAAAATAAATAAAGATTAGAGTATACTTATGTTGAGATTTTTAAACCCAGAATGATTCAATGGATGTACACAACTGGATCAGGTAAATAAGAAAGGAACAAAGAAATAGTATCAACATTCTGAGAAAACTACCTTTAAAGATGAACCTCAATAAGATTCAATAAATTATTTTTCTCTGGTCTCTTGTAGTCAAACTATAAAATATTTCCAAAAAAAAAAAACCTCACTAGTGTTCTATTTAGAAACTCATTTCTGCAGCACTAAATAGCTATTCGCTCTTCTGTTTCCAAAACATGGTGTGAGATTTCTGATTAACACCATTGTCAGACTCTTGGCAACCTATGGATCTATTGTGTGGTGGAATAGTCAAAATTCAATATCTATTTAAGTTGCAAAAATCGTTGAGATTGGGTTGTATAACAATAACTGGAGCAATGAGGAAAACACCCCTAGAACTATTGCCCTAGAAGTAATTTTTGGATTGATAATGACTAGTCAACGGCCATAGCCACGTTGAATGCACCGGTTCCCGTAGATCACCAAAGTTAAGCAACGTCAGGTGTGGTTAGTACCTGAAGGGGTGACCGACCAGGAGCTGTTGGCATTATAAAAGGGTGGTAACCTGTAGATAGCCCGGCGCTAATAGCCAAATAGTTGATGCGCCTTTAAAAAAAAAATAAAAAAATAAATAATATGACATTTTCCAAGCAAAAAAATATCTTCCATTCTCTTTGCAAATGGTGTAAAGCATGATAATTAAAGGTTACGAAAAATATCACCTCACTATAATTATATAAAATATAAACTGTTAAGAGTTTTTAAATGTGGCAATATTTGATCAAAGCCTCAAATTCAAGAAATCAGTAGACACCCTGCTAAGCAGTTAGTTACATAATTATGGAATAGGAAAAATAAAAATACAAAAACTAATTTGGAATAAAAAATTTATTCTTTTTTTATAAATAAAATTTAAAAGAAAAAGCCTAATATTTTGCCTCCAAGGTGTTTCCGCCTCGCCTCTTCATGGTCCATAATACCTCCGCTCGTTGTGAGAACAACATATCTGAAAAATAAAATCCTATGAATATAAATCATGACAATCATTAATTTGAACAAAACACACTTAAGCAAAAAATGTATTTTTTTTTAATATTTTTCAGAAAATAAAATGGTTTTTCGTTTTACCAGGTTTAATTACAGTAATTCTGGATATCTTAAGGCTAGTACACACTGGGATACAATGTTACGCGTCATTTTTGCAGAGCTTGTTTGAATCTGGATTGTTGCGATTCTGGCGAGCAACATGTCCCTGTGTATCAGGCGTGTATTGTGGGTCTAGGTGATACAAGAATCTGTTTCGGGACTCACTGATACATTGTTGCGCAACATTACGAGTGTGGACGTGTTCCGTAGCAGCACCCAGTCTACAGTCAACCTCCGGCAGTTCCACCGTATGGACTTGTAGTTCAATTTCTTTCAATATGTAGATGACTGAATTGACAGTAAAGTTAAAAGAGGACTTACAAATGTGCTCATGTTACTCTGATTATAATATAATGTATATGTATCCAACATTACATCAACATAGTATATATTTTAGTAATAAAAAAAAATAAAACAAAGACGAAGCTAGAAATATATTTTTATTTGTACATATTATCATGGGTGTATATAAGGGGGGCTGTCATAAAAACCTTAAAAATAAATTAAATCAGATCACTAAATTTAGAAAAAATTATGTTTATTGGGTGTAAAAGCGTTTTAGTTGGTTAACTATTTCAAGTTCTAGATTGTTAGTATTCCTATTCCATACCTCCTAAATGCTCTCAGCCCCCCAAAAGCTCCCCGCCGCCCTCCGAAATTATATCCTATATGCCTGTGCCTATTATGTTCATAAAGAATAAGTTTTCATTACTTTAATGTATGTTATCAAAACGATGATTATTGCTTCACAAACTTATGGAACAAATGCAGATGAACTTCGTTTGAAAATTCTGATAGTATACATAAGACTTGTAAACAATTCTTCACTTGCAAGGAGCCTTAGGGTACGTTCATGGTGAGGATTCATTCTGCGACGCTACGATAGCTACTCCGATGAGCGCTGCCCCGATGTAAAACGGGGCACATGTAATAAGATGGGATTGTTCATAGTGAGGATCCTTACTTCCTATGCTATTCTCGCACCCGCGCAGTGACTGCGGGGAAGAGCAAATATGTTGTTTTCTCCACGCAGTGAGGAGGGAAGCCGCGATGTGGGCCTGACTGTGATTGGTTCCTTCAAAAGGACTCTAGTGCACAGGTCACCTACCCTCTCTCATTACTTCATCTTGTGTGATTATTCTTTTTTGGTTATTTCGTTGTCGAGATGAAAGAAAATTGGGTCTTATTGCGAAGACCACATCCAGTTACTTTTGAAGTAGCAGTAGTGATTTATAACAGTTACTCGTACTCGCTGATTAGCTTACAGGTTCTTTGCTGGTTATCTACTACTACTTGACTCGTTATCTACGGTTATAATTCATATTAGATAATGGCAAGTAATATTTATTAATAAAAAGGTTAATATGATCAAAATCAATTCTCTCAACTATGAAAAAAGTTATTAAGCATTAAAGTTGACTGTTTTGCAGGTTATGAAGGATAACAAACAACGATATTTGTAAACAAACATATTTTATTCCTTTTCTCTCTCTCTTTTTTTGGATCTTTAATATTTATTAAGCATTACATGATATGCGTTTCCGCTCGCTACGCTACGCTCCACTCGCTCAAGAAGATATAAGAAAACTCTAGGCAATCCAACTCGCAATAAATAGAATTATATTAATTTAAGTGACTCTAGTCTATCCAACTCGCTAAAATTAATAGGATTCCATTAATTTTTCCGAGTAAGAAACCAATCCCTTTTTCTTTGTCAGGAACATCGCGAACTAATTGTAAAGGCTCATTTTTTCTCACTAACAAAAGCAGAGCTTTTTCATAAACAAAAGCTAATTCACTGTTGAAGGTTACTTTACTCCCAGCAAGAACCAATGCAATGGTGAGTCAGCATGAACACCCTCCATTGATGTAGAATACATCGGGGCAGTGCTCATCGGAGTAGCTATCGTAGCATCACGGAATCAATCCTCCCCATGAACGTACCCTTAGAGTACTAGCAAGTTTTACGGTAGGAGAAATTGAATTTCTAAAGTTTGTATATTTTTTTTAAACACCCTTGGTACAACCATTTGCAAGAGATTCTCAAAATCTTGCGGCCTAATTCACTTAAAGTTGACAAATCCCATTCCATCTTGCAAGTGTTTGCACGCTTTATTGTTGGTTCTGAACAATTTTCAACTCTACCACCTTCTTGATGTTTCCATATTTTGATTTTAAACTAACAGATAGAGAAACACCTGAGAAGCCAGCTCCTGAGAAATGTTTGAGGGATCTGGCTATTTAGTGTGGACGCGATTCTTAGTTGCGGGGCAGCCCCGAAACTGACGCACAACATTGTTGCAGGACAGCTTCCAGTGTCCCGCAACAATTTTGCGCTGCTTGGAGACTCAGTGTGTACTAGCCATAATATTTTATTCAAAGGATAATAGTTTCCAATTAATTTAATTTAACCTTAGACTACATTTGTTTAATTTAAAATAAAAAAAAAAAACTATTTGAGAAAGACAAATGTTAATATTTAACTCAGACAATCACCAATAGTTGTCAGTCATAATAAATGGAATGCTTCCTACTTCACAAACAATTTTCTCTTCATACATTGCATATTCTTTCAATGGTCTCTTTTAGCACTTTCCTACGAAAGAAAGTAGCTATTGAGGTTGGACTCATGACGGAATTTTTGAAAAATTTCTTCAAATCTTTATCGATCCTACCTAGTAGACACCGAAAATGACCCCCGTTAAAATTTATTTATATATATATATATATATATATATATATATATATATATATATATATATTCGTACATAAAAACATAAGTTTATAAATATATAAAATATATATATATATATATATATATACATAAGTTTCGTGACGAAAAAACAAAAACTCTGGCCGCTATCGTGTAAACAGACATATATATATATATATATATATATATATATATATATATATATATATATATATATATATATATATATATATATATATATATATGTGTGTCTGTTTACACGATAGCGGCCAGAGTTTTTGTTTTTTCGTCACGAAACTTGGTATATAGCATTCAATTAGCAAACGATTGAACGAGTTCGTTAACCACCAAAATCGGTCCACCGGAAGGGGGGGTTTACCCCGAACCCAAAACACTAATTTGACCATTTCAGCCGTAATATTTGTTATATTTCAACAAAACTTGGTATTCGTACTGGTAATATAGAGAGAAAAGTGAGATATAAAAATAAACTAAATCGGTTCATAAGGAGGGGGGGTTTACTCCGGACCGACAATACCAATTCGCCACTACCAGCCGTGATTTTAGGTATATTTCGACAAAACTCGGTATTCATAGTGGTAATCTACAGGCAAATATGTGTTGTAAAAATAAACTAAATCGGTTCATTAGGAGGGGGGGTTTACTCCAGACCCACAATACCAATTCGCCACTACCAACCGTGATTTTTGGTATATTTCGACGAAACTCGGTATTCATAGTGGTAATCTACAGGCAAATATGTGTTGTAAAAATAAACTAAATCGGTTCATTAGGAGGGGGGGTTTACTCCAGACCCACAATACCAATTCGCCACTACCAACCGTGATTTTTGGTATATTTCGACAAAACTCGGTATTCGTAGTGGTAATCTACAGGTAAATATGTGTTGTAAAAATAAACTAAATCGGTTCATTAGGAGGGGGGGTTTACTCCGGACCCAAATTACTAATATACTCATACTGGTCGTAATTTCTGCTGTACTGTAACGAAACGCGGTATACGTTGTGGGTATCTCATGAGAAAGAAGTGTTGTAAAAATGAGCTGAATCGGTCAATCGGAAAGGGGGGTTTACTTTGTAATATATTTCAATAGAAAAGCCAGCCAGACATAGGTTTACAAAGGCGCCGCAAGGAGCGCTAGAGGGACTGTATCCGGTTCCTGCGTTAGATCAAAATACGATAATATGAGGATTTTGCATTTATTACGTAGGTACCATGTGTAAACATAACTCTGGAAGCAAATTAATAATTTATCAGTTACTCATTACAAAATTAAAAGAGAACTATTCATGTTTTTATTTTATTTATGTAGGATATTTTAAGCAAATTGTTCTGGAAAGAAGTCTACACTACCCAAATTCTGAGGAAAGTGCTTAGTTATGCAGCTCCTGTGTGACGGACTTTTTAAATATTTTCCTGGCACTTTTTTCTAATTTTGTTTTCATATATATTCTTCCCATGATTTTTATTAAAATCGGGCTGAGTATAAAGTTATTTATAACAATGGAATAATAATTTAATTAATCAAGTCTAAGGTGAAAATGATGGATAATATTTAAAGAAGCCACAACCCGTTGTGATACGTACTCAGTTATTGATTCTTTTCAACTTTGAGGGAGGGAGGTATCAAAATAATTGATGAACTCCAAGCTGTAACTCGTTAAAATTGGGCTCAACACAGTTTTTCGCAAAATTGGAAAAACCTTTTGTTATTTGGCTAACAACTGCAGCAATTTTACCTGGCTGAATTTGGACTTTCACTAGAGCTCATTTGACGCACAATTTAATTTAAATTTTTTTTACCCAAAATAAACGGTTTACAAATTAATGAAGAAGAACTGAAAAAAGCGCTAACATTTTATGATTTTTGCCAGCCAAAAGTTCTCACCCCGGCTTTTGAGATCAAAAACTTGGTTTCAGCATACATCATAGCTAACGATAATAAAAACAAAAAAAAAAAAACTTCTGGGGGAATTATAGTTAGCTCGATAAAATTACAAAATAGTTTCATTTAAAATTTTCTTTTAAAATTAGAAACAACTTACCCAAACTGTCGTG
Organism: Gonocerus acuteangulatus; assembly: GCA_946811695.1. Classification (NCBI taxonomy): domain Eukaryota; kingdom Metazoa; phylum Arthropoda; class Insecta; order Hemiptera; family Coreidae; genus Gonocerus; species Gonocerus acuteangulatus. The sequence goes on along the minus strand of OX328124.1, from coordinate 94,919,930 downwards.
ATGGTAAAAGATTATTGGTCCATTTTTCTATTTGTCCAATTGGAACATCAAATCTAGGCGATATCACACCACATTTGTTTAACCTTCCATTAAGGTTTACAACAACCTTGCCAGCTCTGTGATCGTCAACTATTTCAAACTCACCAATATAACCTAAAACAACATATACCTTAAATGAAGAATATTATTTTTAATTATTTAATAGTTCAGTAAAGTTTAAAGAGAACATTAGGCATGGTCATTGCTACCCGTGATCTGTAAAGCTAAGAATGTATTAAATGAAAATCAGGCAAGAAATTTAAATATATTGTTTCCGAAGTCATGGATTATTAAAAAAAAAAAAACACAGGAAGCTGAAAAAAACATGGAAAAAAAGGAGTGAAAATAAAAACAGCTCATTAGATCGAGCAACAGAACAAGGATTCACTTCGAGGAATGATCCTCAGTTGTTAGCTTTTATCAACTCTTATCCTAATACTGCGAACAATTTCAACTCCCTGTAATTCAATAACGGAGGAGAGGAGGATAAAAAAATTTACTTACACTTCATAGGCTTAAAATTACAAAATGATAGGGAAGAGCAAACAAATTCAAACAGGAGCTACAGGGAAACCACCCTGGTCTGCTAGGCAACTGATCATATGAACGGCACCAGTCATAACATTCACATGGAAAAGGAGATGAGAGAAGAGATTTGAAAAATGTACAATGGAAATTCCATGGAAGGGACAGAACTAGTATCAGCTCGATGACATTTCTCTCTCTGACAGCTAACAAGTAACTGCAAACTTTGTTTGTTACGCAATAGATATGACACTAGCAATCACTGTTAGAAAAATGATTTTTTTTTTTTTTTTTAAGGCACACAGACATCCATGGTTCAGCCGGGAATTTTCTCAAAGAGCTCTGAAATGAGAAAAATCCCCGTTGCCAGTGGGACTTAAGCCCACCATCTCTGCCGTGAGACAATCTAAGGCCTTAATCACTAGGCCACGAGTAGGCTCAGAAAATCAAATTAAGGTAAATGTGAAGGAGCGCGGTCTCCACACCGATCCTTTTGAAATGTTGCACTATAACGTATTTTGATGCACTAAATACGAATCCGTTAAAAAAAAAGCTCGCTTTTCACTAGGAAAGAAGTTATGAAACACTAAAGTTCACTGTTGTGCGGGTTCTGAAAGGTAATGTAACCTACTATGTTTGTCAACATGCGCATGCGCGGGTATGGAAAAGTTTGTAATAAGGATGTCTAATTGAAATTTACCATCAATTATTTATCAATTTATCTCGTTAGTTATTCAAAAATATTTTTTTTAAATAATGAACCATTCTTTAAATTTTTTTTAAAAATTTTAAGAAGATATCAAAACTCTAGTCAATCCAACTCACTAAAATTAATAGAATTCTATTAATTTTAGCGAGTTGGATTGGCTAGGGGTTTTGATATCTTCTTGAGTGAGCGGAAACGCATAGCACGTATGCCCAAAAGCGACAATTTACGACCAAGTCAGCTACCACAAGGTGAGTCTAAATTTCAATTACACTTCGTCATTGAGGACTGTTGCACATGCGCGTGTTTACAAATACGCTGTTACCCCGCCTTTTATAACTTCCATAACAGTGAACTTTAGTGCTTAATAACTTCTTTCCTAGTGAAAAGCGAGCTTTTTTTTTAACGGATTCGTGTTTAGTGCATCAAAATACGTTATAGTGCAACATTTCTAAAGAATCGGTGTGGAGACCACGCTCCTTCACATTTACCCAAATTAATACCAATTCTGTAACGGAATAACATTGCTAAATTGAGGAATCTACAATTAAGGTGTTCTTCTTGGAACTATGTTTTTCAAGTCAGTTGACCAACTATCACCTACAATTTTAAATCTATCATTCCAAGTTTTAACTTTAGAAGTAATTATATTTTCTGGATAATTTCAGGATTTTTTGATAAATTAAAAGATAAGTATATAATGAACAATTTTTTCAAAGATAAAGCATTATTTTTCACAATTAGACCCCACATATTTTACTAGTTTGCTGTCTTATATCAAAATCAATTGGTTTTTGTAAAATATTAAAAATTGACATCTGAAGCTACTAACTAAACTAAGCAAGAAGTAATTATGTCCCAAGCTAATAACACAAAATGTATTAGTTTATTGTAGTTAGTTGAAAATGGCATATTTCACTTTGCATGTACTTGAAATATTAGTAAAAAATTACTAATAGAAACAAACTAAGCGTGTTAAAAACAATCAAGTCTCACTGCTCATCCTTTCCAATTAAAATATAAATTAACCTTAGATGTAACAAATAACAATTTAAGTGGAGAATAATTCTTTTTGCTGAAACTAGGTAAGACAAACAACAAAATATAAATCTAGGATTTCTTATGTTAAGGCCAATAAAATGGTCATACTTTAACAAACTCATGAAAGTTTATTATATGACCAGTTAAATAATGTCAAATAATCAGAAGTATTTTATAATTAAGCACAAAATTTAAACAATTTAAGAGTGAGGTTACTAGGTGACAGTATTTATATTATACGTAAGCTTAATATGTATATATTTATTGTATGATGGCTTAGTGTGTATACAAGGAGTGTTTAATGTGATATTGTTGTAAATGTTGTCACAAGAGCTAATCCGACATAAGTGGTTAAACTATTATGGAAATAATTATAATATAAATTGTAGTTTTAGGCTGAGGAATTTAACTGGCATATGTTCAAATAAATCGACAACAGGAATGAAGAAAATAATAGTAGGTTTAGTGTAGAGTCAAAAGTAAGAAAGGCTTTTAAATTGTTCAAGCATTATATAATTGAAAGAGAACGGCACACATTTAGCTTCTGTGGATCAAAAAATGAAACTAAATCCAAAAATCAAAACTTCTAAGAAAGCACAATTTCTAACATAAATGTTAAAATAATTTACATTTACTAATGATAATGTAACTAAAATTCATGTTTAAAGATCTTAAAATGTAATTTATCAGAAGACAGAAATAATCAGATAGGAGGAAATTATTTTTCTCTACTTCCATGATTAAAAGTACTCTTAATGAATTAGTATTTGCCAAGCAATTCTAAAAATTAGAATGCTTGAAATAAGGGAGAACAGGATGTTTCAGTAACACTTGATGTCATTAATACCGATCCTCAATATGTGTTTACATGCATCCACAACACATTGAGCAAAAACAAACAGAAAATAGTTATAAAGCTCTAAACACTATTACAATTTTTATTACATACCTTTTTTCATCATGACAGTCAAAAACTTGATGATGACTTTGGAGCAGGGCCTGATGAGAACTTGCCTCTTGCCCCTCTTTTCAGCATTGTTGATAGATTTTAGGGCATCACTCAGCACATTCATTCGCACCATCCTAAAGTAACAGATTAGTTAGTAAAATTATAGGTGCATGACAGAAAATTGAATATTGAGAAGTATCAGATATAAATATATCGAATTGTAAATAAATCTAATCTTTACTAAAGTAAGTTTATATAAAGTGAATGAATTTAAAAATGTAACATCTTTGGAAGAGGCTGAAGCAGAAATTGGTAAATAATGTAATGTACACAATACGTTAGGTTACGAAGTACATCAACCACATGTACATAAACTATCCAAAATCAAAATAGAGCATAGAAATTGAACAAAAATGTATAGTTAATACTAAAGTAAGGCCTTAAAACACATTAAATGACACAAAACCGTGGATTACCTGCGATAAAGATTGAGAAGCCAACTTCAACAAAACTTAGTCTCTTCAAGTAAAATGTAAAAGGAAGTAAAACTCGCAGCGCGACTATTGAGAAGCGAACCTTCTCCTATGGCGCCTTAATATTAATCGAGTTTTAAAAATGACCCCAAAGAATGGGACAAACTAAGGAATTGTAAAAAATAAAATATTAAATGAATTTAGATCAAATTAATTACAATAGATGTAAAAACAAAACAAAATAGTTGATAATTAGAAGCTATTGAAGAAGGTTATGTTTGAACGTGTAAACAATCCCATAAGGATTACCTCCCTCCCGAATGGACGCAATTGTCAAATATCAGGTGGACCTCAATAAGTGAATTATTTAATTAATGGCATATTTGTTTCTCTGTTGATATGATTTCACTCGACAAGATTCCTGATGCCCTAGGTCATCTTGTCTTAAATGATGATGGTGCTATATTAGCAGTAAGTAATTTTTTTAATATTTTAAATACATTTTTTTTTTTTTTTTTTTTTTTTTAGCCATTTTCATTGTATTATATTTTTCTGTTAGTCAGGTGGAGAATTGGAAAACAATGAACAAGTCGCCAATGTTGTTTACAACCTAATTTCCTTAACTGATAAATTAGGTCCAGATGAGGGTACATTCAAGAAAGTGTCAGGTAAAAAAAAATATTACTATAACAATATTTTTTAAGTAGAATTTATTTTATTTTATTTTTCATTGCAGTGGTTTTCAAGGACTCAAGTTACATAATTTGCCTGTCTAATAAGAAAATTTACATTCTCAAAAAAAAATTCATTCCTCCTACTTTCGAGACAAACGAGGATGAATATTCTGATCCACCTAAGCTAAGTACTGTTAATGCTTGATTTATTACCAACAAACTTTCCTTTTTGTAAATATATGTATCATTATCATGTAAGAATTTAAATAAATTTTGTTAATATAACTACATTTTTTTTCTCTTCAGTAACCTATCCTCAAGAGGTATTTTAGTAAAGTGACTTCTTAATAGCTATTTTCACTCCTGCTTACAGACATAAATATATATATATATATATATAAATAAAAAGTTTATATACACATCTGTGACCAATGCTGCAAGATTTTTGTATGGCACCTTGTCTTTTGTTACCAACATTCACATGAAGACTTTAAATGGTAAACTTTAGAGGCATTTGTTATTGAAATGTTGATTTTAATTAGCGAAGTACCAGGCTATGAATATTTGTTTAATATGACAAAATTATTGGCAAGTTGTAGTGAAATTCAGGACTTATTTTTTTCCTTCACTACCTTAACTTTGCACATAGTTCCATTAGATATCAGTCTGATCGCAACAGGCTGGGAATTTTGCTTGTTCATTTTATAAACTTGGAGTACCATGTTTTCAGGATCCTCATAAGTTTGCAAGGCTGAATACTGATCTGATTTGTTAACATTAATTTATAATCAAGGAAGACAACCAAAAATGTCTTAAATAAAAGTGCTTAAGTAGTCTCACTTCTAGTCAAGGAGCTCCGATGTGAGTAAAGCCAAAAGACTAGAATTAACAAAGTAAAATTTTATAAGTTGTATATTTTATCACCTACAAAATAAGAAAAAGCCTTAACTTTTAGCTTTAAATTATTTATAACCCTACACGGATTGCAGTGATATCTATAAACTTACAAATTAACATACATTTAAAACAATTAATAAAACTGTATAAAATGAAAATAATATGTTAAAGAGGATAGTTCACATTAATTTTAAAAGTTAAGAAAGTATAATACTAAAATTGTTAGAATTTCTATAGAATTAGCAGCCTAATAAATATTGAACAATGGTAGCCGAATTCAAAATTTCTAAAAATATTACTAATTAAATATTCATTATCAATGTAAAAAATTTAGTAAATTAAAGAGTACACAATCTCAATATTTAACTCTGCATTAAAAACTCTGAAAGACAAGTAAAAATAGGTGTAAATAATGGATAATTGACGTGTAAATGCTACAACAAAGGAATCTAACAGGGGAAGGGGTGGCAGATAGAAGTGCATTGCCGTACAAAAACAGCGACAATTACGAATGCGCAAAAGTCCTGGTATTACATTAGGCACCGGTAAATCTGAAATTTCGTGACATGGTTTCAAAATTCATGACTTTTTTCATGACCTATTTTCAATTTCGTGTAGTAGACACCCTGTATTAACACCTTTCGGCTTTACCTGTCATAAAACCTCTTTGATCTTGGCTGACCATTGTCAAAATAGGAAATCAACAAACATCTGAGTTGAAAGTTGCATTTATTTTAATCATACTATTTTATTTGTTGGTTAATTTCTACTCTAGAGAATAATCTTGTAACAGCTGTTCCCTAACGGCAGCAAGGAGAATGCCCTGGTAACTGGTTTGTTCTCTATAGAAGATGGCTGGCAATAATCTGATAACTGATCTGTTCTCTACAGGAGATGCATATTGCAGAGGCTGATCTGTGTGTCCAAGTCTTCTCAGGCCAGTGGGCCACCTAACCTCAAATTTTCTCTGCAAGGTACTGGAAGAGTTAAAGCTTTCCAGATTTTTTTTTTTTTTTTTTTTATATAATATTTAACTGTTTATTTGATATAAAAACAAAACATGATATATACATTGTGTACCTACAGACCACAAGGATAAATTTACAATTTAAAACAAATTAACTTTAATGTCAATGACAATAACTTTAATGCATGAAATGTATCTTCTTCATTTCCTTGCTCTATTCCAGATTTTGCTAGCAGACTATGTAACTGTTATGTTTTTGACAAATGTTTTTTATGTATGTGTTCTTCATAAAAATTGTTAATAAATGATTATCTGCTATTGGCTTATATTATATTTTTTTTATAGAAGTAAATTTATCATTTAATTTTAATGTCCATTTATTATAAACTACAAATTTTAGGACGGGTTATCTATAGGTTACCACCTTTTTCTAGCCAGGATAGGGGTGATGCCTTTTCTTTTTTTCGAAAGAAGCCACCGCTGTTAAGTGCTCACGCCTTAACCCTCATGGCCATCGGGTCTCCATTTAAATTTATCAAATATTTAATACTGTTCACTGAATAAATATTTAATATCTACCATGCTTAAAAAATATCTGCTCCACAGTTGGTGTGTGAGCCAGTCCTAACACCTGGCCTTTGTGAAAATTGGTAATAAAATAAAATAAAATAAATATGCTTTAGCTCCACCCGACAAACCTATGTAATGTACTTTATAACATACAGTCTTCTTTTTCGTACATGGTCACCCTGCCAGCGCGAATACCAGCAGGCACTTTTTTGTAACGTTTTTTCCCAGTTTGGTCATCGCTAAAGCATATTTATGCTAAAAACTGTGGTCTTTTTACATAAATTTAAGTAGTAAAGGCTGTGAGGTTTGGAGAAATCCTGGGAAGGGCCATATTGTACCGGCTTCTTTACGACAGGGTTAAGAATGATTGCGCATCTAGGAATGAAGATAAATAATCTAATCCTTGGATCAGAAATAGTAATTTAACGCTTTCCGTACCAAGAAAGGCACACGATGAAGGGTTCTACTTTACAGGATACCCTCAACAAAGCCCCCTATATGGAATAAGAACTTTTGCTACTCTCGCCCATAGCATCTTCACTTTGAGCGATTCCCTCGCCAAATTAAAACTCGTCTTTAATAACTCTCATTTTTGTTTTGTTTACAATCTATATAGGGTTAAAGTCATAACATAATGTATATTCTCTATGAAGTCTGGGAAGATTTAATTTTTTTACTGCAAATCAACAACTGAGCTATTAGTGCCAGGCTATCTACAGGTAGCCACCCTTTTCTAATGCCACCAACATTTGGACTGAATCTATTCAGATACTGGCTATGCTGGCATTGTTTAACTTCGGCGATCAATGAGAACCAGTATATTCAACAAGGTATGGTCGTAGGAAGAAACAGGACTATAGGGTCAGAATGAGATATTTCATCAATGAATTAGAACAAGAATAATTTAAAAGTTGCATTAAAATAATTTCCAAACAAATTAAAATATCTGTTATAAATGAAAAACTTTCTGAATGCTATTTCTAAAATTCTTAGAAGATAATAAGTACGATATAAAAGGTTAATATTTGATAAAAGTTTGACATTATTATGAGGCAACAAGTAGGGAAATACAGTAGAAAATAGTGGTGTTTTAAAATTATTGTTTAATATTTACAGATGTGTAACAAGCAAGGCAGCACTGAAATTACAATTTTAAACAGTCAGACGAGTAACAAGTTCTTAAAAAGAACAGTTAACAAATTTCTGTGAACTTTTCTGTGTTACTTTTTTTCTTAATTTTTTTTTTTTTAATTTCAGATTTATTTCATTTGTCTAATATGTAAAGTCCTAAGTTACATTACATAAGCACACTATTATTAATAGAGAAAAGGCACTACACTTTAAACTAGTGATGGAACTCCCCTTGTAAAACAAATATAAGATTAATTTTTAACATTTTAATTGTATAGACAGTAGAATTAGGCATTTATTAGGTACACAAATAAACCAGATAAAATAACAATATAAATGTATTTTAAATGCTTATTTATAAATTATGTACAGATCAATGGCTTTTTAGAGATAGAGAATTATCCCTGAATAAACCTAAAGAGGGAAAAACATAATAAATATTATTACTTTCTTTAAGGTCAGACAATTTTAAAATTAGATCGTTCCATTTCTTATTTCATGTATAAAAATATGTTATCTAAACATCAGTAACATTCAAAAGTATACAATTTGTATATACTCAATATATTCTTTTTAAAATACAGTCAATAATGAGAAATATAAATTAACAAAAAAAAAGAAAATGATCATAAAATAATCTTAAAATCACAGAAAGTAAACAAGTGTTTCCGGAACGGATTACTTGATGTTTTCATTTATTATTACTTAGTAAGTCATGGAGAGCCACTTGTTGCTCGGATGAAAGCTGGTTTACACATAATTGGAACATTTCACCACTTCCCTGAAAAAAAAATAGATAAAATTATTACATTTCATAAGAAACAATTATAGTCATGGAAATATCAAAAGCAGTTTCATCATATCTTGGGTTTACGGAATCATTACACGTTTTCACTGTAAAGTTACACTTAAAAAGAGAGTATTGACACCAGACAATTGCCTTAGTTCTGAGTATTGGACAAGAAAACTTGTGGTTTCATTACAGTTTCCTACGTATTGTTAGTTGTTTCGAATATTCCGACTCATGGGAAGTTCGATAATTCTAGTTCAAAATTACCCCTGTTGCCAGTTTCACAGATTATATGAGGATAAAAACTATTGACCAGATATGGGACAAAAGTCAAAAGAATTGAACATGGCAACTGGTATGTGCAGTTTATTGTTTTTAAGTTATTAGAAGAAACACAAAGTAGATTTACATTTAAAAGTACAGTAACACTTAAAAATATTATTAATATAATTGAATTAAAACAGATAATCAATAGAATAATAATATTGCGCATTATTCTGAGGATATTGCCCACTCATTGAAATTCAATTCACCTTTTTGGATTGTGTTTAACTTAAGTATTTATTTTTTCCAATTTTTTTTTTTTTTTTTATTTTGAGTTAAATTTGTGAGGTACTGTAATTGCAAAAAAATAAAACTTAATAGAAGAGCATTCTTTCAACTGCAGAACATTGCTAATCAACACTCCCTTGAGCTGAAATGTAAAAATCTTTGAACTTTTTTCGAATGAGAAAGAATTGATTTCTATTTCCTCAAAGGAAGTAACTCCATGCTAAGGGTTGTGAGTTTGATTACCACTCGAGGTGGTGGCTTTTTAAAAAAAAAAAAAATTAAGAAAATTAAAAATACCTTTCCTGTCTACAAAATAGTAGTCAAAATAGATTACACATAAAAAAAAAAAACACAATGTAAATAAAGAAAACATGAAAATTAAAATAATAATGTTTGGTTACGAGAAGCATTGTAGAACATTAAGCGAGAAAGTTTAGAGACACTTAAACATTGGAACAATTAATTTAGAAACTTGAATGAATACTTATATAAAGCAATTCAAGGCTATTAACCCTTATGCTGATAAAAGCCAATATATTGGCTCGGGCATGGCTGGTCCCGGCGTGCTAAAAGCCAATATATAGGCCGGGGAGTAGGTGGTCACACTGTGCATAAGCCAATATATTGGTTTTGCCATCTTATTGCTTCACTGCTTAAGATCACTGAGAGAATTATATGAGAGCGATCTGTTCATGATTGATTTCTGGAACAAGTAATTACTCCAGAGTCCAATACTTAGTGTTTTTTTTTGTTTTTTTTTTACCAAGCCACTGATGATCCAAAGTCTGTGTTACAATAGGAATAGGAAATGCATTTAACTACTATTAATTAGAAGTATTCTATAAAATAACAGGAATAGCAAACAAAGAATAATATTTTTTGTAGATATTGAATAAAAAAAGGCAATATTTTTAAATACAAATTAATATCAGACATCTAACAGTATTGTTTGCAAATTTCAATTTATGTTAATAATTTATTCTTACAAAACAGTTTTAAAAAGAAGGTGGAAAAGCAGCAAGTGCGTCCTAATTAAGTCAAGACACAGGGGTCGGCAAAGGGGTAGCCCACCCCGTAACATAAAGATTAAAATGTAAAACTAAGTTTGGTAATACCCACTGATGCCTAATTAGGCTTTTTAATTTTAAATTTAAGTACACTAAACATACAGTAATATGTACATATTCCAGCATAATAAAAACTAACAATAAGTACTGACCTGGATTTGTCGAACGATATTAGCCATCCTTTGTGAGACTGGATGTTCATAGGGAAGAGCATCTAGATAGAATGCTTCTGCTATTATTGCTATTAACCTTGGAATGTTAGAACTATTAGGACCTATTATTGTTGAATTATTTGTTTCTATTAAGTGGCATAAATATCCATAAATATGAGGGGCTTCATCTCTATCTTCCCATACAGGAAGCCATGACAACCTGAAATTACAGATAAATTCAATAAATATGTTATAATAATTAGCAGCTCTAAATTGTCATAATAGTTTTGTTAGATAATAACAATAGATTGTTGAATAAATAAAGACACCCTAAAAGAAAATAAACTTTCCTCTACTAGAGCCATGTCAGTTTAATCAATGAAAAAAATTCATTCACATCAATGAGCTAACTAGTAATATTTATCAATTAAGTTACAAAATAATTGTTTTGACTGTAGTTTCTTGGGGTTTCAATGTTTAGTGTATGAGCTTAATAGAAATCAGCTGAAAGATTGCTGTCATTGTTCTTAACACATTAACCGCCATTAAACTTTTTGACAAAACATTTCTTGTAATTTTTTTTTTTTTTTGTCTAATTTAAATTTATTTCAATGTTTTGGGTAAAGAAAATGTGTTTTTATTTATTTCCGCAAGAGATATTGATTGGTGCTGGCCACCCGTGGCCGCCTTGGCGTGAACTGGTAGATTTCATCTCAGTGGGCCAAGGCGGGCACTTTGCCAATCACAGCGCTATCTAGAAACCGTGTATGTTTTCTTTTCCGTACATTTCTTAGAACCAATGAGTCATCGCTACAACACGATAAACTTTGTATATGTCTCTATTCTAATTCTATGTGATCTAACGCATCTACTAAACACTGAGTCAAATCATCATCATCATCAAACTCTATTTTCGTAAAAGTATCTTCCACAAGATCCCAAAAAAAAACAAAAAACCCTAAAGTCTATAAATATTAAACCTATAAAATGTCAAAACCATATCAAACAAACAAGACTCCCGACAAACTCGAAAAATTTAATAGATAATGGTCAAAAATAGAACGATAAAAGTGTCAACATTTTGTCCTGAATATAAACGTCAGACACACTATTTTTGACATGTTTCTATAGAGAACATCGTCTCTGAATGGTTTTATATTTCAATTATTTCGTTTTTTTACTAATCATGCACGTTTAAAACTATAATGTAATTTCATAGATTTTTTTTTTTTTTTTTTTTTTTTTTTTTTTATTTCTATCTTATACATTATAAGCTACCCAAAAGTTGAAATTTCCGAAAACCAATGTACTCGGCAGGTCCGTTGGGCCGCGTCGGTCACCGCTCAGCAGAAAAAGTCAAGCTCACCCAGGGTGTCTACTACTTTTGTGAAAGCCAATATCGGGACTTTTTTGTGACATTTTCATGATTTGAAAAGCAAATTCCATGCCCATTAAAAAGAAAATAATATCAATCAAAAAGCAAAAGTCTTAACTAATAGCTTAAAATTATTTTTAATCTTACACGGATTATCATGATATCTATAAACTTACAATTTTTACATTCATATATTTAAACAATTAATAAGACTGCATAAAATGTACATCTTATGTAAGAGGGAATAGTTACATTAATTTTATGAGTGAAGAAATGATTATACTAAAAGTTTTAGAATGACTATGGAATTAGCAGCCTCAAAAATATTTGCCTAAAATATAAAATTTATGGCGAATATATGTAGTATTAAAATATTGGCCTAAAATATATGGCGAATATAAAATATAAGCCAAAAATATTTAATGTATTAATGACACACCATTATAAAAAAAAAAAAAAAAATGAACAATGGCAGCAGAATTCAAAATTTCTAAAAATATTACTAAATAAATATTTATTGTCAAAATACATAATTTAGTTAATTGATGTGTTAATTTAGTTAATTGAATTTCAATGTTTAAGTCTGCATATATTTAAAAAATTGATAATTGATGTGTAAATGATACAACAAAGGAATCAAACAGAGGAAGGGGGTGGGAGATGCACATAAAATTGCGTTGTCATACAAAAGCGGCACAATTACGAATGCGCCCAAGTACTGGTGCTTACGTTAGACTCTGGTAGAAACTGAAATTTTGTGACATTGTTTCAAAATTCATGACTTTTTCATGCCATATTTTAAATTTTGTGACATTTTCATGACATTCGTGACTTTTTCGTGCAGTAGACACCCTGTCACCTTAGTTGATGCACCATAAATACTATTTTTTGTTAGGTCTCTGATTAAGTGAATGGCTACCCAAACTTACCAGTGTGGTAGGATTTCATTCACATTAACATTGGCATTATTGTATTGAAGTATTTTTGTAACTGCTGATATGGCATTTTCGGTACATCCCATGTTCTCTTCTGCTCTTGATTCAGGATCATTTATCATTTCTGCTAGTCTAGGCAGGGCCTCTGCACATGTAGCTGAAACAGTATTACATGAAGATAAGATAGTAAAACAAAATGTGCAATTCCTTAGAATACTGTATTGTACAGATCACCAGGGCTTGAGATAATTAGTGGTGAGAGAATTCATGAAATAAAGAGTGGGAACGCAAAGGGTTAATAGCAGGTTCACTTCATTCTACGGTATACATTTCAGTTTTATATAGCCTTTCTAAGGAATGTAATCAGATATGCAGTTCCTCCATGACAGACTTTTATCGTAGGGTTAATTCCGTGTATAGCCTGTTCATACAGATGGTTCAATTCTGCAGGGACAAAATTTTGAGGAAAATGTTCCCAACGGTTCCACCATTTGCAAACTACCATTTCAATGAACAACAGGTGAAACATTATAAAAACTGATTGTATCTCGTTTAAGACTAGGGAAGGCTTTGAATGTTCTGAGAAAGGAAATAGTGTCTAATATTTATCAATACTTAGTCAAAGCTAAGACTACAAACGTTTTAAACCTCCTAGAGATAAGGTTATAACAGAGAGAATTTTTACGGCCAATTTCTTTCACAGGATATATAGGCCACGCCTTTTTCCCTCCAACTAAACCATCTATTTGAACAGGCTATAGCTTAAATTGTTTTTAGCCTTAGCTTTGGCTAAGTATTGATAAATATTAAACATGGATCTCCCTTGCCTGACCTATCAAAGCCTTCCCTGGTACTAAATGAGACCTAATCAGTTTTTATTAAGTTTAAAGTAGCGTGTTGTTCATTGTATGGAAATGCAAACGGCGGAACTGTCAGAAATATTTCACTCAGAATTTTGCAAATGCAGGATTAGAACTATTCCATCTAACTGAACGGGTTATAGTTTAAACATGACCTTAGTAATATACAGTGATACAAAAAAACAAAATAATCTTACCAGCAAATGAAGGCCCTCCATTCATTGCTAATGTACCACAGCCATATGCAGCAGCTTGACGAACGGCTGGATTTTTGTCTCTGATACCTTCTAGAATAGGAGTGAGGAAGTACTGTTGATATTTGATACAGGCTGGTCCGCCAAATTCAATTACATCATCAAAAACACACAAGCCCCATTGCCGATCTGACCATGGCTGGTCACTTCCCTAAAATCGCATTAGAATGATCTGAGAACCATATACACAAATGGCTAAACAATTATTATCTCCTAAGTTATTACAATTTAAAGTAGGCATAACCCATTTATGTCTAAGCATAAAAAATATTCTTGAAACAAAGGGACAAATTTCTACATATCAATGATACAGTCTGCAACAATAAAGAAAATCTACTTTTGAGAAAACAATATTTATTTGTATGCCAACATTTTGATCCTAATAAACAAATAATGTCAACAATTTAAGGGTAGTAAATATTTATTTCTAACACTTTTTGATTAAGTTTAGAGGTATTTGGACAAAACTCAAATATCCTGATTTTATTGACCTGTTTGTTCCTATGGAAATGGATGGCATAAACAAATTTACTGTTTTATGGCAGCAAGGATACAACCTTGTTAAGAAAATTGCAAAGACCTCTCTTAGCACCCATTTAGATATTTCTAAAAATTGATTAAGTAATCTCTCAGATGAGTGTGGCCTAAATATGGAAGAATTTCTAATAGAGCAGAGAAAGGTTAAATATCAGTGATTTCTAAACAATGCATTAGTCTTTCGTAGAGAATATGTTTCCAAGGAGGCCTAGTGGTCATGAGTGGTACAGCATGAAGCACTCTGGTTGAGGATTTGTTTCCTATTAGGAGTGGTGACTTTTCATTTGAAAAATAGAAAAGCTAAGAAAGTTGTTTATACTTTTAAACAACTATGTCCACTTAAGAAGATTATATTTGGGGTGTAAACAGTTTGTTTTAATACAGAGATAAATGAAATTTTGATTTCCAAAGTTTGGGGAAAAAGTATTTAATTTCAGTTGGTATTAAACCTACTATGCTCAATGTGTTTAAAAAATATTATAATCATGTTTACAGAATATTGTAAAAATAGAACACAATTTGAAATTGGGCAAAAGATTACCCTGAAAAAAAAAATAGTTAAGGAAATAACAGTTAAAATATAGACAATAGAATTTCTTATTATTTAAGGCTAGTACACACTGAGACTCAAAGTTGCGGAACATTGTTGGGGAACTACCGGGGCCTGACTGTAGACTGGGACCTGCTCCGGAACACGTTCACACTCGTAATGTTGCGCAACAATGTATCAGTGAGTCCCACAACAGCGGGACTCAGATTCTTGTATCACGTAGACCCGCAATACACTCCTGATACACGGGACATGTTGCGCAGAAAAATCGCAACAATCCAGATTCAAACGAGATTTAGCTCTTCAACAATGACGCGCAAAATTGTATCCCAGTTTGTACTAGCCTTTAGAAGTACCAGGTTATCCCGTAAAAGTAATTTTGGTTTTTAATATTGTGTCTATTTAAGTTCCCTCCTTTTCAATTTATTTTCGTTTATTATAGCATTAAATAAACTTCTGCTGTTAATCGTGTTTTGGTTGGTAAACGTATTTATTCTGTGCCGAAATTTTATTTGAAATGGATCTCCCAAGACACCATTTACGCCATGTTATACTTTGGGAATTCGATAAAGGAGAAATTGCTGCTTCAACTTATCAAAAACTTGTAGAAATATATGGTGGAAATTTCAATATTGAGCAATAAGTGCAGCAGTGGTTTGAATGTTATGAAGCGGGAAACTGCAAGCTGGAAGCTGTACGAGCCTCGTACAGATCGACGAACAGAGCTTGAAGAACTCTTGTAGGCTACTGTAGAAGAAAATCGTTGTTTTAACAGTCGAAGAGCTAGCAGAAAAACTTGGATTGACACATTCTACAGTCCACCGACATAACTTAAGGGATAAAACTAAATAAAATGTTTTTTTAAATGTTCTAATTTGAATACTTACAACCATCTTTATGAAATGACCCACAATGAGATCAAAATAGGTAAAGAAATCTTGTTTATAAGTGAAGAAGAGTGAATGAAGAATATCAGCTATCTTTCCAAGAGTGTAGTTGTCATCGTTATCTTCATCTTCAAGTTGTTCTTCAACAATCTAATAAAAGAAATATTTCTGTTATTATTCAGAAAGAAAGTTTAAATTAACAAAAAAAAAAAAAAAAAAAAAAAAAAAAAAAAAAAAAAAAAAAAAAAAAAAAAAAACTAAAAGATTAGTCATCACCTCATCGTAATCTTCATCTTTTCGTTTATCTAACCTTTCTACAGCTCTTTCAAAATGCTGTTTTAACAAAGCATCCAGAATACGTAAAAGTTCTTTTAGAGATTCTTCAGACATGCATCCATTACCAAGGGTCTCTATACACTGTAAAAAATAATGATAATAAACACTTTAAAATTTTAAATAATTAACAATCAATGTTAACCCTGCCGTTGCTCTGAATGAGTTAACTAGTGCTCGACTAGCAGGCCCCCAGTCGCTCCACACGAGATAACTCGTGTTCTTTTCTCAGTACCCCTGAAACTCCTCACGAGTTAACTCATGGTGCCATTTGCCCAGTATGTAACTTCTCCAGCCTAGCACAATTAACTCAAATAAAATCAAAAGTTAATAGTGCTAGGCTGGAGAAGTTACATACTGGGCTAATGGCACCATGAGTTAACTCGTGAAGAGTTTCAGGGGTACTGAGAATGGAACACGAGTTATCTCGCGTTTATTAACTCAAATAAAATCAATAGGACCTAGTCGGCGCTAATAGCCAAATAGTTGATGCGCCGTTAAAAAAAAAAATAATAAAAAAAAAATAGGACCTAGCGAGAATAAGGACAGTTCAGTTTTATTAAATCCATGTCAGAGATCAATGTTTTATCTTATCTGAGGCATCTAAAGAAGTCATAATGAATGCACATTCACATCCATAATATTTCTAAAAATCTTCATAATCTAAGTTTCCAATGAACTATATAAGCAAACAAAAAAAGGTTTGCTTTATTTAATTTTATAAAAACTGCAGACAATAAATGATACAAAAATTATTTTCAAACATAATAGCACTTTTTGAATAAATAGTTTATCAAAATGGTACAATTTATAATCAACCACATTTAAGTTTTATAAAATATATTAACCAATGCAAAAGTTTTATTTTTTGAAACATTCAATTTTGTTTTTGATTCATTTTTTAATGAAGAAGCAATTCAAATTTTTTGAAGCATATTCCCCTTCAAATTTTGGGTTGAAAATCTTTTATAATAATAATTTTACATTAACGTAAACATTCTATTCTTAATGGTAGGCATTAAGAATAAACAAGATTTATTACTTACATTTATATATTTATTTTATTACTTACATTGGCAAATGCACGCATATGTTCATGTTTAACTTCAGTTTCCGGTTCAGTCTCAATGGCTTTCAAAAGTTCAGGACAAATGTACTCCCACATACCTTGAATAAAGGCTAAGCCTAAAATAAAAAATGTTCATTAACTCAATTACTTCAACAGATGCCTACTTTTTAATTAAAAACATGAGAATTTCAGTAAATATATTAGGAAATTATCTGTCTTTGAATAGGCCTTTTTATACTTTTTTTTTTTTTTTTTTTTAAATAGAGTGTATGCTTTTAAAATATTCATTTTGACAGCATTAAGATCCAGCTGATTCTTTTATAAAATAAAATAAGTCACTTTTTGCAACACCAAACAAGATTTCTTCCTCACTTCTCAACGTTCCTGGTTCTGGACAAGCCCAGATAGCTCATTTCTACACTATTTATATTGACAGCAAGAGGCCCATTGGCCGAGAGTTAAGGCGTGAGAACTTGCCAAGGGTCGGTACCCAAATATACGTGGGGAAAATGCTCCTATTAATAGAGTTAACATATTCATGTTTATCCTAAAAGAAAAATGTAACTGACAAAGAAAATGATAATTACCTTTTGACTTTGCGCATTCGAGAAGACATGGAAGACTTTGAGCAGCAGCTGTTCTCACTCCATCATGAAAATAAAATTTCAACATTGGAACCATAAGCTTGACAACTGGTTCAGCATAATCTGCAAACCCTTCTTTCAATTCTCGAGCGTAGCAGACCAGCATGTCACATGCTGACGCTTTATCTTCAATGCCTGGGAAAACAATTTTTTAATAATTATTCAGTGGATTATTGTCTGATAAAATCTGTTTATCAATTTGTTAACCTTTTCCTTGACAACAATGGACTCCCATTTTTTATTTTTATGATTGGAATACCTTTTATGACAGGTGATTGTTTTGAGTTGTCTTTCTAAATTAATTTAAACATCAATGGAAAATAAATCTGATACCTGCAGTCCTAATTCCAAAATTTTGTTGTTCTCCTAGGGAAACAAATTGCCAATCATCATCTCCAGACACTTCATCCATATCTTCATTGTCCATTAATGCAACTTCAGGTTTCAATGAAGCAGTCCTCATAACTGGTCCAATAACAAGCGGAAGATACTGCTGGAATGCCTTTCCTAGAAAAATGAAATATTCATGAGGCTAAAATTACGACATACGCAATATGAATACTAATATTCTAATGTAAAAATGAATACCTAGAATTTTGCATATTCGAGCCCAAGCAGATATTAAGTAAGAGGTCTGAGGATCATCATCTGGCAACTCTCCTTCACCATGAGTTTTTAAAAGAAGATCCATTATCTCAGTAGCATCAGCTGAAAACTAATTTTCCCAGAAAATTTTAATTTATCAGTTACTTATAATAATGAGAAAAAGAATAAGCACAATGCAGAAAGAGAAAAATGATTTATCTTAAAAGTATTACTAACTCCATTAATCCTTATTAATAAAAAAAATGATTTGTATTATAAGCTGGGAATAATTGTAAGTCGTAACAGGCCACGAGGGTCCAGAGCGACAGATACTATAGAGGTATATGATTTATGACCCATATGTCACACTAGGGAGATATTGTGGTATATACTCAGGCCGCCTGATTTTCCCCTTTGCAAGTACCAATTAATAAATTAATTAACGGTTGGGTTTGCCAAAAGACGATTAGGGAGATCAAATCCAACCCAGGAACGCATACATAGAAGAAATCTTTGGTGCGTGCTCGGGATTTGAACTCAGGTCCTCCAACATATTAGTACAGTGCTCTATCACCAAGCAAACCTCACCCCCTAAGTATTCTTATATAACAATTATAAAGACTAAAAGAAACAATATCTGTCATATGAGTTTAAGTGGGGAAAGTAGGGGGTGTGTAATCTAGACCCCTATATATTATGGATAAAGCCTCTTTTGATCGAAAGGAAGCAGACCGTTATAAATAAATAGCCTTCTACAGCCCTTATTGCTCTGTAAGTTTCTTAGTCTTCCATTAAGTGTTAATTTATTTAAAATATGAGGCTATCATTTCAAAATAGAAAATGTTAATGTTAAAATACAGCTCCTACACTTATAACTTCAAAGATTATTAGCTGTTTGAATAATTATAAAACCAAAAACTTAAATACACAAAGAAAAATGGGAATGTTTGAAATTCTTGGAAATTTTTACAATTTAGGATGTCATGATGCCGTTTTGTCAGAACAAGCGATAAAATGTTGGGTTAATATCTTTCAAAGAGACTTGAACTGCTCTCAAGAAGGAACCAACAGGACGACCAAGAAGTGTGCACTCATTAGGGTACATTAATGTCAAATTAAGGTTTATACCTTTTCTTTGCCTACAGCAAGACCAATAAGACTGACACATTCAATGGTTTTTCCTCTTAACATCTTTAGTTCAGGTGTAGTAGCATTTTGAATAATATACTTCAAACATGGCATTAACCTAAAATAACAATAAAATAAATTAATACAAATTCAGAAATACAGAAGTATTTTAGCCAGGAGTACTAATATCAAAACACTAGGGCAATTTCTACAATATAGCCAAGAATTTTGTATGTGTTACACAATTTTGTACGTCAATAAGTATTTTAGACTTGAGATCAGGATAAAAGCAATAATAATATAAGAATAAAAATGAATTACCTGTCATAATAAGCCACGAACTGTTCCTCAGAAGTATCTGCAACAGAAGCTATTGTAGTAACTACTTGTTCCAGAACAAGTTTAGTTCCCTTTTCAACTAGCTAAAAGTATACAACAAAATCATGAGCTAGAATAAGGTACACTTATACATATAGTCAATTATATTAAAATATATAATAAAAGGAAACACTCAAATCTATTCAATTTAAATAGAGGTAACACCATTTCCATAGAACTACATTCGATATTTTATGATTGATTTGTTAGCTAACAGATCAATGTCATTTCCTTATCAATGGATTAAACTTTTGTAGAAAATTATTGCTTGGATGGACCCTGGATCAGGCGCAATCCCGGAGTACCATAATCAAGTGAAACCGTCCTAATAGGACAGCCGCTGTTTTTTGGCCCTAGAAAATTCCTGTATGCATTTTAAGGTCTACAATTAATTTAGAACCTTCATCTAAGAAATGAAATAAAGATTAAAATGTTGCTTATAGATTAATCAGGTCAATGCAAAAAAAAATAAATAGTAAAAGCACAGATTTTGCGAACTCGCAAAGGATATTATGTTTAGTTTCAGACCTTCCACCTCTCTCAGTGAGCTCTATCACCCAAACCGATACATATTTACTCTCTATAGATGTATACTAATCACCAAAAGTCAAAATTATGAAAATAAAAAAGGTTTGGGAACTTTTCTAAGTTCTTGAATATTTGGTAAATATGAGCAAATTATCATTATCAATTTTTTTTTTTTTTTTTTTAACGGCGCATCGACAAATCTCGGCCATTATCACCGACATCCAGGGTGCAGCCAGAAATTTTCTCAGCGAGCCCTGAGATGAGAAAATTCCTGTCGCCGGTGGGGATCAAACCCACCATCTCCCGCTTATGAATCTAAGACGCTAGCCACTAGATCACGGGAGACCCCTATTATTATCAATAAACATATTTTTTGTGTTTGAGCTCAATTAGTCCTCGAAAATACACTAGAATAACCCCTAACTTAACCTCCCATTACTGTGATGGTCAGATCAATTTTTTTCAGGCATTTTGGAAAACAACTACTTTCTTCGCATTTTCATAATAAAATAATTCTCCAAACGACGTATTCCTATTATATCAGTGAACAGTTTTGTAAATACAGTTTAAATGACCCAAATAATGAGAAAAATATTTTAAAGAAGATTAACAAACTTCAATAATTGTGACGGGATCCATGTCATAATATAATTGATTAAACATGGCACTAAACAGTGGCAAATTTAGGGAGGTTCCCACATTTTAAAACATTTCCTTTTAAAACTTATATAAAAAAATAGGGAAATTTAGAATAAATATTAATACCAGGAGAGGCTTTGACTTACAATTATACAAAGGATGTGACAATGTATTGTGGCTATTGTATTGATACTACTAGTAAGGTTCAAAAGATTGGTCGCCAACCTCTATTTCAAAAATACTATATATTAGAGCCTAATATATTCATAGGCCTTTCACGGGAATGCCTCTTCCTAAGTGTTTTACCAATAGCTGGTCTATCCTTAACACTTTCACTGCGGCTGTCATTGTTTGGGAATACCTCAGTATCGGGTGCATTTTTTGTTTGAATTTTTCATGTATCATTTTTTTTTTCATAAAAAATCTTCCAGTAAGCCGATTTCAAAACGGAAAACACTGTTGGAAAGCCCAAACAATACTGAAGGCAACTTTTTTTACCTGGAACTGTAAAAGTGAATCCCCTCTATTTACAAGCCTTTTGAATCTAAAGGGAAAAGTAATGGAGTGTCCTTCTGAAGCGTGTAGGATAACAAGTGTCCTTTCGTAATGACACCCGCAGCGAAAGTGTTAAACAATGTTTCCTTTAAGAACAGCAAGACTTCTACGCTCTAATATATATTTTTGAAGTGGAGGCTGGTGACCATTCATATGAACCTGATGTTGAAGCCCCGTCATCAAGCTTTTATAATGATAAATAAACTTATTAGCTTTAGTTGTAATATACCTCATTAAATTTCGCACTAAGGATTGCTTCTAATTTTGCCATAATTTCATTAAGATACTGAACAAGTATATTTTTTGGGCAATCTTCACTAAAGTTTACTAAAGCAGCACCTGTAACAATTTAAATCAATATCAGTATAAATATAAAAATGAATGAAAAAATAAATTCATAGAAACAATTAGTGTGATATATGAAATAATTCCTATAATTCTGGGGTTATTATTTTTACAATATTCCTTCTTAAAAAAAAAAAAAAAAAAAAAAAAAAAAAAAAAAAAAAAAAAGAAAAGAAAATTCACTAGTGGATAAACCACCAACAGCATTCCTAAGGAAGCATAGTTTGGTAGTCGGTCTAAACTACTGCATATCAGGCGTTAGAAAGGGGCGCACAGTACACATATACTGAACAGAATTAAAACGAATAATACTTTCAAAAACTCTTAAAAAAGGACAACAAAAACTTTAATAGTATATGAGAATAACGTACGTTGCCAAGAGAAAAGTCAATTAAGTGAAGTTTGTCCGAAGAGAAAGAGAAACCCTTTCCCTTCTAAGGAGGAGGAACGAGAGAGAGGAAAACAGCCATACTGGTAAACCTGACTTTCATGGAGTATTCCTTCTTGGTTGTTGATTTGTATTAAGCAACAACAAAAAGCGCAAACAAGAAGTATGAATTGAGTGCTATGGTTCTTAAGAAAAATTGCTGACAATAGTCTAAAAAACACTAAATTGTATTTAACCCTTAGGCTGCTACGGTCTAATATATTAGTCCGGTGGTTGCAGTGCCCCGGTTACTACGGACTATTACATTAGTCCGGAGGGAGCAGTGCCCCGGGTGCTACGGACTATTATATTAGCCTGGCTTCTTTTGCGCTTAGCTGCTACGAGCTATTATATCAGTCCTTCTACTATTGCCTGTAGGCTGTTTGTAGAAGCTGAAGTGTCCTTTAAAGCCGATAGGAGGCATAGGACTTCACTTTTATCACTTTAGCTTCCAACTACTCAGCCTACCTGCAGATATAAACTGTTGTTTCTCTTTACCTGGAATTTACTCTGCATATTTCTCTAGTATAGTTTAAGCTTTTCAAGTGAACAATTGTTTGTGTAAATATTTCTAAGAAAATTTATTCTGGACAAGAATTGTTAGAACTTTTGACAGGTGTGAGCAAAAGAGAAGAGGAGTTTTCTTTGGATGACGATGAGGGTTCTGATTATTTATCCCAAAATGTTTCTGTTGGAGAAACACCTGGAACTAGTGGAATGCAAAATACAAGAGAAGAGGGAATCTTCCGAGGAAACATTGTGTGATGTAAGTATTTAGCACACGGGGCACTCCAGATGCTAGGCTATCCCACACCGCACTACAATCTAGCCCTACGTGTATTACGCAGCCTAAAGTATACAAGTAGTGTCATTAAATAAGAGGAAAATTTTGATAAGATAGGAGCCTGTGCCCAATAATAAATTTATTTTTTTAATTCTATTCATGCCGTTTCTATAACAACCAAAATTAACGAGTGGAAAAATTTCAAGTCGCTTTGTCCAATGCCAGGAACCAAAACTACATGTTATTTTCTCAAAAAATATTGGAAAACCACTTCCATTAATTTTTTTTTTTTTTGCACAAAAAAATTGTACCCGATTCCCCACATATCTAAAATGCTGTATGTGGAAGCCTATTAATGAAAAAAAAAGTAAGCTCTACGGTTTTTTGCACACATTTTGTCTACGAAATTTCATCAATGTTTATCAATTTTCCAGAAAGCAGGGCAAAAAATATAAAAATTTGGAGGATCGCTTTTTTCATAATCTATGAAATGTGGATATTTTTGTCAGAACTTCAAGATTGTGTCATTTGGTTGACATCATAAGCAGATTTTCTCCATAAAGGAAATCACATCTTAATACATATGTTAAGGGAAAAAAATATTAATTTACTTAAATGTAATTAAACATTCAATGTTCACCTGCATGAGCTTGAACTCTAGGGTTGTTGTTGTCTTCTAAAACCATTAGAAGGCCTGGAATTACTTTACTGTGGAATTTCTTCTCAAATGTTGGAGCAAAATCAGTCGACATTTGACCTATAGCATTACAGGCAGCATATCTTACTCGAGGGTGCTAGAATTCAAAATAAGTAAGTTAAATTATATATCACTGCTAGAATACTTCATGGATAAAGAGAGTTAAAGTAAAATCTTACAGGATCACTAAGATACTGCAGAACACCATCCATTATTTGGGGCAACATCCCTTCCATCTGTTTGTAACATCCCTCACCAACAGCAGATATAGCCATGAGTGCAGCATGCCTGCATAAAATAAATAATTAATCATAACATAAGGAATTATAAATACCTATAAATTAACATCCTTGCCACTTTTTTGAACAAAATCTATTTTTTGGACCATTTAAAAAAACCCCGCTTGTTTTATCATTTATGAATTGTTAAAAAATTGTTCAAGCCAATACAAAAAAATTGCCAAAAAAATAAAATAAAAACTATTTAAAAGTATTATCTCAGTAAAGTAAGTCAGATCCAGTAAAGCGAGGGCCCCTTCATAAGTTGGGCCTACTTTACTTGCAGTTTTGGGATAACTAATCTGTTTTAAGATATTGATTAAGTTATGTTTTTTTTTGTTTTTTTTTTATTATAGGTGCTTCTACTGCCAAGGTCATTATTAAGTTATGTTGATATAAAAATGAGTACTGGTCGAACAAGAATATTGTGCACCATATCAGTGTCTTCAAATTGACAAATCAAATTTCGTGGATTGATAGACAAATACAAGAGTATCTTCGAAGACCATACGCAAGACAAAGGTCTTGAAATGAAGAATATAATTCATCTTTAAATTTGATAAAAGCTCATTTTGTATTTGATAAATGTCATAATGACATATGGGAATTAAAGTTACCTGTATCTCCAATCTGCATGGCCCAGCATATTTGGGATGTTTTGAATAATCTGAGGTAAAATTGTTTTACCACCAAGGCCACACGCAAGTCTGTCCAATGCTGACTCAGCTACAACATTATTGCTAAAATAAGAGGTAAAAACTCAAATTAATTTCCAAACATGAAATGAGTTCACAAATCGAAAAATTCCTACAAATACGTTCACAGATAGCTTATCGACTTATAATTTGTTTACAACCATACATGCTTATTTTTGAAGTTACTCTAACAAAATGTATAAACTGTTTTTGAATTGAAGATTTTCAAATTAAATCTACGTACCTGTCATTGTCGTCTTCAATGATTTCATCAGATATACTCCACTCTGGATCCTCTTCAAGATCGGTCATAAGATTCAAAACAAGTGGAATAAGGACAGGGATGTAATGACCAGCCTCCTTCCGCATCATAGGAGCTGCAGTTTCAGACAGAGTTACAATAGTCTCAAGGGCTAAATGCTTCCACGAGTTCTCCATTTCACTACTAGAAAGAACCTGAGAGCATCCAGGAAAAGATTTATAAAATATTATAAAAAATATAATATAATAAGATAATTTAAATAATAATAACAGTCAGATGGCTTTATAAATGTAAAAAAAAAAATCATAGTAACATAAATATAATAAAGGTTTTGTCATACATTGGATAGAATAAACCCAATTAATTATATCATTCCTTTCCATGCATTAAATCCACCCATAAAAATATGTCTGACAGCATGTCCAAGGAGTTAGCCAGCTAGTTAGTCAGTAGTGACTATTGATATAAAATGTTGACAGCATGTTTAAGTATGTTTTTAGGTCCTTAGACATAAATCATAGTCTTCAAATAAAGACAAAACATTTAGAAGAACCAAACAAAGTCTTGATTAATTACAAAGGCATACTGATTTATTTCTACAAATTCTAATTTACAGCCCTGAAGATGGCTTGTATAGCAAGCCGAAACGTTGGCGGCAATAAACATACATTTTAGCAAATAAAATGTGTTTTATTGAATAAGAACACTGACCGAAACCCCGACGATCAACGCTTCCTACTTCCGAACGGTCGACCATATCTTCTCAAATTTCTACAATACTATGCCAATGTTGAATTTACAAGTGAATAAGTGAAATTCAAATTTCACTTCAAAACCCTAAAGGATAGATACGAAAAAAACACAAATCCATTTAAAAAAGTTGCTTAATTTCTTAAAAAAATTAAAATTAAAAACGGATTTGTGTTTAGTGCATCAAAATACGTCAATAGTGCAACATTTAAAAAAAATTATTAAATAAAAAAAAAATCGGTGAGGAGGCCCTTAAACTCCACAATTATCAAAAAAATATCTCCTTATTTTTTAATCAGCTGTTTAAAAAGAGGGAGAAAACAATGCTTCTATTGTGTTGTTGTGGAGCCTCAACGCATTTCTATTGGTCAATCACTATCATTTCATTGGCTATTGTGTTTATAGTAACCATCTTGTTCCCTTTGTCTTAATAATGCAATTCATTTGTGCTTTATTTACCCACGCAATTGTTGTTGTTTTTTTATTTGTTACGCGATTTCAGTTTCTATGGTTATGGTGAGTCTATATATGGTGACAACAGAATAGCAAGGATGAAAGAGACTGTTTCGAAGCGATGCTAAATTCCAACCAAAAACCAGTCCATTATCCAACGAAAAACCATCCTTGATCTATATTATCAACGAATTGGATTGACTAGAGTTTCGATATAACCTTGAGTGAGCGTAGCGAGCGGAAACGCATAGTAATTATGCTATTAATATAAGTGCTACGCGTTTTCGCTAGCAAAAAGGTTATGTCAAAACTCTAGTTAACCCAAATTGTTGATAATCCCGTCGCCATATTGGCAAAAACTGATTTGACTCCTTGATCCAGCTCTCTGACCCAGTGATCATCCAGTTCTCTGAGACCCGACTCTTTAACCTGCTTTGACGCTAATACGTAAGTACCGCTTTATGTTTCAATATTTCTTTTCCCTCCCTCCTGACATTGAGAAGAGAAATTTGAATTTTTCTTATTCTCGAGTAATTCTGAACATAGTGACTTCTCGTTTTGTAAAGATGTGTTGTGTATTAGGAGGTTACAAATGGGTAATGTCTTTCTAGGGAGTCACAAAGTCAACTTTCTTACATAAACTCATTCTATTCATGAAGACTTCAAAATTATTAAAAAAAAAAAAAAAAAAAAAAAAAAAAAAAAAAATCAACTCAGTCCTAAAAATGTTAAATTATAGAATAAATTTTCTGTTTAAGATAAAACAAAACCTTTATCTTACTTTAAGGCACATTTGTATAATAGAATTGGTTTGGGGACGAAGGAATTTAGGGGCACTTTCAGCCAGGTCTATCAAACATTTCAAGAGTGAGTCATCTTCATTTTTCTCAACACTCTCAGCAACCACCTGGAATATAGAATAATAATATTGAGATGAAAATTACAAGGATATTTAATAAAAGTTTGCAAAGAAATGTTTAATCAACTAAGCTCGTGTACCTGAATGACTGAGGGTAGAAGTTCCATAAATTGCTTGTGGATTGGATCTTCTTTATCATGAAGCATAATAAATGCACAAACTGCTTTTACTGCTTGAATGCGGACCTGTATACAAAATAACAAGAACCAAGAAGAAAATAAAGTAGCTAAAAAAATTCTAGTAATATTAACCAAACGTGCAGATAAAATATATACAAACATTATAACTAGAAGGGTCAGAGAGGGACTGTTGCAGCATTTGTTTAATTAAATCTAAGTGCAGAACCTGTTGATTTCCAAACACTCCTGGGACAGCACTGAAAACATAAAACAATGATAGTACTCGTAAATCTACATTATGAAATATTTTGCAAGAATAAAGAGTAAAACTTACGCAAACATTCGAAGAGATGATTCCTTAAGAATGGGAGAAGGTGAATTAGCACACTGGAAAAGGAATTGTAAAAACTCCGGCCATGTGTTGTTGCCATCGTCATCAATTAGGTTTCGAGCAAGTTCAGCAGTAACTTCACATGACTTTCTTCTAAGATTGTCTGATTGCTCTATATTTAATAAAGACAAAACTCTTGTCTTCAACTCTTGTTGTGCCTCAAGAGGAAGCTATAAAAATAATTGTCATTATAGATTTATAAATACATAAGAACATTTCGCTTTTATTCAGTAATATGTCAATAAAATTCAGACAAATAGGCTTACATTAGGGTAGAAATCAGCAAATTCCTGGGTGAAGATTCTCCGCAACAGTACAGTTGCCATTTGCCGTTCCTCTTCACGTAGGGCAACATTGTGGACAGTATTGAGTAAAAGGACTACTCTTGTATCAATAGTTATCTCAAGGTAGGTTTTCTGTAAATAAATGCATGCAAAAATACTATGACAAGATGAAAACAAACCTAACACAAGGCATGACAAGTAACAATCATTTAAGTAAATTTCAAGCCGAAGTGAACATTAACAATAGTTACATAAGTTTAATAATAGTGTAACTACGAAACATCAATGCTCGGCAACAAATACTATAAACCTTAGTATAAAGATTCACCCATGCGCTCATGACACATGGAATCATCGCGATGAAAGAAATAAAGTACACAGTAATTTACTCTAAATTTACATTATTTACGAAGATTAACAATAATATGACAGATTCATACCTCTGCTTGAGTTCTAACTTCATTCTCCGAGCTAAGAAGTGAAGTTAAAATTTGCTGAAATCTTTCCTGATCAGCCGCCATATTCACTTGACATCCGAAAAGATGGGGTAATGTTGGGAGGGCTAACTCAAAGATTCTCTACTTTTTTTTAAAAAATTGTAAAGCTATTTGTAAAATATATTTTATTTATCAATAAATATTAATTAAAAATGGTTTCATTGTTGAAAATATTCTAACTCTGATATTCTTTTCAAAATAACACTCAAAAGGAGGCATCATGTGATCGATAGAGTTGCTAAGCAGAAAAAGAGCCTGTTTACAAAATGGGTTGTTATACTGTTAAAGAAATGTCTTCAGATTGTAAATTATAAAAGATTTGAAAGTAAGTCAGTGATCAATTTCAAATAAGTCGTGACAGAAATTGGGCGGGTAAAGTGTTTTGATCACGTGACCAATGGAGCCCGCTAAATTCAATTTCATCCCACAGCAACAAAAAAAGTTAATTTTAGACAATAGGAAGTTTGTCGACAAATTGATGCAGTGGTATAGGATTTTCTGTTGCATTGTTCTAATTGATAAGTGAATTCTAAACCCATTTAAAAGTGATATAACATTTCAGGTCGATGAAAGGTTCTATTAAATTGAAGTATTTCAATTTCAACCAGCAATTTCAACCTTACCAGAAGCAAGAATTTGTGGATGTAAGTAAGAAAGATCTCTTATTTTTTTATTATTATTTTTAATGTCTATTAAAGAAAATTAATATTCACATAACAATTTTAATATCAACATTTCCTAATTGTATATATATAATCATGCTGACACTACTTGTGGTCATGTTGATATAAGCCTCTGCTGTTGTTGTGACCTTGAGCAATTTTTTTCATTAGGGACATAATTTGTTCTACAAATACGATCGATATTCCATTTTCCCCTTACAGTTAAGCCGAAATCCCCGTGAGAACACTTCGAAGTGAGTAACGAATATTTTAATGTGAGTTGTAATTTCCATGATTTCGAATTGCTAGAAACAAACGTCTGTGTAGAGGCTGTGTAAGTAATTAAACCCTATTTTTTCTTATTGTATAGTAGATTTATATGTTGTCTAGTGATGCATAAATAAATATATTTATTTTTTTGGTTCAAAAGCTTTTTTTTCTCGTTTAAGTAAAAAACTCGTATACCGTGGGGTGAGTTCGGACATCCATCAATTATACCCGCGTCCTCTTGGCTTAAAGGAAAACAGTATTTATTCCAAAGAGGCTTTGAAAAGTCTGATTGACCATGTCAAAAGCAAGAAGAAGACTCACAGAAGCAGCGGATCGATGTATGTAATTTGTTGTACAACAAAATACATAAATCTACTTTAAATAATAAATTTAGAGGAATGCACACCAGAAAAAAGTGGTGGCTAAACTAAATTTAGTAAAGAAGAAAAAAAAAAGACTAAAGAGAATTTTCCTGCAGCTTAATGTTATTTTCCATTAACTCGATTAAGATATTCCGAAGATAATCGTTAAAACATATTTAGATAGGTCAGGAAAAAAATCGCAAGATTTAAGACAACAAGCCTAGACTGGAATGGTGTTACGGCTTCATGAAAAGGATTAGCCATTAATGGAACGCCTTGCACATAGCATAAATAGGCGTAGAGCAGAAGTTGATATGGAAAAAGTTAAAGAATATTTTGTTAATCTAAAAAATATTACGGAAAATATTCCTCTTGAGAATATTGTCAATTATGACCCAGCTCACTCCAACTATAGTTTAAGTTAAGATTTTTACAGAAATTAAAGGCTGTCCGAACTCACTCCACACGTAGGGGTGAGTTCGGACACATTTTAGCGATAAAAAAAAATTGAAAATTTTTGAGATATTCAAAAAACATTATTTATTTATCGCACCGCATCTATGGCGAAGTGCATTTTTTCTGTCTTTTCAGTAGAGGGCGATGTAAAGTAGGTTTAGTCGAGCATATTCCTAGAACATGTTCTTTAGAATATAGAAAATATTTTAACCAGATATTTTGACTTGGTATTTACTTAGATGTTGTTGTAAATGTTTATGTCCTTTAAATGTTATTAAGCGTCGTGATTTTCTGTGTGACGAAGGCCATTCTTTTACCGTGAACTTCACCGTCCTCAGTTTGTTCTCTGTTGTGTTAGTCCAATCCAGTTGCCAGTAGTGTAATATTGTTAGGTCAGTGTAACGTATTACATCTTCATAGTACGAGTCGAGTGGTTCGTATGTTTGTTCTTCTGTTGCAAGTTTGGCTTGTCGGTCAGCAATTGTGTTTAGTCCTAAGTTTTCATGTCCCGGTAGCCACCACAGAGTTACATGTTTACCAGAAGCATGTAGGTTGTGTATTTCGCCCTTTATTTCTACACATGTGGGATGTGTCGTGTATATAATTTGTAAGCATTGCAGTGAACTCAAAGAGTCACTACAAATGATGATGTGTGTTTGTTGTGTTGATGGCAGACTCTTCAACGCGAGGAGAATGGCTTGCAGTTCTGCTCCAAGGATGCTAACATTTGGTGGAAGTTTTTTGCTGTACACATCATCTTGCAAGATTGCAGCTGCTCCTACGCCGTGTTCTGTTATTGAGCCATCCGTGTAAAGAATTAGGGAGTTTTTGTATTCTGAAGTGAATTTTGTGAAGTACTGTTTGTATAGTAAATTTGAAGCTGGGTTTGTCTTTTTGAATTTGGTGAGTGTCATGTCTATGTTGAAATTACGTATTGTCCATGGAGGTGTTCTTGAATGTATGTGTGTTTTTATATAAGGAATTGCCAAGCCAAAAGTATCTTCGATTTCCTTACATCTTATAATAAATGGTCGGATATGATTTCTTTTTTGTTCATAATTCTCGGTATACGCATTCTGTATTATGCCACTTACACATGAAGTAGGAGGAAAAGCCTTCATTTTACAAAGATATCGCTCCATTAGCATATCTCTCCTTATATGTAAAGGAGGTTCTCCTGCTTCTGCAAGCATACTTATAACTGGACTAGACCTGAATGCCCCTAGCGATAATCGAATACCGGTGTTGTGTATTATGTTGAGCATGTTAAGAGTAGTGGGTTTAGCAGACGAGTACGCAACGCATCCATAATCCAGGATAGATCCTGGATGCTTAGTGCTTGCTGGAGTTTCTCAAGGCAGAATGGATCGTTAAGACAGTTCATTTCATCGTCAGTATCGAAGGTAAATGTATTACGTAGCATGTATTCTTCATAAGCGTCGTTGTTTTCTGGAGCCTTCGATATGTCACTGAAGTGTCTGCCGAGAGTATTCGTGATGTCAGTAGAGTCAGTTACTATTGTGTTATGGATTTTCAGTCCTGATATGGGTCTTCTATACTTTTTTTTATTAATTTTATTAAGATTATCCCACATCATTTTAGTCGTTGTTTGTGAGTTTATTGTTGTTAAGAAGTCTATCCAGCTTTGTCTCTTACTCTCTATTATTACATGTCTGCAGATAGCTTTTGCCTTTTTATACTTAATTAAGAACTCAGTGCTAGGATTTCGCCAGAAGCTGTTAAGAGCAAAGCGTTTTTCTTTAACTGCTTGTTTGCATTGTCCATTCCACCAAGAGACAGGGATCTGATTCCTTACTATTTTAGTTTTAGGTACGCAAGATTCGGCTGCTTGAGTGATGAGTTCGTTAAAGTCTTGTATATTGTGTATGTACTGGTTTTTTAGTTTGTCTGTTATGTATTCTTTGAATCCTAACCAGTCAGCTTTCTTCATGTTAAATCTAGGCGATGTTTCGAAATGGTCTGGAGGTCCTTCAATTTCTATTAGGATAGGGAAATGGTCGCTATTTAATGGGTCCTGATTTACAGTCCAATTAAGTTTCGGGAAGATGTCTGGAGAGCATGTCGTCACGTCAATGTTAGAGTAAGTACCTGTACGAGAGCATAAATGGGTTGGGGAGTCATCGTTCAGAGGTATTAGGTCATTTTTGTCTAGTATGTTTTCGATGATTCTTCCTTTTGTGTTGGTAATACTGGAATTCCATAGTCTACTGAGTGCGTTCAAGTCACCAAGAAAAATGAGAGGTCGGGGAAGTTGGGTCAGTAAGTTATCCAGTTCAACTGGGTCGATCCTATCACTTGGTAGAAGGTAGATGTTGCAGATAGTCATTCGAAAGGGAGAGTGTACTGCAATGTACACTCTCCCTTTCGAAAGCAATGTACACTCTTCCTGTTTGTGAAAGGAAGCTACTGCCTGCAATGTAGTTCTGATCCTCAGAGGTTCACTATAAACTGTGTCTTTGACAAATATGGCAACACCACCAGATGCTTTTCCACCCAATGTATAGTCATGTCTATATGAAGAGAAACCTCTTAATGAAATACTTTTGTCAGGGGTTGTGTGTGTTTCTTGAAGGGTTAGAATTTTGAAATGTTTCGACCTCACTAGGTACTTCAGGTCATCTATATGCTTTTGCAATCCATTAATATTCCATTGTAGGATCATAGCTGAGTTTTAAGGCGTTTTTATAGACCGTGAAGTTTGCACTTAAATAAAACAGGAAATGGTATGTCCATAGCAAGTAGTTGAGAAGTGCAAACATATGTCCATGGTATATTTCTCTGAGACTGAACTTATCAAAGTGGCCCTTGAAATAACATTTGAATGTTCTCTTTACCACTGTGAAGTAGTAACATTCATACCTAGTAGTGTCTATAGATGTAAAGAGGCTAAGGGAAGCAATCTTAAACTTCAAAAAACAAAATACACTATTCGATAGAGGAAGGTTAAGGGTTCATACATTCATTTTTCCAGATTTTTACAAAAAATCTGTCTTCTGGTATTACGAGAAAACCTCGAAAATGTGTCCGAACTCACCCCAAACGACGGTATATCAAAAGATATGGGGCACGCTTTAACTAATAAACGGCTCCACCATAGGGTTACTATGGTTCAGAAAAAAAAAAAAAAAAAAGTTGTAGCTATGAGCCTTTGTGTTTATAACATATTCCCCTGAAGAGGCGCGAAAAATTTGTGAAACATGAGATGAGAGGAAATATTTATTCAAATTTTAACGTCCATTGAAAGGAAATAAATATAGTTAAAGTGTGTTGTGAAGTATTATTGACCTTTCACCTATTTCGATACTTTCTAAATTTGAGCAAAGAATCATTTAATAAACAATTAAACATTTTATAGATTATTGAATCAACTAGTTAACAACAATTTAAAAGAGCTGAACCTTTTAACTGGAGACCCGTTGGCCGTGAGTGCTAAGACGTTTTTCAATAGCACTACCTAAATAGTTACGCTACTTCGGAATATTCTAAAACGTGTAATAATAAAAAAAAAATGGAAATTATTACCAAATAAATAATTATTAGGGGACGAGGTTAGCTCAGTGGTAGAGCACTCGACTAATGAACTGGAGGACCAGGTTCAAAACCCGAGCGCGCACTAAAGATTTTTTCTTCTAGTGCTGCCGTTCGAGGGTTGGATTTGGGATCCCCGATCGTCCCTAGGCTCACCCAGCCTTTAATTAATTTAATTAATAATGGGTACCTTGGGTGATAATGACTCTAGCAGTCGAAGCAGCCAAGGGGAAAATCAGGCGGCCGGAGCATAGTGTTGACCACACTATCTCCCTAGAGTGCCGTATGGTCAAGAATCAGATACCTCTACAGTATCTGCCCCTCTGGGCCCTTGTGGCCTGTTACGGGACTGATTTTTTTTTTTTTTTTTTTAAATAATTATTAGCTGTTAATAACTGTTAATTCTATTTTCAGGCTTTCTTTCAGGATCCACATGTTTTCTCTACTTTGGAAGTATATCAGCGAGGTGCTTGGCATTCTTTGGGTAACAGAAATATTTAAGCTTAATTACTTTCTAAAATTTTTAATATTAATTAATTCTAAGACATTATTTTGAGGCCCGGTGCCGTGAGTGTTAAGGCGTGAGCTCTTTAAAACTAAGTGCCAAAGGTAGTGGATTCGATTCCCACTAGGGGTGGTGGCTTTTCTTCGAAAAAAAGAAACGGCATCATCCCTACCCTGACTAGAAAAGGATGGACACCTATATATAGCCTGTCCTAAAATTCTGAGATAATAATATCGGACGGTAAAAAATAAATAATACATTATTTAAACATTGAGGCTATCTAAAAATTTAATTATAAGATTCGCCCTTGGTTATGCTAACACTTTACAACGCATTGAAGCCTGTTGCTTCCAAACCATTTTATGTATGTAACTCGTATACATATATAGAGAATATCGTCGCTACAAAAGCAAAGTATCGAATGTGAAAATTACCACTTTTCAGAGTGGAAAAGCATTTATTCATAACTTTTTTTTGGACAGTCAAATATTCGGCAGATTTGACCTTTTGATAGTGGAATACTTTCCCTTTAATAGAGTGATCTAAGATTCAAGAATTTGCCGTACATAAGGCCAGCAGAAATTAGTAAAGATTGACAAGGAAAGATGCATTTTTTCACATTCGTTACTTTGCATTTGTATCGACGATATCTAGGAATCATTAAAGTTTTTAATCTAGCTAATCTGCAAATGAAGTACAAATCCTGATTGATCTATGCAGATTAAATCATAAAAAGAATGAACATATGAAACAGAATGTTTGATATTTATATCAAAATACTTTGTTGCTGGCAGAGAAACACGGTCTTCGATAGAAATAAAATGACTCCTTTTATTTCATTTATATTTTAACGCGGGTCTTTTTCGGTACATAATAGGAAAGCTTGAAGACATTTTTTAAAAATCCTTTCATGATTGCAACCTCAGAAGCACCCTTTCCTTTTGAAAGTACTAAAATAGCTCATGGTCAGTCCAGGCGGTATGGTTAAAGTCCGTCACGCAGGAGCTGCATAACTAAGCACTTTCCTCAGAATTTGGGTAGTGTAGACGGGTTTCTAGAACCATTTGCTTAAAATATCCTGCATAAATCAAATAAAAACATGAATAGTTCTCTTTTAATTTTGTAATGAGTAATTGTTCAATTATTACTTTTGTAATTAATTTGCTTCCAGCGTTATGTTTACACATGGTACCTACTACACTTCTTAATAAATACAAAAAAACTTCATATGGTTTTAGTTAGCTAACTATTCTAAGTTCTAGATTGTTAGTATTCCATAACCCCCCAAATGCTCCCCCCCCCAATTATTTTCTATTTACGCCCGTGAAAGAAACAGCACACACAGTCCCAGGCGATTACTCCCCATTCTAACCTCTGGCTAGTGAGTCTACTAAGTCGTTTAAAATAGTGATATACAATCACATAACAATGATTTTCACTTATATCCCTTTATACAAGTGAAAAGTGTTTTATTTGAGGAGTAGAAACCGTTATTTAAGCTATTTGCAAATGACCTTTAAATTTTAATGTATATTAGGAGGCCTGGTGGTCGTGAGTGTTAAGGCGTGAGCACTTAACGCTCCGTGCCTAATGTCGAGGGTTCGATTCTCACTATGGGGTGGTGGCTTTTCATTAGAGAAAAGAAAAGGCATCAGCCCTATCTTGGCTAGAAAAGGGTGGTAACCTATAGATAACCCGTCCCAAAATTCCTAGGTGATAATAATGGACGTTAAAATTTATGTAAATAAATAATGTAATGTAATGTTAGTCATTGTATTACCCATTATTCAATTATTTATTTATTGACTGTTCCGCTTCTTCCAATTATTATATCTAAAATGATAATTCATCTTGGATTTTTTCAAATACACTCCGACTCCGAGGAACTACATCATCTCATTAGGTCATTTTAAAACGTTCAAATAGCACTAGGGAGAAGAATCTAGACATTCTGATCCCTAGTGTCATTTGTAAAGCTTAGAATAGAAAAAGTTAATGTTTTGTTTTAATCTTTCGTAAAAAATGTGGTACTTACGTACTAGTTGCACCGATCTCGAGAATTGGGTCTCGTTCAGTGATCCGGATCATGAAATGAGAACTCAAATAAAGCGTTTCTGTTGGTTCATTCCTACGGGAAATTTCATTGGTTGTTCTTTCTTCCGTTCTAGTCATCGTTTTGTGTTCACTTGCTGTTAGGTTTGTCTTTTTACAAGTTATATTTATTGTTTCTTGTTTTACTTCTTTGTGCTGTTCTTTCGGCTAGGAAAATGAGTATTTGGGATTTACCAACGACTGAAAAAGTACTCTTTTCAAGCAATGCTAAATTGCATATCGGCCCATTTTCTACCGAAAACCAGTGATCTATATTACCAACGAGTTGGATTAACTAGAGTTTCGATATAACCTTGAGCGAGCGGAAACGCATAGCAATTATGCAATTGACATAATTGATAATGTTATATAACCTAGGTAACCAGTAGCACTTCTGTTAATGGCATAATTGCTATGCGTTTGCGCTCGCTCAATGTTATATTGAAACTCTAGTCAATCCAACTCGTTGATGATATTAATAAATTGTCTTGGTGCCATAAATGGTCACCATATTTCCTGATCCGGATCACTGACTGGGAGCCACTTCTCGAGATCGGTGCAACTAGTACGTAAGTACCAAAAATGTAAACACATTTAAAATTGTAGATTTAATAAATGGGAGAAATAAAATAAGCCATCACATGGAACACCTCATATATTAGGAGCACTTACAACACAACTCACTAGGGAAGGACTAAAGGATTGGACATGTTCACTACAAAGAGGTCCAATGCCCAACAGGATGCAAAGAGGAATGAATATTGAATATCAACGGAAATGGAATCTCAAAGCGAAGCAAACTCTTAGGCGCCACTAGAGGAAACTAACTGTACCTTTAGCGGAAATTATTACATTTAATTAAGCACCGATGTGACCGAATGAAATAGCTCTATCAGAACTAACGTAGAACCCAGTATTCGTAAGAAATTTAATAAGCTTTAGAATAGATGCTTTCTGCGCTTTTATCCTTTTCGGGATGTAGAAGATTATATACGAAAAGCCCAAGGAAATCTAGTTAATTACATTTTCCTCGTAAATTATATATATGTTGTATTGGAAATAGTTTGATTAGATTCTTCACGCCAAATACTTATAAATCCTGCACCTGGAAACCTAGAAACGCCAAAGCGTAAGCGTTACGAATTTTTTTTTGCATGAATTTCGCCTAGGAAATCATTCTCCGCCAGACAGATTCAGCTGGTTAACGAACTTGTTCTTTCAAATCACACTAAGTATTTTTATACCAAATAGTGTCATATCAGGACGACAACTGGCAGTACAAGTTATTCAGGAGAGAAACACTGCTAAAAGTGGGGGGGGGGCGCCCAGACCTTATATAATAATATTGCCCGCCCGGACGGACAAACGCTCGGGCCATGTTTTTTAGACTTATCTAAGCCAGTCTATAATATGCAGTAAGACACTCTATAATATGTAGTGACTGATTTTCAAATTTATTATTATATAATGTTTTCGACAAATTAATCCGAATCTCTCGTATTACAATGACAAAACATGATTAAAATTTGAAGGTAATTTGTAAGCTTAAATAATTGTTTCTACTCCTCAAATAAAGAGCTTTTTACTTGTGTACAGAATTATAACACACTTAAATCCCATTTCAAATTTTATACAAAGTAAAAGAAACTAAGTAGGCAGAGGGTAGTACTAGACAGGAGTGGGGAGGACACAGACGTTGTGCGCAGTTCCCAAAGAACTGTAATTTTAAAACAGTTAGGTTAATATATGTGTTTTAATATTATAATTCGATGTCTGTTTCATTGACAGCAATGATTCTTCTACAGCACGCATGAGCGTATATAGAAAAAATTTTCGAGAGGGGCTGGGAGAATTTCGGGGGGGCTGAGAATATTTGGGGAGTATGGAATACTAACAATCTAGAACTTGGAATAGTTAGCCAATTAAAACGCTATTACACCCAATAAAAACTATTTTTTCTGAACTAAGTGATCTTATTTAATTTATTTTTAAGGTTTTTATGATACATTTCTACCGATTTCGGGGGGGGGGGGCTGCAGCCCCCTTATATACGCCCATGACAGCACGGGCAGGCTGTAGAGAATACATCTAGGCGTTTTAATCTCCCGGAATGTGCGTGCTTCCTCATTGACGCCCATGTACTTTTTCTCCAATCCCCACGCCCGCTCCGTGAGTTCCTAGCCTATGAAACAGTCATCAGGTAGGTCTGTCGCTCTTGACCTCTCTGACTCAACCTTCTTACTTACCGTTTCCCAGTGGTTGGGATTCTTGAGGAGAACGTTTACAGACAAAATGTATGTAAGGTTTTGTCTCTCCTCTGGACTAACTTCGTGGGATACCATACTAGCGTATATAGAAAATAATTTCGGGGGGGGGGGGTGTCTGTGAGTACCTAGGCATTTGGGATATGGGAAAATTTTAAATATTTTAGTGTAAAATGGTGAGTTTTATGGTCCTATGGACACCTAGTAGACATGGGTAAATGTAAACTACATTTTTCGTTGTTATAGGTTTTTTTTGCATAAAATTTTCTCACCAAAACAAAATTTCGGGGGGGGGGGGACTACAGCCTCCCCTTAAATACTCCCATGGCATACCATCCAGAATGGGTACTATCAGCTTTATAAAGCACAAGGTAATTCATCTCAAATATTATTTTTATCTTATTTAGAAGAAGAAGAAAACTTTATTAAAATGAATTCATTAATAAAGTAGGCTGCCCAACTTTGTTGGGTTGCTGGCAATACAGCATGCTGATCCTCCTATTCTGGTATTGATTTCTGATTGATGTGTCAAATTTCAGTTCTGTTCGTTATAATGTGCTGAAAACATTTCTTCAAAAGAAATCACATTTCAGGAACACCATTTTTTTTTCTTCAGGAGTAATAAAAAATAAGTATATTCTTTTAAAATGAAATGACAAGAAACAATAAAAGGAATGATTTTCATCAATTCCTATATATGTGTTGGCTTATTATGCCTAGCAAGTCAATTAGAATTGACTCCGCTAAAACAGGATGCTAACTTTAAAGCATCAATTTTTTTTCTGGAAAGCTGCTTGTATTTGAATGGTTTATGGTAAAAATTAAATTAAATTAATGTTATTTTTATTCTAAATATTTTCTTGTAATATATAAATAAAAACCTTGCATTTTTCATGAAATAAGGCAAACATATATTAGTACTTGTTGAATATGTTCATTTATTTATTTAAATTTTAACGCCCATTTGTTATTATCTAATGGAATGTAATGGAAGGAATTTAAGGCGAACAACCTACTGCTTTAATCGTCCAACATATTTATTATTAACTAAGAATTTTTGGACGGGTTTTCTAGCCAGGCATATGTTCATTAAAAATTGTTCTCTTTACATTTGTAACTTTAATATATTACTTAATTAAAAAAAAAAAAAAAAAAAAAAAAAACAAAAAAAAAACGAGTTGTAGGAGATAAAGTAACTGTAAGCTCCTAATTATGCCACAGGCTATGTCTATTCTGCAATGGTAGGCAACATATTTTGTGGTTGTTCATTGTTATTAAAAGTACATATCATAAATAATAATAATAATAAATACATTTTCTTTTTCAAATTTCGCAACTATTACAGCTCTGTCTGAATGAAAACGAATGTTACGAACAAAATTTCCAGACCTTCCAATATTGTTGAGGATCCATAAATAAAATTCTATTTTCTCAATAACCAAAGACGATATGATGAGTTTAATTATCAAAATTTTGGGTTTTTCAGTTGAGACTGTTTGAAGAAATGTACCAATCTAAGATAAGAAATAGCAAGAAAAGTAGTAGTCTAAAAAATTGATGTGTATATCACAAGCTAATAAACACTTTAATTTTTCAACGGTCTAGAATCTAAAATTCTTATGTGTCTTTAGTGTACATATGTTCATAAGAATTACCCTAACTTCAGTAGTAATTTTGGCAAGATTCCAAAGATTAGCCTTTTATTATTCTCAGGGTCATCTTTTATGGGACAACTTTATAAATCATGCTGGATTGAGGAAGCCTGGTAGTCCAATATATACAATTCATTTATACATATTGCCAACTTTGTTAACTCAAGGAAAGATATTTTAATAAACATTTTTTTTTTCATTATATGAGTAAGTAAAGCCTTATTTTGTTTTCTTAAGCTCTTCAAAAGTTTCCAAAACAAATTCATTAAATTAATCATGATGGGCGGCCCCAAGATGAGGATCGAGATAAAGGCACAAAATATTTCTATTATATATTATCCAAATCTGCACATAATTAAGTAATAATATAAACCTGCTAAAATTCTTGGGAAAACTAAACGTTGTCCTATTTATAATTGATTTTAAACTACTAAAACACATGGGAAAACAAATCCATTGAAAAATGATGATTTTAAGAGTAATTTATTCATTAAATTTAAATGTACTTTTTTAGGATCTGCAGCTGCTAAAGTTGAGTATGAATTAATTCCTGCAACTGTAACATCAATGGCATTTTTTGACAGGGTACTTGATCCTAAAAACCAAGTTGTTCGAGATAAAGGAATTATAATTCAATGTATGGAGGAGTGTATTAATGGAATTTATATTGAAGATCACTTGCGAGCTGTAAGTATGTTGCACACCTCCTGGTTTTAAATAATCTGAATTTTTTGTTATGTGAAACAGTCAAATTTAATGATCATCTTCTGTAGGAGCCGTGACAATGCTATTATAATGAATTTTCTTCTGTAAT
This sequence comes from Gonocerus acuteangulatus, assembly GCA_946811695.1. Lineage (NCBI taxonomy): Eukaryota > Metazoa > Arthropoda > Insecta > Hemiptera > Coreidae > Gonocerus > Gonocerus acuteangulatus. The sequence continues at coordinate 94,878,614 of OX328124.1, read as the reverse complement.
AAAACAGGCACATAGTTCCTCGCTATATTTTAGTTAGATCTTTTAGAAAAGAACCTTTGCATAGTATTGGTTCCTTTTAGATGCTGTTAGATGAAAACAATAAGAACTATAATTTGTATACAAAATCGGAAAGAAATGAATTTTTGTTCAAGCTGTTCATGCATTTTTGCATTGGAGGTCAGTGGTGCCAACAAGAAGACATAATTGACCCCTATTTAGATATCACAAAAGCCTTTTATAAGGAGTTAATGAGGTAAGAAAGCATATTTCTATCAAATTCGCTATTAAAATTCAGTTTTCTTTTTTAGTTGCAATCATTATTTTTATTCGTGATTGTAGTCAATGATTTCTTGTTAATAACTATTTACGATTATTAGCACCTAAAATACTTGAGTCAACATTTTTACTTAATTATTACTTTTCATAATGGTAAAATGTTTTAGTGTTGAAAGAGATACTGGAGCAACAGATATAAGAATCAGGTCAGTGGTTTTGAAAGCTGTTGCGTACGATGATGATGGAGAGCCGCTTCTTCCCGCAGAACCAAAACATTGTCAAAACTTTATTTATCTAATAATTGATCCATTTAAAAGATCTGTTGCAGCATTAACCCACCAATATGGAACAGTCTTCTCAACCTAACTCCCTAAAGCAAATATTTTAAAACTGGCTAAACAAATTATTAGAAAAATTCTTAGAAAAGTGATATATGATTAAAATAATTAATATAATCATAATTACAGTTCTATTGATAACTGATGAAAGAGATTGTAATTAAAAAAAAATTGCATTAATAAATGTTATTTACTTTCTCTTATTCTAAAACTGTTCTTCTTTCTCCCTTTTTTTTATATTAAGGTTACTTCCTTGAATGTTCGAAAAAATGTCTTAAAACTTAATTGATTTTATTAAAAATGATACTTTTATATATATATATATATATATATATATATATATATATATATATATATATATATATATATATATATATATATATATATATGTTTAGATGCTCTTTATATATTGTAATTTAATTTTAGGGTGTCCTATTTTTGGTAATAACATTCAAGCAATGTGGAAAACATACAGTTTTTTTTAACTGCCTAACTTAGCAATTATAATTGGCTATTAAAGTATGATGCTTCTGGCATTGAAAATATTATAGGAGAGGAAGTTCTGTTGTCGCAATATTTGTAAATTTAATGTTTTGATTCATAATTTCATATTTAGTTATATTTTAATATACGTTAAAATTAAAATTCTGGGCATTAATCGTAGTAATTGACATAACAATGAAATTTGAAATTGGCCAACGGCCATAGCCACGTTGAATACACCGGTTCCGTAGATCCCCGAAGTTTGGGCGTGGCCAGTACCTGAATGGGTGAACGACGACCACCTGCTGTTGGCATTATAAAAGCTGGCATCCTGTAGATAGCCTGGCGCTAATGGCCAAGTTGTAGATACACCGTAAAAAAAAAAAAAAAAAAAATTAGGGAATAATGTTTTATTTGATAGGACCCTAGAGCATGCCTTGTGGCTGCTAATCTCAGCATTATTCCTCCTCTCAATGAATTAAAAACAGGGGAAATACAGAAAATTTTAGTTTTTTTTTGCTTTATAACATTTGAACCTTATGTGGAAATAGTCTTTCCGAAGAAAAATTGACCAGGAGTTTTAAGTTCTGAGGACGATGGTAACCTTAGACCTTCTTCGTCCTTAAACCCTAGTCTTTTTTTTTCTCCTTTGTTGTTTAAAGGCCAAGATGGTTGAATGATCTTGGTCGGTCCAAGAGGCACAAATGACCCAATAGTGGTTGAACCCTATTCATATGTACATTTTAAGTTCTGAATACGGGTAGGTTAGAGGGATAAAAATATCTAAAAAAAAATATTAAATTCTGAAGATGTAAAATTGTAATTTTATCTTTCTAGAACAGAAAAAATTATAGTAATTTTACAAAATTCTCATTATTTTTTAAATAGATATTATATACTTAAATAAGCCGAAAAAAATTAAATGTTGAATGAAAATTGATGGGTTCACAATAAAAAATTAAAAAGGCATTGGTACTCAAGGCCGTAGCGCTGTTCTAGCACAAACAATCTTTTAATGAATATACACATTATTCACGACCGTTCTGAGGAAGCCCAATTAAAGATTAAATCAAATTTTGAAAATGCAGTGTTTATTTAATTTATCTAGAATATGTTCTCTCGAGACCCTCACCAAGGAAAGAAAGATTGACACATGATGATTAGCACTCCATTCAAACAAGAATGATATCCTTAGAGGGTGGATTACCCTTTTTTCACTAGAAAAAGTAGTCTAGAAATTAGGTAAAACTAATAATTAATGCTCGTAATAAGATTTATATAATTTGTATTATAAAAAAATATTTGAATACCTTCTTAAAAATATATTACATATAATATATACATAACAAAATACAAATTTATATACACATATTTAAAACAAATTTTAAACAAAAATTTATGAAAAATTAACATATATTACAGCAGTTTCTATACTTTATCAATCTTAATATCAAATACCCGAACAGAATGGTCTGCTGAGCAAGAAGCCAGCTGTAAAATAGACTCGTTAATTTCTGTATCTTCTGTTCTACCAGTACGAGGACGAAATTGAAGTTTCTGGACTGTGAGATGGTGACCGATGCCTGGAGCCACGGAATGAAGTAATGCCCATTCATTTAATGACCATTTAAAGATTTGTATGGAGCCAGAATCGTGGCCTATCGCCAAAATGTACTTCTTAATGTCAATATAAGTAGGTCCAAAACTTACAGCAGTAACAGATCCTTGCTCTGATGTCATGTTTGCAACTGGCTTTTCTTTATCCCAAACAATTACCTTGCAATCTCTGGACCCTGTAACGAAGTATGAACTATCATGTGACCAAGCACATGACCATATTATGCGAGAATGTGAGATTTTCCCTTTCTGCGCTATACAGCTTAGGGAATATACACTATTTTCATCTTTCGTAAAAAGGCACCATTTTCTATCCCTTGAAACAGATAGTAGGAAAGTATCGTCAGGAGAAAACGACATTTGAGTTACAGTCAATTGATGACCTTCCAGTTTACTTAGTATGTTCCACGTCTTAGTATCCCACAAAATAATTTTTGCTTGATCGGAAGAAGATGCTTTCGAAGCTGAAGCCAAAATGTTACCATCATTTGAAGCAGCAAGGCAGAATACATCATTACCATGTCCATAAAGTTTCATAATTTCAGGCCATAGAGTGGTTTGTGCTAGATAGTCTTCATTTGGAATAATGCCAATGGCTTCGCTGACATGTTCATTCTTTTCGTCATTTTCAAAAGTTGCTTTGTTAGATAAACCTAAAGCAGTAATAGATGCACTTGATGGTAAGGAAGAATTCCAATTTCCTTCTTCTTTTTCAAAAATAGAATCACAAAAATAATTTAGAAGTTTTAATACACTATATGAGGGGGAAAAAACTCTCACCACCTTTTCTTCTGAACAGGAAGCAAATCCTAAATTAGGCAAAGCTGCAATTGAATACAAGGCATGACCATGGATTTGTGGACGAGACAGTTCACACCATGGCCTATGATCTAATGAAGTACCTTTTAAGCAGGGAGTATGAAGTCTCGTAGTTTTATCAGAACAGACTGATAAAATATATCGACCTTCCTTTTCCCATGAAATATCCATCACAGCATCACTATGGCCACCAACAACGTAATCTGCTTCCCACTTACTATCCTTCTTTCGCCATAAATGAAAGCTTCCTTGGTATGAATGAGCAAGTACAGTGGTACTATCAGGACTGAATTTCGCCCCATAGTAACCTAAGGTATTATCTCCACCCATCTCTCCCATTCTTGCTTCTTCAAGCCAAACCCCGGAATCAGGACATGGTTTCCAGATAATAAGAGTCCTGTCAAAAGAAGCACTTAGGAGACTAAGCCCTTCACTTTGTAAGTTTGGAGACCAATTAACACTGTACACCCATCCTTCATGGCCAAAGAGTACTGTTTCAAGCGATAAGCAATAAATAAATTCACCAATATGGACTTCCTCCTTTTTAAGTGAAAAACCTTCACTAGGCTCATCATTGCTTTTCAAACTAAGCTTTGATATCCTTATCATCATATCTTGGGAGGAAGTAGCAATTAAAATGTCTCCAATCTCTAATACAGCCATGTCAACTGACCGGATCCAATCTTCATGTCCAATGGCTTTTGTTAAATAATTGATTTCAGATTCATCTTGACCAATAGAATACAACAGCAATTCAGGATTGTCAGTACCTACTGCAAGAAGAGTCAAGTTATTGTTGAGTACTAAGGTCATGTTCAGGCACAGCGCAAAACCTAAGCCATTACTAATTAATTTACAGCAAGAAAAATTATTTTCCTGATGCTTTCTTAACCAAATGTGAACAGTGTTATCTGAAGCTGCAGTAGCTACAAGAGTATCAGAATATTGTCCACGATATATCCCTTCCACACTTAAAATTGATTCTTTATGACCAATCAGGTCAAAAGTAGATCCATTATTGAGCCCACTTATTACATCTATGGGCCAAACAACTACTTTTCCATCTGCAGAACCAGAGATAAGTTCGTTTTTTCCTTCTAATGAGCCTTTGATCCATTTAACACAAGTTATCTTATCAGAATGTCCAACCAAACTACTAACAATCTTTTCACTATCAGCATTATAAATAGCTACAGAATTACAAGAACCAAAACATATTAAGTTATGGACATTCCAATCCATTATTTGAGCTGATTTATTACAGCCCGAAGCGACGTAGGCCAACGTCAAAGAATTTTCTTGAATCATTGTTGTAAATCAAATGCACATCACAGATAATTATTTGAAAGTATAAAGGCCTAAAGCAAGTTCAAGAAAATTGTCAACACCAACTAGAACAGCACATGTTTATAACCTACCTGAAGGAATGCAGAATGATCTATTCACACCATTGATTTAGTAGCGAGTGGAGGGAGGGTACACGAAATAGGTTGAAGTCTAAAATTGGCCATTTCAGGGTGACCAGTGACGCGCGAAAATTTGGATTTTTGAATATGATTGTAAACAAACAATGAATTTATTTCAATATACTTATATAAATATAGATCAATACGAATATGATATACAGGATGTATCGCAAGTCAATGAAAATACTCGGGGGAGTGAAACAAGACAAAAAATGTAGTTCAACACCACCAACCACACATTTCTATCTCACTTCGTTCCAGAAATATGGCCTCCTAAAAGTTCTTAGAAAACTCCCTGTTTTTCGCAGTACAACACCAATTTTCTCTTGTACACATTTTTTTTTCAACATTTCATTCCATTTTGGAAATCACCACTAAATTTGCTTTATTACTAGTACACATTGAATGTTCACAATTGAGGAGCTTAGTATCAAAGTTGGACAACTCCACTTTTGATTTTTTTACAGGAGAGGTAAAAAACCATATCTACTATAGGGTTGTCAGTATCATGGTGATTTTTTTATGTTATTCTCCTAGGTCCAAAAAACATGTTTTCAGAGGCATTACAAAATTATATGAGTATTAAGGCCGTAAACACACTTTAAATAGTGGAGTTGTCCATGTTTGAAACCAAGTCATGGAGTTGTCTGTTTTTGAAACCAAAGGGAGCCATTTTAAAATTGAATCTCTCCTCTTTTGAAACCAAAAAATATATGAATTCGATATGCACGAGAGTGTTTTAATATAATATAATTATGTCTAATGTATTAAAAAAAATCGTATTGTTAAAAATTACTTGAAAAAAAATATTTAAATGCAGTTTGACAAAATTGAAGTCTTTGAATTATTCTCACAACTTAGAAAGAACTAGTTCATCAAAATCTGCAATCAACACACTCACAGTGTCCACTGTTGATAACATTAGCAGTTTCGCTCTGTACTGTGAGGTTGCGGTATTACTGCAAACGGTCGCTTTCTTCCTAATTTTCTCCGGAGTACTTGGACAAGAGATTCTTAACATCTGCAAGTTTCTTGGGGTTGACGCTACAGCCGACGGGAATTGGTGCAGGATTAAGTTCTAGAAGTGACTTGGCCTTCTTTGTTATGGACATAAATCTTTCACGTCAATTATGGTGTAGTATGGCACACCGCACTTTGATTGTGCAGATAGATTGTAAAGATATCTGTAATGAAACTAAGTTATCCTTAGTTTATTCGGTTTAGAAAAATGTGGTACTTCGCTATCCTCTTCGCACAGTTTTACCTAAAAGTACATGTATTGAAGTTGCTGTGCAATACTTTTCATCGCCGTACTCAGCCATACTTGTGCACAGCTTATTAAAATTAATTTATCAATTAGTGATGCGATTATTTTATTAAAAACGAGTTAACCATTATTATTTTCTGGAGATGGTTGTTGAAAAGTTTGTGATAGCAAATAACTGAATATTAACGGTGAGATCTATCTAATATCTAGTGTGAAACTGTCAATATTTATTTGTTATACTCGAAAATTTAAATAAAGAGGAATATGTCGAGAACAGTTCCCAGTATTACATTAGTTGTTAATTTATTCACCTGAGGTCTTGAAAATACATTTGGAAGGATTCATAGATCTACCACTTGAGTAAAAATGATTTTCTTAAATTGAATAGTTGCTGTTTTTCACGGTTTTGTTATATAAAACCCGTTTATCATTAAAATAATTATTCTAAAGAATTGGAAGTGCTCTCATTCTACTCGGCACAGAAGAAATACTTCAAAAATGACAGCTAAATCAGAAAGATTCAAGTACCTAGAGGTTTTGTCTCAAAATCCGGCGTTCGGCACCATAGTGTGCCGGATAACAGCTAGTTATTAATTAGAATCATCGCTAAATGCACTCATTACAAGTAACTATAAACATTCAGCCATGATGGATTTGCAGTGCATGATGGGAGCAGATTGCATGAATGCAAGCTTCTCATTGGCTACTGAAGGAGTTGTCATTTTTTGAAACCAAACTATGTTGGAATTGTCCATATTTTGATACTGAACGGTGCAAATAAACGCTATTTTAACTATGTTCTGTCTGTTTTTAATGCAAAACAGTTGTAAAACCGAATGCAGCATAAAAAGCTCCTTAAGAATCGACCAAAATCTCAAAACTGAAAAAAATGGAGTTGTCCAACTTGGATACCAAGCTCCTCAATTGTCTCATTCAAGCCAATATCAATTCAAAAAGTAAAAATTAATAAAAGATTCTCGTTAGCAACAACTTTTGGAAAATCACTATTCTTCCATAAATAATTCTACTTACTGTCGAATCTCACAAAAGTTGTAAAATTTAATCAGCTATCCAACAGTATACTAAATTGAGATAATTTCTCAATTTCATAATGTAATTGGAATTCTAGAGGGAAAAAACAAAAAATAAAATAAAAGTAATATCATGTTTATTTTTGTTATATTATCTGAAATAACTGAAATTTGTATTGATGATTATTGTTTTTGGTTGGTTTTGAACATGGGTCCTCTAGCTCATTAGTAGAGTGCTATACCACTGAGCTAACCTCGTCCCCATTCCTTATCATTACCTAATTAAATTTTAATTCAGTACAATTTATCATGTAATTACTGGTAAATATTTTTATGTTGATATTAACTAAATATTAAAAACGTTAAACTTATCAATTGCAGTTAATGTTAATTTATTGAGGCAAAAAAACTATAACCTGAAGATACTAATCGCAATTAACTGAATAAACAAAAATTATATACAATGGAAGTGTGACTAACAATTACAATGAATTGACAGTATGACTGTCCTAGATAACATTTTGTTTGCCTATATAGAACATTTTTTACTCAGCTTAATTATTTTAGATATTTTTTTTTTCTCGAGATAGGTCTGGCTATAGGAGGAATTACAAGACTTTTGTCTATGCAATTTTTTCAACATATCCTAGAACTCCCATGTTGAATGTCAATCTCGAGAATCCCTTAATCATTTTAGATGTCGATTAATTATTTATTTTATTTTATTTTTTTTTTTTACGGCGCATCTACTTCTAGGTCATTAGCGCCCAATGTCCATTAATCCGAATAAAGCAGAGCTGTTTTGCATACAGCTTACAAGGGAATGTTAATATGTAATAAAAGATCTAAATCTTCGAACCGAGCCTTATAACCATAAGTACTCAAGCTTCAATTAAGTCATTTTTCACCAATTTTAATAAAACTAGAAACAATTTTTGGTCATACTAGACCGAAAAATGTTTCACAAATATTCAAGGGCTCCTTTCGATAAAGCCTAGGAGGATTTGATTTATAAATCATGGCATTTCTTTCTTGAAGTAAAATAAGAAAAAAAATATGCAAGATAGTTTTAAATGAGACAAGATGGGGGAAAAAACACGTCAGAATCTTCCACAAAAATATTTTTTTATTAAGAAAAAAACAGATTTAATTTCAGTTCTCCTTAACACAGTTGCTGATGAAATTCGTTTGTGTTGAAATTCAAATCCAGATAAAAAACATTTCACTTCATCTGGAATTCATATGCTCCTAGGCATGCACTTATTCCAGCAGGCTATTAATTTTTATTGTTTATATATAATATATACTAAAATATGACAATAACTTAAAAAAACAGCTTTCTTTGATATAAACATTTTTAACACTAGCAAACATACCAGAAATTTAGACATAACACTTAAATATTATTTACAAAATAATACATTTTAATATGGAATAATTGTAGAAAAAAAAAGGAATATATATAAAAGATTTTCCACATTTTAACCAAATAACTAGTGGGTCTAAGAGCCCGTGGAAACAGAAAACAGGAGACAACTTTGTGCAATTCCTATTTTTAAGAAACTTTAATGAAATAAGAAATGCCAACAACAAAAATTAGTCAGCGATTTGATGAAATTAAAATAAATACAATATATTAGATTCAACTGTAGGTTGAAGTGGCTCAAACGGAAATATTTCAGTTCTCAATTGAAAAATAGAAAAAAAAAAAAAAACCAACTGAATATAACTTTGTATTAAATAAAAAAATACAATATTTAATGAATATAATCAAATCAATCATTTGAAAAAAAAACCTGAATGAAATAAATTACTTTAACTAAATGAAAATAAAAACAGTACTTATTTATAAGTTGTTATTGCAAGTAAAAATAAAAAATTGCAATTTTTATATTAAAAAAAAAACTTGTTTAGAATTAATGCAATAAATATTAGTAAACAGCTTTTTGATAATTTTTTGACAATAACAGAACTAAAACACTATAGATTTATGTAAAACATTAAAATTGATATAACTTAAAAAATGGCATTTTCTGTTTATGCGAAAATATTAGATTTCAAACTTTTTATCTGAAATATTAATTACAATTTTTTAAACTGGAAGCTTTCAAGTTCACTTGAGGCCCCGGAGTTCACAGTCGCAATTAACAGTGACAGAAAAGAGATTAACAAACGGAGCTGGAGAATCTATAAATTCATAGAACTACAGACATCAAAATAGTAGTAATGTGACATATTTTTTACAATAAATAAATAACTGAATAAGTTAGACATATAAATAACTGAATAAGTTAGACATATAAATAACTGAATAAGTTAGATATATAAATAACTGAATAAGTTAGACATAGCTTCGAATCTTATGATGCAAAGAAAATGAAAACAAAATACTTCCAATATTTCATGGTAAGGTGAGAAAGTATTTTTAAAAATACTTTCTCAACTTACCATGGAATATCAACCTTTTACCATGACACAATTCAGTTTGTTAACTATGTCCTTTTACTATGAATACTTATTTTTGCACAATATTTTCTTATCCTTTCAGTAAAAAGGGAGCTAATATTAAAACTGTTGACTTTGAAAGCTATTACTTGGTAAAGCTATTATTATTATAATAGTTTTGTAAGCAACCATTTCAAAATTTCACAGCAAACATTGAATTAAATTAATTATATCATGCTTCTCCTTTTTCTTGTCCCCTTGACAACATTTTTCACAATTTTTGGTAATTCATTTTGACTTACAGTATTATCACTTATAATGCTTTTAATAACTTTAGGTAATTCCAGTTCAATAATTTTGTCTATTAATAATTGTTCTCTAAGTGCTTCAGCCTCAGCTTCGGTCATTTTAATTCCAGAACTTTTCTTTTGCTTTTTCAACGGTGTTTTACTAGGACTACCGGTAATGGACAAATTTTTCTCTTCGACAGAACTCCTCTTTTTTCTTTTTTTTTTACTTCCGATTTTTGTAGAACTTGTTTCACTCGAAACACTTACAGTCAAGTCAGCTTCCCACAAAACATTACTTTTAGGTTTGTTTATGTTTTTAGAGTGGGCATGCTTTTTACCAATAAAAGAGTTTTTAACGAAAGGCACATCATCACTAATTTCAACGGACGAGTCTTCATCGCTTATTTCTACAACATCCACTGGTCTATCGTCTCTACTTTGTTCTTCTGCACAGTTCAATTTCAGCCAAGTAGAATGGACTAGATGAGCACTAGGTTGCCATTCAATGTTTTCATCAATAAAAGCCTAGAACATTAAGATAAATTAATAATAATGAAATAAAAAACAAAAACAAAAAAAAAACATGCAAATTCTTTGTTGCAGTTCCCCATCCCTTAATGGTGGATTGTTCATAATAAACGTTTCAGTGATGAGATAGTCGACCGTTGATATTGAGAAGGTATATGTGATCGAGGTTTCGTCATATGTTAAATAAAACTATATTTTATGACTAAAATGAGTAACATTTATTTGGAATTTGAATGTTTCGGCTTGAATTACAAGCAATCTTCAAGGCTATGGAGGGTATAGAGAACAGTTCCGTATCATGGAGGCTACATTTCTCAGTGTGAATTTTTACCTATAAGTGAATTTCTATTCTCTAGTAATGAGTTTAAAAATATTGATTGCAACACACATACAAATTTAATATTCACCAACTATTTTTGCTAGTTAAAAAAAAAAACAAACTATAAAAACATGGAAAATTACGTAATGTGAAGAGATAATCTTAAAATTATCTGCAGAAATGTTTAGTTCAGGAGAACTACAATCTTTATATTAAAAAAAAAAAAAAAAAATAATAATAAATAAAAATAAACAAATAAAAGTTTTTCAGCCCACCGTTGACTAGTCTGAAGAATGAAAAAATGGTAATGGACAACTTCTTAAAGAAATAAATAACAAAAGCACATTAGGACAAATTAGAAGAGATGGGAGTTGGAAGCTCAGCTATTTTAATGCCGTCCTGAGGAACTGTCCTAAGGGTGAAAGGGCATCTAAGCTCATGCGAGTTGCCGTTTTGAAAGGGTAAGTATGGTAATATTTACAAAAAGTAAGGAATTGGAGGGAGAGTGAGGCAACCAACTCGGTCGAGGTCGGATACGGAGGCAGGCATCAGAAGTCATTCCTTGTTTTGACTAGAGCATCAGGTTTGCCTCAGCGAATGTGCACAAGCCTGCTCTATCCTTATTGTCAAAAATCCTGGTGTGTAATTGGTGACCCAAGAGCCCTTCAGTAGCATACCCAACCACCAACGAGAAACCAACCAGCCCCCCCCCCACTACTATTAGCGATTTAACTTAAATTGAGTCGGTAATATATGCTTGTTCCAAAAATATTATTAATTTAGTCGCTTTGTCAGTATTTTGTTGTGTGTAACAGAAACCAGAAACCCCAGATTACCTTCTCAATTCCTCAAACACTACTGAGCAGCCAACGGCCATAGCCACGTTGAATACACCGGTTCCCATAGATCACCGAAGTTAAGCAAGGTCGGGCGTGGCCAGTACCTGAATGGGTGACCGACCACGTGCTGTTGGCATTATAAAAGGGCGGCAACCTATAGATAGCCCGGCGCTAATGGCCAAGATGTAGATGCGCCGTAAAAAAAAAAAAAAAAAAAAAAAAAAAAACTACTGAGCTCTGTTAATAAATGTTTGATACCTGAGGTTCTTCTCAGGACAGCATTAGTCTGACTAGGTTCACCATCAGTATTAAAGTTTCTAAATTTCAACATAGTTTTTATCATTGTCATGCAAATTTCGGTACACATAATTTTCTGTTTACCATTGAAGCTTTGGCACATGAATTAATTTAGGCTCTGTGTTCCTATTGAAAGAGCAATTGCTACATTAAATTCTTTAAAAGTTTGCATTAATTTTTCCTTTTTTGTTAGCTGAATAATGTTAAGCAAGCAGAAAGATGAAATAATAATTTTTAAGTAGCATGAATTGTTTTCTTAGCACTGTTTTTCACTTGAAAACCTAAACTTTGCTTTGTAATCCAAGTAAGTATAAACATATTTGACATTCTTACAAATACCACAACTCAAGTGTTAGCAGCAATGTGAGAACAATTATTTTAAAACTTTCCTAATGTAAATAAGAAAATGAAAAATTACAAATCTAACTTAGGAGTTAACTATTTAAGTCAAAGAGGACCCCAAATTACCTTAAAAGAACCATGATAACCTTTGACGTTCTTCGTCCTTAAACCCTATCAAAATAAATTACCTTAATTCATCATTAATGCAATTAAACCTTCTGTTATTAATGCTTTTTCAAATTGCATGACTTCTAAAATCAATAAAGTCATCTCTCAGGAGGCAACAGGTAAATATAATTTATAATGAAGTTCTTATATGAAGAAAGATTCACATAATACAATGATAATTTAACCAACCTCAAACTCCAAAAAATTTCTGGGTATCTTTTTTCCACATTGATCCAATTCATATATCAATCGGAGCTGTTGCCGAAAATAAGATGCTCTTAATATGCCCGGATCCAGAACTTCTAGGTCACTAAATATTGTACAAATATTTCACATTTAGAGGTACATATTCTTCTTAGTTTTAAAAATCTATAATATGTGTGTTATGATTAAATGATAATAGATAAAAAGAGTCATAAACACAGCCAAGAAAAAAATAATATTATACTTTCAGATACAAACCTGTCATTTTCACTCATTTCAAACGTTATTTTAAAAATATTCAGTATTATTTCACTATAATTTGGTGGCCATAACAAAAGAAGACATCACTGACCAGTACAAAAAAAAAAAGTAAATTGCAATATAAAAAATGAGCAAAAGCACTTTTAAAATTATTACGAAGACAGAAGATAACAATCGATCACTAACGGCTCGATCAAAGAATATTTTCGCTTTAAGCAGTGAGGATAGGAGCTGAATGCATGCGTTTTATAGCACAGTCGTTTTACTCTAGAAGCGCTAATGGTCACACCAAAGTAGAAAGTTAATTGTTGAACGTCTTCTACTAAAACTGTGATATTACTGTTGATCAGTTAACTGAATATTAATATGCACTTATTTGGCAATGAGGTAATGATAAGCTCACTTTCATTATTTTAAACCATTTATATTGAATCAGTAATAAGTGTGGATGTTCGCGGAAAGCCGCTCAACGAAACATACCCCGTGAGGTGCTGCCACCTAGCGGTGTGCCCGGGAACTATTGGCCCGCGGCAGTACGAGTCTGCACGAAAAGACAAGCTCGGAAGATATAGTCGCCAAGCAGACAAAGTGTGGAGCATCTTTTTTTCTCTCCCCAAGTTTTACACACCAATGATGGAGGAGTAAACATCTAAGCCACCCAGGACGAGCGAATGGAGCAGGAATGGTGTTGGCCAGCCCACCAGGATTGGAGAAACAAGAAAATGCAGCACATTACAGGGCTTATACATTATGCTTAAACACATAATCGTCAAGACACCAGGTACCCCTCTTAATTTATCATTTATGAAGATCCAGCAAAACCATTCAACAGTTCAACCATCAGCAGCAGCTCATCATTCCCATGTTCAAAATTTAACTAACTCAATAACAATAAGTATGTTCCTGTTTTGGCCTACACCCCCCACATCCATTTGATTATAATTTCTGGAATAAATCCTGATTTTCAATTCAACCTATGTACAAATCTCTGCAGTCCTTCACCGCCAGTGGTCTACTCTAAACCATATAAAAAATGGTAGAGTGACCACAATCGTAAACATGGTCCTCCGGGCAGAGATCTGTATCAGTTACATAATTTTGGCAAAAATAGTCTTATATTCAAGCAATAAAAAATATTTATATGGCTTTATGAATTAATTGCCATCAAAGATTATTATTTTCAAATCACATCAAGTCTATACCATTTTGTATTAATTATCACGAACTAATCAGTTTAAAAATTCACTTCATGATCCAAATCAGACTTGATCATTTTTCAAATGTGTTGCTTAGACTATTTTAATGTTTAAATAATTTCTATAAATGTTTGAAGACATATTTAACTCAAGTAATTGACATTAGCCCAACATGAGAACTTACATTCAATTATATTATTAAATTATTCATATTATTGTCTCATGTTCATCTCTCAATTACCTTATAGATTTTATTCTTTATATTTTTTAATTGAATCACAATATGTTCTTCAATCATTTATTGATGATCTGGGTAGACAATAAGATTCTCATAAATATCATTTATATCTTTATTTTCTAGATATGTATCACACAGGTATTATTATTATTTCACATAAAGTCAATTCATTTGTTATTCCAAACATAAACACCTATTTAAAACACAATTCTTCTTCCACTGTGACTGATCCTCATGGTTTTCTCAAACTAGGGAGGCTTCGCTCAGCTAGCTGTTTCTCCACCTAGACTCAGTCCATAGAGGTAGTGGTTGCCGAGTAAAGTTACAGTGGCCCCGCTCTCGTGACGTCACACTCTCCTTGGTTTCTTTTCGTGACAGTCACCTAATGTATGATGTGTTTTAAATGCTTTTGATTATTTTAATGGTTTTATTGACTTAAGCTTAGCCTGTTGTACTAATGTAATCCAATTATCTTACTCTATTTTAAGGTTTCGTCTGCTCAGTCCGTTCTCTTCTCAAGTTTTATTTATTTTGTTGTTCTTATTGGTACCTGAACATTTTCTATCTCTATTTATATCCTTGCTTCTTCCTTTTGCTCTATTGTTCTCATTCTTTATTTGTTTGGCTAACTCCTTGCTCCGCTCCTGCTCGATCTGGTTGGCTGCTTTGTTTTGTTTTGAATATGCCTGAAGATCATGACGCTCAAAGGCGTCAAACGACGAAATCCACTGATTATATTAATCAAGCCAACGCACTTGAACGCAAAATGCGCCTTTTAAAGCGCAACATCATTGGAATCGGCGACATTACATTGAACGATATCGCAGATGACGACATACGTAGCTTCGAGGCGAGATATCTCGTCGCGAAGGAAGAGTGGGAGGAATTCTGCTGCACATGGGACAAACGCGACTCACTACATCTGCTTTTGGGAGAAAGCGATATTTTCCCTAATAAAGATTGGGTTGCGGTATACAGCGAGCTACGGTCTGAAATTATCGCTGCTAAAGCCATTCTACTCTCCCTCAAGGACCGCGACTCTTTAAGGAAAGCTGAAAAAACCGAATTGCCAACAATGACCTCCCGCGGTCCCGAGCTCGATAAGATCCCAATTCCCACTTTTTCAGGTGACCTTCTGCAATGGACCCACTTCAGAGACACGTTCCGCTCCATGATACACGATCGCAAATCTCTCAGCAAAATTGAGAAATTTCATTATCTGATAGCAGCTCTCAAAGGAGAATCCGCGTCATTAGTTTCCAATTTCACCATCGCGGATGAGTCCTACGATCAAGCTTGGGAGAAGGTAACAAAGACCTATGACAACCCTCGAGTATTAGCTCGTCTTCTAGTTCATCGCATCGTGGATTGTGAAGTTACCTCTGCCAAATCGGAACAGCAGAAATATGTTAGGTTTCTTACAGGCGTTGCTGATAGTATCGAGGCCTTTAACTCTCTCAAACTCGGGAATCCTTGCGAATTCATATTATCCACATTAGCCCTGCGCGCTCTTGACGCTGAAACGAGGAAACAATTCGAATTATCTCGAGAGTCCAGCAAGGACCTTCCGAAAACTGAGGACGTAATAACATTCATTCACCAAAGGAAACTCGCCCTCAAGATGTCGCAGGATGTATCAGGAACAGGCTCAAGTAGTAGGTCCTCCTCGAACTCTAGCGTTAGCTGCCCCAACAGAAACTCCCCGCGGTATAAGGCGGTTTCATTTCACACCAGCAGCGATTCCTCGGATTGTCAAAGTTCTAAGTCCCGAGAAACCAGTCCTAAGCCCGTTCAATGCCTTTTCTGCCAAGGCGCCCACACCTGTGCGAAGTGCGAAAGATTTAAGAAACTTCCTGTAGAGCAACGGGCATCGATAATACGTTCTTGGAAGGTGTGTTTCAACTGTTTAAAAAAAGGGCACAGAGTAGGAAACTGCCGTTCCGAATTTCGCTGCATCTATTGCAGGAATAAACATCATTCGCTGATCCATCGAGATGATCGTGGAGTCACCAAGGATGAAGAACCAGCTCATGACAAAAGACAATCTCCAGTTGCAGACACTCAAGACAAGTCCTTCATCGGTTTTGGCTCAGCCCAGAAATCATGCTCAAGGAGCACCGTACTCCTCGGAACCGTGCGCACTCTGATTAGAGGTTCAAGAGGTGATTTCCACACCGCACACGCTCTCCTCGACTCAGGCAGTCAAAACACCTTTATGACTTCCTCTCTTGCAAAGAAGATAGGTGCTAAGATTTTCCCTTCCAAGGTTTCCATCACAAGCCTCGCAGGATCAACCCTACCAGCGCACCTAGTAAAAGGATCCACACACTGCGTTTTACGCCCACTCGTTGGAGACAAAGAGTTAAAGGTAACACCGTTGGTCATTGACCACATCACATCGAATTTGCCCAGTATCAGCCTGCCAACATCCCTTTCCAGCAAGCTAATGGACTTGCCATTGGCCGATCACCAATTTGGAGAATCTAAAACCATCGATATTCTCTTAGGAGGAGATGTCTTCCATCAAATAATCTCAGGCGCATCCAAGCCCTCTGACATCGACGGTCTGTCATTGTTGCCCACCACATTCGGAATCGTTGTCACTGGCACATTGAATGATCACCCCTCTACTTCTCATCACTCATTCTTTATCGAAAGGCATCATTCAATTGAGGATGATATGAAGTTGTTTTGGGAGATTGATGAGCCCAAACCTGTTGACCGAACCGACCCCGAAGATGCCTATTGCGAGGAATTCTACTCGAAGACACTTTCTCGAGATGACGAGGGACGATTTATAGTGAGACTGCCCTTCAAGGAAGGCGTCCCGATCGGCGACAACAGAGATATTGCATACCGCCGTTTCTACGCTCTGGAAACTAGATTCCGAAAGGATCCCGCGTTTTTTCATAAATATTCCGAATTCATGCAGGAATACAGGGACCTCGGACACATGTCTCCTGCAACAACTAAGTCCTCGTATCTCATCCCTCACCATGGCGTTTGGCAGGAGGGCCCCCACGGCGACATGAAGCTGAGGGTAGTTTTCGATGCGTCATGCCCTTCGTCATCAGGTTACAGTCTCAATGACGCACTCCTATCGGGACCCAAGCTACAAGAAGATTTGTGCAACATTCTGATCCGTTTTCGCCTCTATGCCATTCCTCTATGTGCCGACATGGTTAAGATGTATCGCCAAGTTGTCGTTCACGAAGAAGACAGAACATTCCAGCACATCCTGTGGCGCGATTCGCCCAACAAGGCAATTCAGGTAATGGAGCTCAATACCGTAACATATGGGCTTAAGTCATGCGCATATCAAGCTCTTCGAACCGTAAGGCGACTTGTAGAAATCCATGGGTCAGAATTCCCCTTAGCCGCAAGTCGCGTTTTAGAGAACTGCTACGTTGACGACCTGTGCAGCGGAGCTGACACCCTAGAAGAAGCTCTTCTACTTCAAAATCAGTTATGCGGTTTATTCGCAAAAGGCGGATTTACCCTCGGCAAGTGGGCTTCGACCGAACCAATGCTTCTTCCTGCCAAAGAACAACACAGCGAATCTGTAGCCATCAGAATCGACGACTCCACGAATATATTAGGTCTACTTTGGCGTTCATCTAACGATTCCTTTTCCTATTCGGTCAAACCCCCTCATCCTTGTCCGAACGTGGTTCCTGCTCATCGTTGGCATCACGTTTCCTCACAAGACAACCCTGCGGATCTGGCATCACGTGGCTGCTCTCCTCGCACCCTCAAGGAGTCAAATTTGTGGTGGAATGGCCCTCCTTGGCTTCGAGCACACTCAGACTGGTTGGAGTCAAATGAAGAGCAGAAAACTGTCAACTTGCTTTCTGCCGCTCGCACGGACGAGAATCATGATGATGACTGGCTCTCACGATTCTCCTCATACGACACGTTGATAAGGACCACAGCCAGAATACTCCGACTCACTTCGAGAAAATCC
Source organism: Gonocerus acuteangulatus (assembly GCA_946811695.1). Taxonomy (NCBI): domain Eukaryota; kingdom Metazoa; phylum Arthropoda; class Insecta; order Hemiptera; family Coreidae; genus Gonocerus; species Gonocerus acuteangulatus. The sequence goes on along the minus strand of OX328124.1, from coordinate 94,860,226 downwards.
AAACCTCGTTCAGACGTCATATCCGCTGAAGAATACAGAGAAGCAGAGTTAAGATGTGCACGAGTCGTACAACGCTCCCGACTCCCACAACAGTTCTTCAGAAACAACCCGATAGTCCCGAAAGACTATGCCCAACTCTGTCCTTTCTTTGACGAACAGGGGATCCTCAGGGTGGGCGGAAGGTTGAAAAACTCACCCCTAGAGTTTTCAAGTAAGCACCCGATCCTTCTGCCTAAGACATCGCACTTCACACGTCTCCTTGTTGATCATATTCACCGGACACACTACCATGCTGGAACCTCCTTGACGTTAGCGCTTTTGAGAGGAAAATTCTGGATCCCAAAAGCAATGAAGCTGATTAGAGGCCGCATCCTCAACTGCGTACATTGCCGGTTGTTGAGGGCAAAACCCTTAGCGCCTCTGATGGCTTCCCTTCCCAAAGAGAGGTTCTCTCAGTTCAGATCCTTTATCGAGGTCGGTGTAGACTACGCTGGTCCGTTTCTCATCAAAGAGTCCCAAAGGAGGAAAGCATCGTTAGGCAAGGCGTATCTATGCCTCTTTGTGTGTTTTGCTTCTAAAGCTCTCCACCTAGAACTTGTGTCCTCTCTCTCTACCTCAGCTTTTCTTGATGCACTAGAGCGCTTTATCTCGAGAAGAGGCGTCCCAAATACGATCTGGTCGGACCACGGGACAAACTTCATAGGGGCATCAAGATTTCTGAAGGATATTTATGCGTTCCAGCAGAGCATCGCGCCTGAAGTCACCAAAACCATTTCTCCCCGCGGCATCAATTGGAAATTTATCCCGCCACGTGCACCCCACTTCGGTGGCCTCTGGGAGGCCGGTGTAAAGAGTGTTAAGGGTCTCCTTGCGAGCTCAATTGGAAAACAGCAGCTTACATTCGAGGAATTGACGACCGCCCTCGCTAAAGTCGAATTTTTACTCAACTCCCGTCCATTGTGCGCTCTAACTGAGGACGCGCAGAATTTCGAGTTCCTAACCCCCGGACATTTTTTGATTGGCGCTCCTCTTGGTTCCCTACCAGACTGTTCAACAGAGGATAAGCCGACTCACGTTCATCCTCCCCGATGGAAGGCGATAAAAGCTCAAATTACCTCCATATGGACAAGATGGCGAAAGGAATATCTCCATCATCTTCATTCTCGAACCAAGTGGAGAAAGAATCAACCCAGCATTAAAGCAGGAGACCTAGAGATCCTTGTGGAAAGAAGACCACTTCTAGGACAATGGCCCGTAGGAAGAGTCACATTCACCTACCCTGGTCGCGACGGAATCATTCGCGTCGTGGATGTCTCAACCCCCTCCGGCAAGACTTTAACTAGGGCAGTTACGTCCCTTGTTCCTTTATTTCACGCTGAAACGGAAGATCGTTCAGCTAGTTGAATATCCAAGTTCGGCTCTTTTGTTTTCGTTATTCTTCTTCATTATGGAATTTGTTTACTTTGTCCTTATTTTAAACATTTTTGTTTTCTTTGGAAGTAGTTTCAATTTGTATTTGGTACACCTATTTAATGCCACATATTAGAAGTTTTTATTCTCATTATTGTATTTTTGTTTACATACTTTTCTCACCTCTGTGAAACTGTATTTGTAGGTTGAACTATTTATCAACAAACTTGCATGTACTATTGTATTATTTTGTATTTTTCTTTTGAATTGTAAATTAGCTTAAACTAATTTAGGTGGGCGGTTTGTTCGCGGAAAGCCGCTCAACGAAACATACCCCGTGAGGTGCTGCCACCTAGCGGTGTGCCCGGGAACTATTTGCCCGCGGCAGTACGAGTCTGCACGAAAAGACAAGCTCGGAAGATATAGTCGCCAAGCAGACAAAGTGTGGAGCATCTTTTTTTCTCTCCCCAAGTTTTACACACCAATGATGGAGGAGTAAACATCTAAGCCACCCAGGACGAGCGAAGGGAGCAGGAATGGTGTTGGCCAGCCCACCAGGATTGGAGAAACAAGAAAATGCAGCACATTACAGGGCTTATACATTATGCTTAAACACATAATCGTCAAGACACCAGGTACCCCTCTTAATTTATCATTTATGAAGATCCAGCAAAACCATTCAACAGTTCAACCATCAGCAGCAGCTCATCGTTCCCATGTTCAAAATTTAACTAACTCAATAACAATAAGTATGTTCCTGTTTTGGCCTACCCCCCCCCCCCCACATCCATTTGATTATAATTTCTGGAATAAATCCTGATTTTCAATTCAACCTATGTACAAATCTCTGCAGTCCTTCACCGCCAGTGGTCTACTCTAAACCATATAAAAAATGGTAGAGTGACCACAATCGTAAACAGTGGAACTTTAGAGATCAAATGAACTCTTCCAAACTTTTAGCGGGTTCATCCCTCCCTCCAAAGGGTGTAAACCCCTTATGAGGTCGACCTCATGACCAAATCTGGGAGCGCCGACTAGAAAATTACACTTTTCATAACCCATAAATCACGAAAATAACAGTAGTTCAAATTAAATGTGTATATATATATATATATATATATATATATATATATATATATATATATATATATATATATATGCCCAAGTAGCTCTTTCCTTTTAACCTGAGATTTATTCCACATTAACCACTTGCCAACTACGCGAAACTTCGTAACAAGCTAACTTTTATTGCTACTGGACTATGTTTATTATCATCATTTAAGATCTTAATGAGAAAATAGGCTACTGACGGATTAGGGATTGGAATTGACCGAAAACGGTTATACATATTCCCGTAAAAACGTAACCTAAATGCAAAATGTCTGGAAAACTTTGAGGACAGACAAACTAAGACACGTCCAATGGAACACCATTGAATGACCTTCCAGCCTCAGCCAGATTGAAGAGAAGACTACTACATTTAGTTTTTTATCTTCTTGTGTTTTCGTTCGAGGGTTGAATTCGGCCTCCCTGGCCGTCCCTAAGCCAGCCCAGCCTTTAAATAATTTATTAATGGGTACCTTGGTGCGAATGGCTCTAGCAGTCAAAGCAGGAAAGGGGAAAATCAGGCGGCCGGAGCATAATACTGACCACACTATCTCCAGGGCCCCCGTGGCCTTTTACGGGACTGATGTTTTTAAATTTTTGTATGCAAAATATGTTTTAACATTCAAATCTAAAAATACTAATGTTTGTCAGAATATAAATAAATGTGTTGTGCACATACCCTGCATCTGAGTTCGGCTTGCCACCCACATGAAGCCTGAGGCTAGTTAACCATCTGTTGGAGAGGCTTAGAAATCAGCTGTTCATCATATGTCCTATAACATTATACTAATACATATTTTAAATAGATTATTTCCAATTTTCTGATATTATAAAAATATTTAATTTTTTTTATTTACTGAATTTTTATAATGTGAATATTTTTATATATGCCATTGTTATCCAAATAAGTATATATATATATATATATATATATATATATATATATATATATACATATATATATATATATATATATATATATATACACATATATATATATATATATATATATATATATATATATATATATATATATATGGGGGCGAGGTTAGCTCAGTGGTAGAGCACTCGACTAATGAACTGGAGGACCAGGTTCAAAACCCGAGCGCGCACTAAAGATTTTTTCTTCTAGTGCTGCTGTTCGAGGGTTGGATTTGGGGTCCCAGATCGTCCCTAGGCTCACCCAGCCTTTAATAAATTTAATTAATAATGGGTACCTTGGGTGCTAATGACTCTAGCAGTCGAAGCAGCCAAGGGGAAAATCAGGCGGCCGGAGCATAGTGTTGACCACACTATCTCCCTAGTGTGCCGTACGGTCAAGAATCAGGTACCTCTACAGTATCTGCCCCTCTGGGCCCTTGTGGCCTGTTACGGGACTGATTATATATATATATATATATATATATATATATATATATATATATATATATATATATATATATATATTATATATATATGTAAAACTGTGGTAATTTTTGCAATCTAATAGGTAGGATCGAAGAAGATTTGAAGAAAATTATTTCGTAAGTTTAACCAAAAAAGTGGAAATCAGGAATTAGCGTGCTTTACTTAGTGGCATTAAAACGCCTATGTAGTGAATAATCTTAATTATTACAATAATAATAATAATATTAATCGACCTAGTAAAATTAATTCAAATGTTCTTTTTTAACATAAATTCACTTGGGAAAACCATCGGTATATCCAGACTATTATATCGTCACTAGTTTCAAATAAACTCTTGCTAAGTCATGGACTAAAGTGTTGACAAGATAGCATATTTAGAGTAATTGTCTTCTTATAGATGCCCCTTATAATTTGGAAAGGAGAGAAAAAGTTCATTTGTTCACCAGGTCCTAGAGGAAGAAAAGTCCATTGGAAAGTAGACCTCATATGTTTTTCTTTCTCCTTTAGCGTTACGAATGGAGGTTAAAAGGCGTGACCAACCTAAGGGGACAAAGAGGTAGAAATAAGAGCGATAACATATAATAAGGTTCGAATATAACTAAAAGACACTGTAAAATAGTTGATTTTTAATTTTTCAGTATTTATTTCTAATTAATTTATTGATTTATGAATAGATTAATGGAACTATTAACGCCTGGGATGTCGGTTAAAGCAAAAATTATAAAATTAAGATTCTAATAATTATCCAGACGTGCAACGGCCATAGCCACGTTGAATGCACCGGATCCCTTTGATCACCGAAGTTAAGCAACGACAGGTGGGGCCAGTACCTGGATGGGTGACCGACCACATGCTGTTGGTATTATGAACGGTGGCAACCTGTAGATAGCCTGGCGTTAATAACCCAATTTTTGATACGCCGTTAAACAATAAAAAAAAAAAAAAAATCCAGACGATTTCGTGACACTACCTTCTTGATACGCTTTTAATAATAGGAAAATGAACTTTGAAGTTAAATAAATAGAGTGGCTAAGAATAAGCAAACCATGTATGTATTCTTTGTTGGCCATGAAAGTCCCCGTCCAAACGACTTCCAAGACCAACAAAATGTGTCGTAATATTATGATCTAGAAAAGTTTATTTCTTATTTTTTGTTTTGTAAGAACATTAAATCAGCGTGCATTAGTTGTCTCAATCTAGGCTAATATCCTAAATGATAGGGTTTGAACTGTTTAGACAAAAAAAAAAAAAAAAGAGCGTTGATTCTTCAAAATAACTAAAATATGTATATTTACACATATATTCATTTTGAGGTTTTTCCGCTGAAGAGAATTATTGGTGTTTTTGATTCGGCATTCTCCTCTTTTTTCGTAATATTTCGCAGAAAAACCGACCGCTGGAGAATGCCATATCAAAAACACCAACGTATATATGTATGTATGTATGTATATATATATAAATATATATATGTATATATATATATTTATATATATATATATATATATATATATATATATATATATATATATATATAATGATACTACCTAATTGTTTTGTTACTACCTGAAAAGAAGCAAACTATGGATGCCTAATTATGTTGACAAACTTTTTCAGTATGTTTTTCTCTCCCCCCTCCCCTCATGTAGGGAGAAACCTCGTTTAATAACAATCTGAAATTCTGTCTAGAAACGTCGATGATCCATAGGTCACGAAAGAAGTGATACTTTTTATGTGTGTATTTATAAATATTTGAAGAAATTGTAAAATAAAAGCACTTCGCCTAAAACGAAATGTCAATTTCGTTAACCAGCATTATCCGGCCAACAGAACACACATTTTTAAGAAAATTCTAGGCTATCTACGATATGGATCGATCTTTTATATGGATCGATCTTCGATATGGACCGCTTTCACGATTACTTACAATTAACTACGAAAGTCGGAATCGATTCACATTCGAGAATCGCCCATCGAGAATCTACCTAAATAAGTCGATTCGAATACTTGATAATGTGAAAAATGTATCAGTAACATAAAAGTAGATAAATGTCACCCCCTTTTTCATCAAAAATAATATATAATGAAACCACTACTGTCAAATTATATTAAAATATATGGTTATTATTGCATATATGTGTTTATAAAATGTGAAAAAAGTAGTAAAAAATGATAGTAATCGAGAAAAATTAAGAACACAATTTGAAACCTTATTTTTATTATATTACCTTCTTCCCTCGGGTTTGGAAACGGAAGGTACTGAGACGTTGTAGAACGTTGTTGTTGTATGAAAAGTCTGTTACTGGACATAGGACACTGTTCCGTAAATTTCTTCTTCAGTGAAAAAATAGAAATGAGATTGAGTAACAAGAGATGAGGTTAAGTATTTGAACATTTAAAATAGAAAACACTTTATTTTACGGTAATCGAGATACATCGATTCACTAAAAGATCGGCCCTTGGAGATCGATTCAAAAAATCGATATATCGTGTTAAAAATATCGGTCTTTTAAAAAATCGATTCAGATCGTCCATCTTTAGTTCATGCGTACCTTAGTCGAAGAAAAACGTGTTTAAATTTTCGAAACTCTAGGTTTCATTCCTTTTGGAGCAAAATATTTAGAGTATCCATTCTAAGCTTTCCAAATCATTCCAGATATAAATATTTTATGGAAAAACACTAAGATGATGAAGATCCTACGAATGACACCGTCTGTTGGGGTAACATTGGCCCTTTAAGGGTAACATTGGCCCAAAGTTGAAAAAAGTTTTATTGTGCTGTATTGTAATCATATGATGAGTTATCGACCTAGTTTATACCTCACTGGTTAGGTAGTACCACTGGCTTGACTGTTGATGAAGTGGGGGTTTAGTTCCATATTCAGGGATGTTTTTGAAGTAAAAGTAGTCAAAACGACAAACTAATATGTCTGGTGGTAATTTTATTTTGTCTAACTTTAGCCCAACCAATACTAAACATAGGTTTTATATGGTTTAAAAGTATGGGACAAAGTTTCCCCAATTCAAGGCAACTTTGGCCCAAACATTAAAAAAATTCAGTATAATATTGCAAAATGATTGAGAGGTCTCAATAAGGTTTTAATTTAATGATATAAAGTTTGTTTACACAGAAAGATACACTGATATTTAATATAATCAATGTCAACATATATAGAGCTAATAAAACTATAACAAATCTTTAGATTTGAACCAATCTTACCCCAGCCGACGGTACTTCTTTCCTGAGGCTGCACCTACAATGGACCCGTATTTCGCCCGATCCCATCCGATCCGAATTCGTTTGATCGACAACGGCCAACAGCGGTCGACGTGAGTGCTTACATTGGTCTCGACCCGATCGGATTCGATCAGATTTAGTCACAGCTCGTCAATAAGGACCTCGTAGTGAATTGAAAATGAGTGATTAAGTTAAGAAATACCACCTAATAAGCATAGCAACCTTCGATTAGGTTGAATGTTGGAGGTAAGAGAAGTATTGGTATGGATATTTTAAAATTATTTATAAGAAAGGTAACTAGAAGGTTATAAGCATTGGAAGGTTATAAACATTAGAAGGTTATAGACATTGGATGGTTATAAACATCTTTCCACGCAATTTAATAAACAAGGGAAACAAAAAACAAAAATGTGAATTGACTAAGTTGTTCTAAATGTTATTTCCTTTGATATAAAAACAATAGATTGAAATCGGTTAAGATTTAGAACCTTTAGACCTTTTTGAAACAAAATATTTGGGTTGGCGCCATTTTTCTATATCGGTCCGAAACAAACAAGTTTGAATGGCCAAGAATCGGTGGCCGTAGGATTGGACCGGATTGGATCGGGGCGGGACCAATTTAGGCACCTCTATTGAGATGCATGTGTTTGTTTTTCTTCCGACAGTCGGTGGCTATTGGATCGGATCGGAACGGGTACAGTGTAGGTGCATCTTAAGATAAAGACACTGGAAGCCTCACATGTTTGAGAACGCGCCTCCCTTCCCACGGTCGCTTGGAACTAGATAGGTACTTGTTAAGTTTGTTGGAAGTACACAGCGATCGGAACAGCATTCCCTGTAGTCCGATAATCATCCAATGTCTAGGAATATACGACAGCTACATACTAATTCACCTTTAAAAGAGATTTATTAAGAGATTAAGCCTAGAAAGCAGGATTTGTCCGTGAATATTAAGAGGCAACTTAGAGGTTAGCTAAAGGTTGCATGGATGCACAACATAGGAATGCAACGTTGCATAATAGCCGACCCTGAAAGTAGGGAGCGGCCTATATATGTTTCTTTTCTTTTTTCTCATCCTTGTCCAGTTACTACGACGTCCTTTTGTGTAATGCAATAGGAGCGCGGGAATCTGACCTCTAGCCCATGTTTGGTTTTGTTCTGCCTAGCTGATCACGCCTTATTAAATAGTTCACAGGTTGTGTGGAGGATATTCAATGCTGCGTCTAACTATCTATATATACTTCCTACTGCCAGTGTTGTGCCAAATACATCCAGAAATGAATAATGACTAATAAATAAATCAGTTATTTCATTCTGAATAATGTTTTCATTCATTATTCAGTCATTCAACAAGTAATGGAATTTTTTTATTGTGTTTCATTATTAAATAAAAACGATTTATTTGATAGAAAAATGTAAGTGAATAAAAATTATTTATACAAATGAAGTTATAATTAACAGATTAAATAATACACATTTTCTATAGGTTAAAATGTGTTTCCAGAATTTATTTATTTGAATTTTAACGCACATTATTATTAACTATCGATCTATAGGTTACCACCCTTTGCTAGCCAGGATAGGGCTGATGCATTTTCTTTTTTCTAAAGAAAAGCCACCACCCCATAGTGGGAATCGAACCCACGACCTTTGGCACGGAGTGTTAAATGCTCACGCCTTAACACTCAAGGCCACCTGGGGTATTCGTAGGTAAATTATATCAAATATATTGAAAGGTTGGCAACTGTCTCTATGTCTTATTTTGAATGAATAAAAATAATGAATCAAGAATGAAAAATAATGAATTATTCATAGAATAAAAAAATAAATCAATGAATAAATTCTTATTCAATAAAAATGTATTCCAATGGTTATTGAATAATGAGCCAACACTGCTATTCATAGAACAAAAAAACAGAGGATGAATAGCTGAATAAATTCTTATTCAATGAAAATGTATTTCAATGATTATTGAATAATGCCCAATTCTGCCTACTGCCTCTGATTAATGAAATGATCTTTATTGTTGCCATACCTGTTGTTGAAGACCGTCGTCACTGGCAGCTGTGCGAGTACTGTGGGCCCACAGGTATGACAACAGTATATATACTGGCGGACCTAGCCCCTTAGATTATTTAAACTATTTTTAGTTGAGAATATAAATTCCCTCCGGATGCCTTCGAATTATAATAAAATCAATAAATAAAAAAAAAATACATTTGAGCTTGGAGTATGTTTCAGGAAAACACCCACTCAAAGTAGACGGATTTCTCTTAATATATATTTTTCTTTGGATGGTCACAAGGTTTGCCGCGTTTCTTTGAAATCACACAGAAATAACATCCGGTAAAGTCAAATAAATTATTTGGTTTTGGCATTCTCTTAATGGCGCGATTTTGCTCCTCTTTTTTTTTCTATAATTGGTTCTCATTATTTCGGCACGGTGTTTCGTTGAAACGAAGCAAAAATGAATAATAATGGCTAGGGAGTAAACCCCATCTCCTAATGGATCGGTTTTGCTGATTATCATAAAGCATATTTCTCGCCCGTCCTGATATTAAATAGCGAGGTTTGTTGCAAGAAAAACAAATTATGCCCTCTAGGGACAGATTAATAAGCAGTTCCGGACTGGCATGATTCAGGTAAGCTCTAATTCTAAAAAACCGATTATTCTGGTTAAATAATTGTTGTATGCCAAATGTCGGAGAGAAATAACCATAATTGTGGCAACAATCTGGTTACTAAGCATATATTTGTATATTACTTATATAATTTATATATTTATACTCGTATTATTGATGCCTAATAGAAAGAATCAATGAAGATTTTAAAAAATTCTCTTATGAATAAATCTTCTGAACCTGGTAAGAAAACATATTTGTAGAATATTCCTATTTTAATCATGTTTCCATTTGCAGTGAACCCTGTTTATGAACTCTTGGGCCTCATGTGTACCAGAAACTGTGAGAAAATTAAGTATACATTTGTATGCTTACGTTAATTTTTCGAAGTTACTACAGGCAAAGAATTAAATCGAACTTGAACATCTGATGGTTTAATACAAAAATTCCAAAGCTTTCTTTATTTAGTCATCATCTGCCAATTTGTAAATAATAATCATGCAAAATTGCGGATTAACTTGTCATTCGAAAAAAATCATTCACTTATCCACTTTACACAAAGGCTTCATATTAATAGTTTTTGGAAAATTCATGGGAAATTTGTATGGTTTAGGATCTGGAATATACAACTGAAGGAATCTTTCATTTTTTGGCAAGTACATTTTTCTTTAATAATAAAGTAAAGAATGAAAATAATTTTTTTAGAATCTACTGAATCATTTCAATGGGTCCGATATGTTCAAGGATGGATGAGACCCAGGGTCTAACCATAGAGATTCTAGACAAAATTACAGTGAGTTGACAAAACTACAGCTGTCAAAGCGGCGTACCTCTCTGTCCTTCTCCAATCACTCCTTAATAGAGAGGGAAATATAAATAAAAAGAAATCACAAAGAAAAATGGCACTTAGGGGCTGTACTGAGGAATCTATCTACGGCCTTGTAGAACCATTAGTCAGAGAATCGTTCCTCTGAATTCTGGTTAGAACTTAGATACATTATGAGGCCCAGAATAATACACTTAAGTGCTTTTATATAAAATAATTCTGGAGGAAGCAAGCTATGAAAACTGAACTGAAAGACTAAGGTAAGTTCCTGTGAGTTTGACGTGTTGCTAAATGACATGGGCGTACATAAGGGGGGGGGGCTGAGGGGGCTGCAGCCCCCCCGCCCCCCGAATTTTGATTTGAACGGTAAACATTTTATAAAACCCTTAAAAATAAATTAAATAAGATCATTTAGTTCATAAAAAATATTCTCTTTTGAGTTTAATAGCGTTTTAGTTGGCTAAAACTCTTCCAAGATCTAAATAATTAGTATTCCATACACCGGAAATGGTCTCAGTCCCCCCCCCCGAAATTTCCTCAGCCCCCTCCGAAATTATTTCCTATATACGCCCATGCTAAATGAAGTAACAATAATTAAATTATTAAATTTATAATCCAAAATTCATTGTTGAGATGGCCATACACGTTCAGTTAAAATCTCAAGGCCGGGACTGCAGAGTTCGGCCTAAAGGGTTGGGCTGCATGGGTCAAGCACACACACGATAAGTTAATAAACGGCAGGGACTGCACAGTCCAGTTATAGTAGACCCCCTGTAGGTGAAGCAAATATCCTCTTGTCCAAACACATCAAGCCTGGCCTGTACAGTCTAGGCCTCATTGGAATGTACAGTTAATCTATTAGTTTTTTCATTCTACTTCGATGGACTGTACAGTTCAACTCTGGCCTCAAGGGTGTCTCATACACGGCGAGGAAATATTTTATCTGAAATTCAAGATGATGTTCGTTAAGCAGCAGAACACACAGGTTTTTGCTATGAAGTTATCGCGGAAAAAAATGTAGTGCTTTCGTCTTTGCATTAATAGTTTTCCAGGTACACTTTTTATAGATATTGTTAATATCTGTAGTGAAATCGTGGTTATTGGATGTTTATTTAAAAGCCTTCTTTTTTCGTAATACGATACCTTTACAAGCGAAAGTAGGAAATAGATAACTTTCATGCATTACGGCCATTTAAAAACCGAAATTCTCGCTCCTCTTGTTCATTTCTTGAGCAAGTATTTAATTTTGCTTTACAATACAACGTGATAATACATTGAAGGTTACGGCAAAAAAAAAAAATAAATAAATAAATAAATAAAAACAGTTTAAAAGCAAACTATAATGAGTTTTTATACTGCACTATGAAAATCACGCCATGGATAAATCTATTATATGGAAATACTTAACCATGGTCAACTACATTATATCGTATTACCTCGCCTAGGCATTTAGTGCTGAAAAGGGCTGCCAAAAAGCATGCCGAAACGTTCGCAATATAGATTTTTCTGAAAATTTTCTAACGTTTTCTCTTACCCGAATCCCAAACATTCGTTGACTTCTTTTATGTGAATGTATTAAGATGTCAGAGTTCCTTCGCGTCGGGCTTTCATTTTCAAACGAGCTTTACGTGACGTATTGACTTTTACAATTATTACCAAAGAAGTAGAAATTCTTAAGCAATAGTTGTAGTGATTGAATAAAACAGATGATCGAATTGCTATCTAGTTGTCTGCTCTTTAAAGGTTACAGTAGGTTAGTATAAAAATTATGTTCCCTTTAAGCTCTTTCTGTAGACATGTGCCAGTGTTAAAGCAAGGGATAAGACATTTCTTTGATTATGGAGAAACCATGTCGAGATTGGTGCCGATAGTAGTTGAAAAAACAGGTCGGGGCGAAAGGTCATACGACATATTCTCTAGACTTCTCAAAGAGAGGATAATCTGTGTCATGGGTCCAATCACAGACGATCTTTCTGCACTAGTGATAGCCCAGCTGCTGTTCCTCCAATCGGAGAACCCCAAGAAGCCAATTCACATGTACATCAACAGTCCTGGAGGCGTTGTCTCTGCGGGTCTTGGGATTTACGACACGATGCAATACGTGAGTGCACCCGTTGCTACTTGGTGCGTAGGTCAGGCTGGATCCATGGGCAGCCTCCTTCTCGCAGCCGGGGCTAAGGGCCTTCGCCATTCCTTGCCCAATTCTCGCATCATGGTCCATCAGCTGTCCGGCGGAGTGAAGGGGCAGGCTACTGACATACAGATACAGGCGGACGAAATCCTCAGCTTGAAGAAGCGGCTGAACAAGATCTATTCCCACCATACGGGACAATCTGTTGAAACGGTGGAGAAGAGTATGGAGAGGGACAAGTATCTGTCGCCAATCGAAGCGAAGAAATTCGGACTTATAGATGAAGTACTCGCCGGTTCGTTGTCTGATGCGAAAATTCCTTCAAAAAGTGGACATTCAAATCCCAGCCACAATAAGCACGGAAAACCTCAACCAACAAAAGGCGCTTAAGATGCTTAACCCTTCAATAAAATAAACTAAAACAGGTTTAGTTTTTTAATTTTATAATAGCTCAAGCACTTAACACTTCGTGCCAAAGGTCGTGGGTTCGATTCGCACTAGGGTTGGTGGCTTTTCTTTCGAAAAAAGAAAAGGTATTACCCCTATCCTGGCTAGAAAAGGGTGGTAACCTATAGATAACCCGTCCTAAAATTTGTAGTTAATAATAAATGGGCGTTAAAATTTAATAAATTTTAATTTTATAAAATAAAATATTTTATGTCCCTCTTGTTTATAGAGACTTTATTGGGGGAAGAAGAACACCTAGACGTTACTAGTCTTTTGAAGCTTGTCTAATGGTGATAAATTTACTTCAGTGGCGTTTATATGGGGGGCTGCAGCCCTCCACCCGAAATTTTGATTTAATCAGTAAAAGTTTGTCATAAAAGCCACAAAAAATAAATGAAATAAGATCACTTCGTTCAGAAAAAATAATATTTTGTTGGTGTAATAACATTTTAGTTGGCTAACTATTCGAACTTATAGGTTGAAAATATTCCATACCCCCCAAATCCCCCGGTGCTCCCAGCTCCACCTCTCCAAATTATTTCCTATACACGCCTGTGATTTACTTTTTTGTTCAATCTAATGCAATTTATTTAGATATTGAGATTGCGCTCATAAAAGACATTTTAAAATATGACTTCAAATCGTCATCGATCCTAAGTTGAAGGTGCCAAAAAAGACCCTCTTCATGAACTCCTTTTGGGGAGGCGGCTTTTCTTTGGAAAACAGAAAAGAATGAGGCCCATCCTGGCTAGAAAGCGTGGTAACCTATAAATAACCTGTCCTAAAATTCTTTTTAAATTAAATTAATGTTTTTAACGTCCATTGTTATTAACTAAGAATTTTGGGACGGGTTTTCTATAGATTACCACCCTTTTCTAGCCAGGATAGGGCTGATGCCTTTTCTTATTTCTAAAGAAAAGCCACCACCCCATAGTGGGAACCGAACCCACGGCCTTTGGCACGGAGTGTTAAGTGCTCACGTATTTACACTCACGGCCACCGGGCCTCCCTTTTTAAATTATAAATGTACGTTAAAATTTAAATATTTAAAATAAAGATATAGTTTGTTCATTGCGTAGAATTAACTAGTTTCATGCTGCACTTACAAACAGTAATTGGTGTTACCCTAATCAGGGGATGGCTTTGATTGATCACGTCCCTTGTTCGTCTGAGCCCTTCATTTGCCCACAAATACAACTTAAAATAGTCTTGAACCCCGTTGAGTAAGTCCGGATAAATGTTTCACAACAGCGTCATTGCCTCAAGACTCGCCTTCAGCATAATGAGGACGCTATACAAGAGGACTATGAGCCCCACCTGCAGCTATGATGGAACAGGTGTGGTTTAGTCATGAAGCACTTCCTAACGGAGTCACCTTCCTTTCGGGTTGTATAAACCCATTTGTGGAAAGGCTAAGGTCGCTACTTGCTTACAAAACCTGCAATCATTCCTTACTTCAACCGTTACTGTCGACTCCAAGTTTTTATTTTTATTTTTTATCGGTGACTCACTCCCCGACAATTATCCCATTTACCGAGGTTCGTGTAATCTAGATATCAGTTGTAATTACTTTTTTTTATGGATGTCGTGACACTAAGGAACTCCATAATAAGATTTTAATTAAAATGAAATATTCACGAGTTGCTAACTGAATAGACTTTCGAAGTACATACTTTTTGTAACTAACAATATTTCTCAACGCTATTACAAGAAGAGTCCGACCAAGAGAATGTCAGTTTTATCACTGTCTGCTAACTTTAACACATAACTTCAAACAATACCTAAAGCCATCCAAATAGACCGTAATTAACCTGTAAAATGTTTCTGAAAGCTTAAGTGCCTACGATTTTTTTTTTAATAGTTCAAATATGAAAAGCTTTTTATTTAGGGTTTGCAAAAATTTGAAAAATTACAAATTTTTTGAAGATGCATCAATTGCGTAATTATTATGGAAAAATTATGAAACTATGAGTTAAACGAAATAAGGCGGGTGGTTTTATTATATAAGCAACATTTTCTTTCTAAAATATGAAAGCCCTAAATGCATTTTGAGCTCCTGACAAAAAATAAAACAAGTATATTTTTTACCCTTTTTTAAATACTAATCAATTCCTGATCTCTTAGAAGACTTAACTCAGTGTGTTTATCGTACAAAATACGAAACACAATAAATAAATAAATAAATAAATAAATAAAAATACTTATTGCTGTTTTCCAAACCCGCGAATCAATATTAGCATTTATAAAAAATGCAAATCGCAGGAAAATTCATCAAAAATCATACAACGGCTTGAGAAGGTCTGTAGCATGGACTTATTAGGGAAAAAAGTAAAAAACAAAAAAAAAAAAAAATGATTTTTTTCGATCTATTTATATTTAACATTTTAAAAATACAACACAGGTCGACATTTGATCTAAAAAAAAAAACACTCGAAGCGGTATGGTCCTTATAGGGTTTTTGGAGTTGCGGATTACAATGAGCGGATTTGTTAACCTCCATACATAAGATTCAAGGTCATTTAAAGGTCAAATAGAGAAAAACCCGTAGGAAAAATCTGAAAAGATTCATGCTTATGTTTTTGAGGTCACTGAGTCCGAAACCGTAGTTTGTTTGACCTTCCGCCTTTTCCGTCCTTCATTTGATTTTGTCTACGTTTTTTTTTCTCTATTTGGAAGGAAAAGTCGTAAGGTCTAGCAAACTCCAGATTCGGACTCAGAGACCTCAAAAACATACGCATTTATTTTTTCAGATTTTTCTTACGGTTGTCTCTATTTGACCTTCAAATGACCTTGATTCTGACGTGACGAAGGTTAAACAACCCTCATCGTAATCAGCGACCCCAAGAACCCCATAAGGACCATACCGCTCCGAAAGTTTTTTTTTTTTTTTTTTTTTTTTTTTTTTTTTTTTTTTTTTTTTTTTAGGTGAAATGTTGACCTGTGTATTGTGCCGAGAAATTTTCGATGATGCAAACCTAAATTATTATCATTTGAGTTGTTCCAAACATATTTTCCTAAAATTTAGCATGCCCCCTCACAACATCCAATCAAAGCTACGTTTTTACAGATGCGCCCTGGACTAATAGAGGATATTAGGAAGGAAGTCTTGGAACGAAGGGACAAACAGGGACATTGTTCGGTAATAGGTTACAGTGAAGTGTCTTCAACACCAATAGGACCTCATGTTTTCAACAGCCTCATTTATCATATGGCGACGATCTTTGCCAGCCAAAAGATGAGGACGAGGCAGAACAGATTGCGCAAACAGCTGTATCTCGGCCGGCCTCTTGGAAATATCAGTGGGACTTGCCGTCTTGTGAAACCAAATGCCACGCAGTAATTAGATTTTTCTGGGTGGCACGTAACTGATGCTTTCTCTCAAGAATTATTTAGCTCTTTTGCTATGAATTAAAAATAGCTCTCATGTAAGAGAATGTTAATTTCAGAACTATATTTTCTACATGAATTCCTTTAGTTGGCCACGGATATACAAGGAGAACGGTTCGACGTTCAGAAAATGAAACAAAATATTTTAAGCAAATAGAACCGTTTATATTTGTCTATAATTGATGTTGATTGTGGTAAGAAGAATCATATTTAGTTAAATCAATTCAGTGGGTTTTGGTTTATCCAATTCAGTCTTGACCCAGGGTCGCTCCGGTTCTCCTGGGTTTGCACTATTTGCCTAAGGTTGTAGGGGGATTCCCTCTAGGCGTGATAGCTTTTCTATCGAGAAAATGAAAGGGATCCTTATCCTAGCTATAGAAGGTTGTTGAAAAGCGTGCCAAAAATTGTTGTCATGTATAATTGGACTTTAAAATTTAAATAATTGTTGATGAGGATTTGGCAGCAGTTTTTCTAAATGATAGTACTTCTAAATCTTATTACTTCCATATGTCAGGTATAGTCAACATTGATTAATTTGTTTATATCTTTAGCGATAAATATATCATTAAATTATAATTATTTAATGATTAATTTGTTTATATCCTCATCGGTAAATACTCTATTAAATTATAATTATTTAAAACGGTTCCCCTTAATGGGTGGTAACCCCCCCCCCCCCCGCTCTATTTCTTCCACTTACCGCGATCCAAAATATTCAGAAATTATTGCACATCCGTAAGGAATAATTCTCCTTCTTCTCGTTACCCATATTTTAAGTTTTAAATTTGTATTAATCTATAATTTTTTAAGCTGTAGCTTTAACAAAAATTTGCCATATGTATAATTTATATTCGTCTATGTACATAAATTAATATTAAATCCATCCTCCTTGTTTTCCAGCCCTGATAAAGGCTTCAATTTAAATCCAAAACGACGGAAAAAATAAAACTCACCTTCTTACAAAAAAATTTAGTTTTATTAAGACCGAACTCTGACTACATCTACCTTTTAAATACAATATTTCTCTCATTCGTAGGAACTAGTGTACACTTTTAGCGCGGTTCCTCCCTCCCCCATAGGGAGGAACCCCGCTTATAAGGTTGATACAATGAAACAATCCGGAAGTGCCGACTAGAAAATTTTGCGTTTCAGAACCCCTAGAAACCGAAAATAACGGTGGTTCAAATTTGTATATATATATATATATATATATATATATATATATATATATATATATATTTGTCTGTTCGCTCTCTAAATAGAAGACGAATGGTCCGATTTTGATGAAATTTGGTACAAAAATCTGTCGTCCAATTTGAAAGGTCAAGTTCGTTAACCAGCAAAATCCGCCCACTGGAAGATGGCGTTTGGGGCGAAATTCGCGAAGAAAAAATCGTAACGCTTACGTTTTTGAGTTCATAAGCTTGTAAGTACTCGTTTTATAGGCTTCTTGGGCTAGAAAAACGAATGAAACCATTTTCAAGGCGATAGCTTTAACCGTTGTCGAGAAAATTGGAAAAATAGTTTTTGAATACCGTTTTTGGTTTGGGTACTTAGAATAACGGGATTCAGTTGAAACATTATGTGCATGTTCTACTTTCATTAAAACTAATATGTTGAAAGTTATGTTACGTTTGGAGTTAAGGAAGGGTTAGAATAAAATATTTTATGAACAGATATGAAAAGTTTTGGAAACTTCGTATACTTTCATTAATATCTCGAACACGGTTGGGAAATCGTGGTAAGTGGATTGAAACTATTTGAAAGCTTACTAAATTCTCTACAAAAATGATTCTAAAACTATTTTTGATTAGGTTATGTCAATCGGAGAAATAAATGCTTAAAACTTCAAATACGTCTGTTTTGTTCTTATGAACGGGTTTTTGTCGTTCTTTTTGTAATTTTTGTCTCTTTCCCTTGGTTTTTTATTGCTTTTTATTTCTTTAATTTCTTATGTTGTATTTGTAAGGAAAATGTATGTGTGTGTAAAACAGGATAGGTAAAATGAGACCAATTTTCTGTTGTCAGAAATAATGAAAAGTTTTGGGAACTTCGTATAATTTCTTAATATCTCGAAAACGGTTGAAAATCTTGGGAAGCGAAAGGTTACCATTCGAAAGCTTACTAAATGGTCTACAAGAAAGGTTCTAAAGAAAGTTTTGAATAAGCGAAGTAATGTCAGCTTTGGATTTGTCGATTTCCTTCAAATGTCTTGAAACTGTCGAGGCTCCTATTCCGAGTTCTTTGGCATATTCCCTAGTGTTTTTAATTGCTTATAGTAGTCAAATGTATTTGTCAATAAAACAGGATACGTATAATTAGAATCAATATTTTGTTTGTTAGAATTCGATGATGCCGTATGAATATCTAGATTACAGTACTGGTGTTGACTTCGTTCTTTAGAATTATTCTTGGTATTCCCTATTTTCATCTGTTACCCATAGTTTTTTATTGTTAGTAGGCTTTTCTTATTGATTATAGAATATAAATCTATTTGGCTATAAAACAGGATACGTAAAATTAGTGACAATATTTCGGAGATTTCTGAGCGAAATACTTTTAAGATTTTCTACCACCACGAACGGCTTTTTTCCTCTATTTTTATCCACTAGATAGGCTTTATTTTGCATATTATTCTATATAAGTTTTATTCAGCAGGGGATTCTGATGAAATGTCGTGTTTTTGCTGTGGATTTTAAATACGATGTATCTAAGATTGGATAACATTAGCGAGTCTACATAGTTAAGAACCGACGACGGAGGATTACTTCTTGCTATGATTTAGTCTACATATGTATATTAAGTCCTAAATCCAAAAAATAAACTTCACAACGGTTAGATACTATGAGCGTATATGGCGGTTCAATGCCCGTAGAACACAATGGGGCCGCAGGAAATTTACCTGCTAAGAGTTAATCCTCAAGAGCTGTAAATATACCCCAGGTATCTGCCGACACAAATACAAAGCCTAGGCGGAGAGCACCCCAAAAACACAGATCCAAAAATAGGTTATATACTAAATATTCATAAAGACTACTTAGTTGTAAACCGATTCATCAATTAGCAATCAATAATTTTCAACAAAGGTTATATACTAAATATTGATAAAAAGTATTTAATTAGAAAAAAATCAATATTCCACAAGACTTGTTTTTGGTCCATTTGTGACTACTCCGTAGACTTAATTAGGTATATTATTCTATTGTAGTTGGGCAACTAAACTTTGTTTTATTTTGTTAAATAAAGTTTTTTTTTTTACTTGTTATTCGTCAAGACTTTTATTTGTCCTTGTGTATTTACTAGATACGTTTTATTCGGCATATTATTCTATATAGGCTATATTAGGCAGGGTATTCTACTCAATCTTGTGTACTTCTTCTTGATCCTTCTGTACATGGGCGTATATAAAAACAATTTCGGGGGGGGGGGGGGGCTGAGACCATTTCCAGGGTATGGAATACTAAATATTTAGAGCTTGGAATAGTTTTAGGCAACTAAAACGCTATTGCACGTAAAATAAAATATGTTTTATGAACTAAGTGATCTTATTTAATTTATTTTTAAGGGTTTTACGAGAAGTTTTTATCATCAATTCAAAATTTCGGGAGGGGCTGCAGCCCCCTCATCCCCCCCCTCATATACGCCCATGCTTCTGTATCCTCTAGAAAGGCTTTATTAGGCATATTTTGTATTGATTTATAGAGCTTTGCTTTAGAATGAGAGCCAGATTCTGTAATTTCCGCTTCTGTGTAAAAGTTAGCTACTGTCGGTGTCCCTGACGCCTTAATATCACTTTTATTCGAGATGTTCGAGAGGATTTTGACAATTTTCACGAGATATATAAAAAAAAATAAGTTTATTTCTTTTCTAAGCTTATCAAATGGCACTAGGGACATGAACGGAACCGCGCTAAGATGCTGCAGTTCCTGCGAGTCGGACTTTTTAAATTCATATGAGATATCATTATTTTTATACATTTTATCTTTTAATTGATGTTCCTAGAAAAGCGGAAAATTCTGAATTTACTTCACTTCATGAAGTTCAGAGGACAACAACAAACAAATGAATTGCGTCGAAAACTGGATTAGGCAAAACTGGAAAAATTTTGTTTGTACCTTTTCTTCAAAACTACTAGGACGAATTGAACCTTTTTGGTACTCAATCCGCGGAAACTTTAATAAGTTTAATGATGTAAAAAAAAAAAAAAAAAAAAAAAAAAAAAAAAAAAAACGAGAAATGTCCGAACATTTACAGGTTTCCCCAACTTATAATGGCTCTAGTTCAACTCAGAAATTGAGGCAAGCATCATATCATTGATATTTTAGCTCTAATTGAATAAATGAAACAGTCTCCAGACTTCCGCAGCAAATATCTAATTGCTTAAAAATAAGAGCTTTCATTATAAATGAATGATATATTGATGGTGCTAGCTAATTCAGAAATTAAGGGTACTTTATAAAAGAATAAAACTTAACAAATAAATATTCCAGCATATTCCACCAGGGAATTAGGTGCTATTCATCAATTAATAATAAAACTAAATATATAACTATATTAATATATAATCGAGGAGAAGGACAAATTTATTTTATATGTCTCTATGTATATAGACTATGTCTTAGTAAATAAAAATAATAATTTAAAAAAAAATTTAGCTTATAAGTCTGTTATTTTGGGATTAGAAGAATGTTATTCATTATTAATTGATAATTATTTTTTTATAACTTTTACTAATGTTAAGGATATATATATGTATATATATATATATATATATATATATATATATATATATGTGTATATTTTTTTTCTTTTTTTTCTTTTTTTGGTTGTAATTCATATGACTTCAGGTCATCATCAGTTGTCAGCGTAGATACTAATAATGTATAATTTATATTTATGTATAAAGGCATGGTAACTTCCACCATTTATTATGATACATTCGTAAATACAAATTTTTCTTCATCTTCTTCTTCCTCTTATAATAATAAAACTAAATAAATTATTTTATTAAAAAAAAAGATGATAATTATAAAATAAGAATTATAAAAATTTAGTAAAAAAGTCTGTCAGTTTTAAATTGGAAGAATGTCATTTATTATTGATTGATAATTATTTTTTAATACTTTTATTTATGTTAAGGTTATATTTGTTTTTTGCTTTTTCTTTTTTTTTGTATTTGTATAATGACATGATCATTTTTTTGTATATTTTAGTATTAAGAGATGATAACCTCCAATATGTAATGTGAAACATTCACAAATACAATCTTTCTTCTTCTTCTTCTTCTATCTAATTTGCTTGATCTATCATAGATATTATCGCTATCAGTCACTTTCAGTCATATGAAGCCTGTAATACAAATTGTTTAGGTAAATGTTTGCGTGAGGAACGGACTAACTGGGCTCAGATCCCAGCGTGATTAGTTAAAATATTTGAAAATGTATTCCTACAGTGGTTTAAAAAATTCAGTAAATTAGTAAAGAAAGTTTTGACATCAGTGATTAAGTGTGGCGCAACCAGCTCATTTCTAAGTCATGAATGCCGAGAGGGCTGAATAAAAAAGGCAATTATCCTAGGAATTAAGGGGAGAAGATAGTTTTTTCGCCGACAAGGAGAAGCAGGACCTCGTCATCGGTGTTTCTATTGTCTACTTCTTCTGTGGCTAGCTGCTGGCTGCTTCTCTTGCCCATTTCTCTAAAACCGACCACCCACAACATGCGTAGGTTTCACTATTTCGGATTAAGATTACTTCTTTTCTTTTTCTCAACTTTCCGCTGACGATTTGAAATAAAAGAATTGTTTTATCCGGCTTTCAAATCTAAAATCATCCAGATATTTTCTCATTCGTTTTCCCTGCCTTCCAGCACATGTCGAAAGATTATTTTATTTTATATGATTATTGAGTTCCGCGACATTGGCGACAAATTCATTTCATGTTACGCCAAGAAAGAGAGAGAGAGTGAAACTTACAGGTAAAAAAAAAAAAAAAAATGAAATGGTCGCATTAGATACTTCTATTGGGTATACGTAACTCCACTTCTTTCTTTTTTGGGGGGGGGGAGTTGAGCCCAGCCCTTGAAAATCAGTAAAACACAGCAATTTTAGATCTTCTTTCACATTCCATCATCCTTAGGGTGATATTAAGGCCTTGCCTCTTGGAGATCGGCAGCCTCAAGCTATGCTTTCACTCAGAAAAAAAGAATCTCCTGTAAATAGATGTGATTCGGCCAAGATCTGTGCTGATTTCACTCTCGGCAGAGTGTATCCGGATGCCGATTCCTGTACAAGCGAGCATCTACAAAGACACGCTTCAGAAGTTAACTCCTAAGCAATGTTTATCCTTTTTTAGGAAGCAGGATTGTGCGGCCGATGTATAATTTAAAAGGGAAGCATCCTCTTCTTTCCGTATTCCAAAAAAGGATTTTTCACTTTTTTCGGCCCTCGTACCACGTTCTATCATCGGAAGATTAATGCCCCTAGTTAAGTGGTATATCGGTTTAAGTAATACTGTTTTCACATTCTACTGCAGCCTCATAAACAGTCCTACACGATGTCTTCATCCACCTATTCCAAAGCCAAAATTCACTTCATCATATTCAAACATTTAGGTGGTGTCCGAATGAAACAGTTAAATAACTTTTTTTCTGGGGGGGGGCATAAACTGCAATTGGTATCCATCCTCAATTGTTTTATCTCAAGCAGAGAAGAAATAGTTTTATTGGAACATATCATCCCTACCATGCAAATTGGAAAAAATATGATCGAACATATTCTATCCATTGACGAAGTAATATATTGAAAAATGGTCTTATTCGATACTTTATTCAATGCATTAAAGGCTATTCTATAAACAGGTTAGAGTGGCGATAATTTGAGACAAGCCGTATCGCCCACAATCGAAGAGCAAAGCCCTAATCTAAAAACGAGATTTTTCATATTCGATAGATTAACATCGTAGGGACGATGTAATTGTAACTATTGGTTTGTTCATTTTTGTACGCTTCCCCCCCCCTCTTCCTCTATAAGGTTGAGAGAAACCCGCTTATTGCGTGAAGCTTGTGACGCAATCCAGAGTTGCCAATGAGATATGTTCACGTTGCAGACCACAACTGTAAAGGAAATACCGGTGATTCAAATTTATATATATATATATATATATATATATATATATATATATATATATATATATATATATGATTTTGATGAAATTTGATACAAATATTCATTGTCTGTTTTGGAAGATTAATTTCTTTAGCCAGAAGAACTCCGTGGCCCCGAATATGGTTTTTAGGCGATATTCGCTCAAAGCAATCATAGCTGTTCTAACCAATTTCAAGAAAAGTGGATACAACTAGTTTTCCTAATGAATTTTCGGTTTGAGTATCCAGAAATGCTTGGTACTGTTAAATATTCTTCCAGACGTTTGAAATTCATTTAAGACTAAGATAATTAAATATATTAGTTTCGTTTAGAGTTTCGGAAGTATTAGAAAAAATATTTTTTTTTATCAGACATAAGCAGTTTTGGGGTTTTCGTATATTTTCTTAAATATCTCGAAAACGGTTGGAAATTCCTAGTAAGTGGTTGGTAACCCCTCGAAACCTTGCTCCATCTCCATCCACACGATTTGACCGATTTTGACCAAACATGGTACACATGCCATAGGCTAGGTCAAAATCGTCTATCAGCTGTCTGTCTGTATGTTTGTTCCTTATACAAATCCACACCGTTTGACCAATTATGACCAAACGTGGCACACAGGTAGGTCTTGACAAAGGGAGAGCCATCAGCTAGGTTAAAATTGTCTATGACTCACAGTTTGGAGATCACGAGTTCGAAACAATAAACCCAAATAGTTACAGATTTGCGTTATTAGATTTTAATATTAATTATTTGGTTTCTAATTTATTTTTGCTTTTATGGATGCAGAAAGTAGGTGTAGCATAGCTCGCCGGGTAACAGCTAGTTCCTTATAAAAACGGAATTAGAAGTGTGTTCGAATGTGCTCGGTTCGTTGTTATGAGCGGTTCTTTGTGTTTGTTTCTCTAAGCTTTGTATTGCTTGCTGTTTTAAGCACTTTCCTCCGAAGGAAAGTAGCTATTGAGGTTGCACTCATGACGGAATTTTTGAAAAATGTCTTCGAATCTTCATCCATCCTACCTAGTAGACACCGAAAATGACCCCTGTTAAAATTTATATATATATATATATATATATATATATATATATATATATATATAAGTTATATATTGTTGTCCGTTAAAACGATACAGGCCAGAGTTTTTGTTTTTTTGCTCCGAAACTTGGTATGTAGTATTCCCCCATCAAACGATTGAACGAGTTCGTTAACCAACAAAATCGGTCACTCCGTAATTTTTGTTATATTTCAACGAAACTCGGTATTCGTTGTGGTCAACTAGAGAGAAAAAAATGTTGTAAAGATAAACTAAATCGGTTGACTAGAAGAGAGGGTTTACTCCGGACAGAAATTACTAATTTCCTTATACCGGTCGTAATTTCTGTTTTATTGTTACGAAACTCTTTATACGTCCTGGCTATCTAATAAAAATGAAGTGTTGTAAAAAGGAGCTAAATCAGTCTATTGGAAGGGGGGGGGGTGTTACTTTGTACTATGAATTGAATTCTCCCACCAAACGTAGGTTCGCGAAACTCATCAAGATCAATAGATCAAAATGTGAAGCTTTGTGTATTTATTACGTAGTGTAGTGCCCCGCATACACAAAACTCTGGAAGGAAATTAATTCCAAAATTAATATTTGAAACAGCTGCTCATAACAAATGCAATTTATATTTTATTTTATATATCTATATAGGTTATTTTAAGCAAATTATTTAGGAATGCACTCTACCGCCACCCAATTCTGAGGAAAGTGCTTAGTTATGCGGCTCCTGCGTGACGGACTTTTTGAAATTGATTTCAGCTGTAAAATGAATTTACTAGTGAAACAAGATATTTTCATATATGAGAAACGATGTTTTCTTGTAATAGATTTTTCCGAGTTTAATCCTTGGAATAATCTAAAACCCTTGGAAAAATTTCATTTCCCTTTCTGAGAGTTTTTTGTGCTAAATGGTTCCTAAAATCTCACTTTTCTTCAAGATTACATTGGAATAGGTGTTTAAATTGTGCAAATATCATGTTTTTCTAAATTCCAAGCATTCTAAATAATACTAGGAGAAAGAACATTATGGAAACGCGGGAGTCGAACCTTCCTTTGAATTTATTGGCTACCTCAACGAGGAATGTATAAATACATATATTTTTATGTATGCTGCGAGCCAGAAAGATTCGGCCGGAAAAATATTCATTGTGTTTTGTTCGCGAAATATTTTGGATTCTCTAATTAGCTCTTTGTTTTTGATTTACTTCCTGGATTGACAATCTCGATCAGGATGAATGAAAAGAAATATGAAATATAATTAATTTCCGCCAAAGAGACCTTTAGAATTTCATAAAGTGGTTGGAATTAATTTATATTTTGAACCTTTAGGATTTATTAATGTAAAAGCTTCCTCGAGGAAATTATCAATAGCAAACGAGTCTAAAGCAATGACTTGCTAGGCCGTTATTGACAAATCACTCTCGATAAACCTTTCCTTAATCATTATCTACAATTATCTAGAATCATAAGAGGCCCCAAATTAAGGTTTCCGGCAATTATTTCTTGGCTAAAAGTTTTAGCACCTTTCCTCAATCCAATCCTGAGGTGGCGATGGGGAATATCCACTTTTCATGCCCCATATGTTTCAAATTACCGGTATATATATATATATATATATACCGGTTGGCAAGGGAATGATATATATATATATATATATATATATATATATATATATATCATTCCCTTGCCAACCATCAAGGATAGATGAAGTCAGCCTGACGAGGCCGGAGAAGAAACCGGCGAAATATTGCAGAAAGGAGAGAAAGAACACCGCTGGAGAGAGAAGCCGTTTCACCAATCAATCATATATATATATATATATATATATATATATATATATATATATATATATATATATATGAATATATTTATATATATACACAGGGTTTAATTAATTTACATAATAATATTTCAATAATGTGTGTTTCTTATTGGTAATTTAATGTAGATTCTAAAAATGTGGTCATTATTTACGATACATTGATCAGAAATTCCGAAAACATTGTTTTCTTTTAAAAAACCAGTAGTTTTTAAAATAGACAAAAGTTCGAGTAGCTCTGCTATATTTTCAGACGCTCATTTTTGCGTCACTGAACTACATATAAGATGCAGAATAAACCCTATATACAAATATAATATATTTGTCTGTTACCTCGTTTATTCGTGACCTATAATATATAAAACGACGTCATTTCTCGGCAAAATTGTTGTGTGCGACATGAGTTCAAGTAACATTACATCTTATTTTTGAGGATAATTTATTATTTAGAGTCTAACTGCTAAAAGTTTCACCGGTACGATGACTAAACATGACATAACGATGGTCTGTGAAGACCTATTCAGGGTCCACAGATGGTGTTAAGACTAGATGGTTTCCTTAAAAGGTTTTAGAAAATGTGAGGGCTACAAAAGGTCAGTTTGCTTCCGGTGTACCCTCAACACCACAATGGCCGACTAATGAGATCTTGGCACCTTGACATACTCAAACTACTTACCAATTATCAAAAAAGCACTAGTTTTACGTTACTCTTCATGTAATAATAAAATAATTTGGGGAGATCGTTTACGAAGGGAATATTAAGGTCGTTATGTAGGGTTTTGTTGGAGACATAAAAGGGACTGTACGAAGGACTTCGTTGAGACGCTTCATCACAATAATGCAATTATTAAAAATAAATTTTGAAAATATTAAGTACAGTCATGATGAAGCAGAGTTTGATAACGGCGTGAGCCGGTAAAGTCTCAACGATTGGCTACTTGAAACGGCTGGCCTGCCGTACTAAGATTTGGAGACCCCTAAGCTGCCAAGGTTTAGAGAACTCTCTGCCGTCAACCATAAGACATAATAAAGAAGAAACCATAACCGCTTGTTCTTTGAAGAATTTGCTTTAGATGTCATAGCTGCTACAAGACGGTCTTACAGAAATGATGTATTGTTCAAACTACAATAGAATGTATTAAAATTCATTGGAGGCTTTATATTGGACAATATGGTTTTCGAGATGGTACTTTAGAGTAATTACTATTACATACTTGAGAATTGACTGCAGGCATAAGCAGCCATCCATGTCGTTCCCATGGAGAAGAGCACTCATCCATTTTGATTTATGGGCGGAGGATGAACACTGTGATAAGCATAGATAAGCCGATATAATACTCTCCAAAGAGCCCATTGGAAACGAGTAAAACTAAAATTAAAATAAAGCTATAGTATAAACCAGGGGTCGAAAATAATTGTTAACCTTTATTTTAAAAGGGGGGCGAGGTTAGCTCAGTGGTAGAGCACTGGACTAATAAGCTGGAGGCCTGAGTTCAAATCCCGAGCAAGCACTAAAGATTTTTTCTTCTAGTGTCTTCGTTCTTGGGTTGAATTCGGCCTCCCTGACCGTCCCTAGGCCAACCCAGCCTTTAATTAATTTAATTAATAATGGGTACCTTGGGTGCTAATGACTCTAGCAGTCGATGCGGCCAAGGGGAAAATCAGGCGGCCGGAGCATAGTACTGACTACACTATCTCCCTAGTGTGCCGTATGGTCATGAATCAGATACCTCTATAGTATCTGCCCCTCAGGGCCCTCGTGGCCTGTTACGGGACTGATTTTTTTTTTTTTTTTTTTTTTTTTTTTTTTTTTTTTATTTTAAAAAATTATTTTTGAAACTTTTACTTTTATTTTCACTTTTAAAAGTAAAAGTTCGAAAATAGCATTTTGGGCTTAAGCTTCTTAAATTTTTTTTTTACTGTTATTTTTCAACTTAAAAAAATAAAAGTCTTAAAATTATTGCTATTAAAATACTTAATAGGAATAAGTTTAAACGAATAAATTAAAGCTACTAATGTTTATTTTTTTATTTGTATCAACAAATATATTTCAGTAAATAAACAAAAAGTCCGACTCGCAGGAACTGCGTCATCTTAGCGCGGTTCAGTTTTTATCCCTAGTGTCATTTGGGAAGATTGAAATAGAAACCGTTTTTATTTTGGTTCAACCTTTCCCCCGTAAACAAAGGGCCCGTTATCAAGGGGCAGCGTACCCTTATACCTGGAATGGTACCCACCACTGGTTACCAACTAATACAATTAGTTATTTCAAATATCAAAATATTTCAATTTTTCTTGATTTCTTCTACAATAATACTAATTCTATAAATAAATGCAATTTAAAAAAAAAAAAACAACAAACCATTAAAATGTGAGCTAAACAACTACGAAAACCCAGTCAAAAGAACAAAATAAACACATTTGAAGTTTTAAGCACATATTTCTCCGATTGAAAATTCCTAATCAAAAATTTATTTAGAATCTTTTTTGTAGAGAATTTAGTAAGCTTTCGAATGGTAAACTTCCGCTTCACAAGATTCTCAACCGCTTTAGAGATATTAAGGAAAATTTACAAAGTTACCAAAACTTTTCATGTCTATTAATAAAATATTTTATTCTAACCCTTCCTTAACTCCAAACGTAACCAAAATTTCAACATATTAGTTTTGATAAAAGTTGAACATGCAGAAAATGTTTCAACTGAATCCCATGATTCTAAGTACCCAAACCAAAATCGGTATTCAACAACTATTTTTCCCATTTTCTCGAAAACGGTTAAAGCTATCGCCTTGAAAATGGTTTCATTCGTTTTCCTTGGCCAAGAAGCCTATAAAACGAGTACTTACAAGAATATGAACTCAAAAAGTCCGTCTCGCAGGACTGCATCATCTTAGCGCGGTTCCGTTCATATCCCTAGTCTAATTTGGAAAGATTAAAATAGAAGCAGTTATTATTTTGGTTCCACCAGTCTTTTTTTTTAAATTAATTATTATAATGGCGTGTCAACCCTTAAGGTCACTAACGCCATTCCTGTGAGTAGTAAAGTCTAGAAAGGTCATGATTTACAATCTTACCTGGAAGGGTCCGCTACACTAGAAACAGACCCGCTAGGGACAAGGTCTTGGAATCTTGGAAATCTATATTTCTAACAATAAATTGTTTTTGTTATTTTACTTAACCAGTTTTATTGCCAAATACATTATCCAACTATAAACAATTAAAAAATAACAAGAAATAAAACAGACAAAAAGAACCATTGGAATAAACGAAATCAATTAATTTAAAGCTTTAAGCACTTTTTTCTCCGATTGTCATCTCCTAATTAAAACTTTCTTCAGAACCTTTTTTGTAGAGCATTTAGTAAGCTTCCGAATGGTAATCTTCCGCTTCACAAGATTGTCAACCGTTTTCGAGATACTAACGAAATTATACAAAGTTACCAAAACTTTTTTTGTCTGTTAATAAAATATTTTATTCTAACCCTTCCTTTACTCTAAACGTAACAAAAATTTCAACATATTAGTGTTGATGAAACTCCAACATGCAGAAAATGTTTCAACTGTATCCCATTATTCTAAGTACCAAAATCAAAGACAAAGAACCCTCCCTAGGAAGGACGCTAGGCAGTTGAAAAGCTATATATCTTGGAAATCCATATCTCTAACATTAAATTGTTTTTCTTATTTTTTTTAACCTGTTTTATTTTCAAATACATTATCCAACAATAATCAATTAAAAAATAACAAGGAATAAAAAACAGACAAAAATAACAGTTCGAATAAGCGAAATCAATTACTTTAAAGTTTTAAGCTCTTATTTCTCCGATTGACATCGCCTAATCAAAACTTTCATTAGAACCTTTTTTTTAGAGCATTTAATAAGCTTTCTAATGGTATTCTTCCGTTTACCAAGATTCTCAACCTTTTTCGAGATATTAAGGAAAGTAAACAAAGTTACTATAACTTTTTATGTCTGTTAATAAAATATTTTATTCTAACCCTTCCTTAACTCCAAACGTAACCAAAATTTCAACATATTAGTTTTGATGAAAGTAGAACATGCAGAAAATGTTTCAACTGAATCCCATGATTCTAAGTACCCAAACCAAAAACGGTATCCAAAAAATATTTTTCCAATTTTCTCGAAAACGGTTAAAGCTATGGCCTTGAAAATGGTTTCATTCGTTTTCCTAGCCCAGGAATCATATAAAACGAGTAGTTAGAAGCTTATGAACTCAAAAACGTAAGCGTTACGATTTTTTTTTGCGCGAATTTCACCCCAAATGCCATCTTCCAGTAGGCGGATTTTGCTGGTTAACGAACTTGACCTTTCAAATTGGACGACGGATTTTTGTACCAAATTTCATCAAAATCGGACCATTCGTCTTCTATCTAGAGAGCGAACAGACATATATATATATATATATATATATATATATATATATACATATACATACATATATATATATATATACAAATTTGAACCACCGTTATTTTCGGTCTCTAGGGGTTCTGAAACGCGAAATTTTCTAGTCGGCACTTCCGGATTGTTTCATTGTATCAACCCTATAAGCGGGGTTCCTCCCTATGGGGGAGGGAGGAACCGCGCTAAAACGTAAGCGTTACGTTTTTTTTTGCGCGAATTTCACCCCAAACGCCATCTTCCAGTGGGTGGATTTTGCTGGTTAACGAACTTGTCCTTTCAAATTGGACGACAGATTTTTCTACCAAATTTCATTAAAATCGGACCATCAGGGAAGTCAGAAATGAGCGAACAGACAAATATATATATATATATATATATATATATATATATATATAAATATATATATATATATACATATATATATAAATATATATATATATATATATATATATATATATATATATATATATAAATATAAATATATACATATATATATATATATATATATATATATATATATATATAAATATATATATATATACATATATATATATAAATATATATATATATATATATATATATATATATATATATAAATATAAATATATACATATATATATATATATATATATATATATATATATATATATATATATATATATATAAATATAAAAATTTGAACCACCGTTATTTTCGGTCTCTAGGGGTTCTGAAACGCAAAATTTTCTAGTCGGCACTTCCGGATTGTTTCATGAGATCAACCTTACAAGCGAGGTTCCTCCCTATGAAGGGAGGGAGGAACCGCGCTAAAATGAATGTTTAAACAAAGAACACTTCACTTATTTTGCAGAATTGATCTGGGGGCGAGGTTAGCTGAGTGGTAGAGCACTGGACTAATAAGTTGGAGGACCTGAGTTCAAATCCCGAGCAAGCACTAAAGATTTTTTCTTCTAATGTCTTCACTCATGGGTTGAATTCGGCCTCCCTGACCGTCCCTAGGCCAACCCAGCCTTTAATTAATTTAATAATAGGTACCTTGTAGTATGACTGCTAGCCGTCGAAGCAGCCAAGGGGAAAATCAAGCGGCCGGAGCATAGTACTGACCACACTATCTCCCAAGAGTGCCGTATGGTCATGAATCAGATATCTCTATAGTATCTGCCCCTCAGGGCCCTCATGGCCAGTTACGGAACTGATCATTTAGTATATCTTTTCGGGTTGAAAAGGCCCTTTGATTTATTTGAGTGGCTGGGCTGCGGGGGGGGGGGGGGGGGGGTTGTAAGTGTAATAAGTGTTAGTTAATATAATAGGTATCGAAGTGTGTATATTTCTTTCTTTCCAGTATTCCAGGCACCAACGAACCCTTACAATTCTTGATTAAAACATTGAAAACTTTTATTTATCATTGAAAAAAATGAAAGTATTACATTAACCTTTATAATCGTGTACTTAATTTTAGGAGTTCTTAAATAAATTTTACTCTTAAAACTTTTAAATAAAAGTTTTTTTAACAGTTCTTTTTTAACTTATAAAATAAAAGTTTTCTTTTAACTGTTAAATTTAAACTTTTTCGATAAAAAAAAATAACTCTTAAAATCCCTGGTATTAACATTATTATAAGTTGGCTTTTGTAGATATTAAAAGAATCCTACTTATGAGAAGAAATGGAGATCCCTATTGCCAGAATTTTAGGACATGTTCTTCGACGTCAAGCATTAATTTTTGTTAATAAAAATTATGAGTTCAAGACGAGGAGATTCACTCTATATGTTTATGTAATGACAAAACTAAATATTTCATGCCGCATTATAAAAAGATAAATAACGAAAATATATACTTTATTCATTATTTACTAAAATAAATAAATAAATAAAATAAACAAATGGTTTGGTAAGATAAAAAAAAAAATAGTAAGGAACATTTTAAAAAACGTTGCCCCGTACTTTTAAGTTTTAAATATTTTATGACGTTATCCATTATTGTACCGTCTTTTATATGTAAATCGAGTAAGTCGATTGATTTTCCTTTAAAGCCATTGCCTCAGTGAGAATCGAACCCACGACCTGGGGCACGGTGTACTCAGAGCTTCCTGTCCTCCATATTTTATTGAAAAATGAGACTTAACTACATTAATTCGCTAAATATAAACATAAATTGTACAGGAACACTAATACATTTTAATTTTGTTTTTGTTTTTGTTTCTTTATATTGTTATCGAAAATAATAAATTTTATATCAGTTTAAAAAATGTGTTACAACGAAAGAACCTTCCTCTATCTAATATTGAATTTTCGGTATTATATAAATGCTGCCATTGTACACCTGCCAGGATGCTTGTAAATAATGTGTCGCAATAAAGGAATGTGGTTTCCTCTTAGGTAAGATAGAATAAAGGAAGAGATATTTGTAAAAGGTATAGTCTCTTCTTTTTTTTTCATGTTTGCTTGATGATAAGGAGCATGGGTTTACTTCCCTTGTAAAATCTTCCTCTTGGAATTCAAAAGAGGCGATGAATTTCAATAAAAAGATGGTTATTTGATTTGGGATAATGATAATCCTGATGAAATGAATGCCGTTTACTCACTAATTTTGAGAAGATAAATATTCATTCTTTAAACGCCATCGAATGAAGACTGTTGCTTTTGGACTAGTTAAAATGCAATCTAATTTCCGAGAAGTCCGTCACGCAGGATCTGCATAACACAGCACATTCCTCAGAATGTGGGATTGCATCCTCTATACCTGATTAATTTGTTTAAATACAATATAAACATGAATAAAGAGTTAAGGCCTCTTAATTAAAACAGAATTAAGGTTCGTTGCCGCAAAATATTGCTATGAGTGAGAATGAAATGTTTTTCATCGGGAAAATATAATTAGAAGGAGGTTAAGTAAGCATCCTAAAAAAACCCTTAATCCTTTATATGTTTAAATTGGGAAATTTGTGCTTCCGACTACTTGTTAATAATTGAGATTACTAAAACATAGCTTAGCCTCAATCATTTGGGGATTTATTTGGCAAATATCAGTTTTTAATCCTTTACTGTTTAAAGTGCGGAAAAGCAGATCTTAATGTCAATTTAAGGAAGATATAGGCAATCAATCAGGTGGGGAAATTTTTCCTTGTAATATTCTTCATTTATCAGTAGAGAATGCTGCAATATAATTTACAGCATTTTCCTTCGACCGCTGTACCATGGTGCAATTATAAAACCTTTCCTGAAACATAAAGTAAGATGTAAATATCCCGACAAACAGAGACTGATTTCTAATTAAAAAGTCCGTCACGCAGGAGCTGCATAACTAAGCACTTTCCTCAGAATTTGGGTAGTGTAGATTGCTTTCCAGAACAATTTGCTTAAAATATCCTACATAAATAAAATAAAAACATGAATAGTTCTCTTTTAAATTTGTAATGAGTAACTGATCAATTAATAATTTGCTTCCAGAGTTATGTTTACACATGGTACCTATTACACTTCGTAATAAATACAAAAAACCTCATATTATCGTATTTTGATCTAACGCAGGAACAGGATACAGTCACTCTAGTGGTAGAAAGCGCTCCTTGCGGCGGCTTTGTGAACCTACGTCTGACGGGCTTTTCTATTGAAATATATTACAAATTAAACCCCCGCTTTCCGATTGACCGATTCAGCTCATTTCTACAACACTTCTTTCTCATGAGTTACCCACGACGTATACCGCGTTTTGTTACAATACAGCAGAAATTACGACCGGTATGAGTATATTAAGAATTTGGGTCAGGAGTAAACCCCCCCTTCTAATGAACCGATTTAGTTTATTTTTACAACACATATTTACCTGTAGATTACCACTACGAATGCCGAGTGTCGTCGAAATATACCAAAAATCACTGCTGGTAGTGGCGAATTGGTATTGTGGGTCCGGAGTAAACCCCCCTCCTAATGAACCGATTTAGTTTATTTTTACAACAGTTATTTACCTGTGGATTACCACTACGAATACCGAGTTCCGTTGAAATATACCAAAAATCACGGCTGGTAGTGGCGAATTGGTCGTGTGGGTCCGGAGTAAACCCCCCCTTCTAATGAACCGATTTAGTTCATTTTTATATCTCACTTTTCTCTCTATATTACCACTACGAATACCAAGTTGCGTTGAAATATAACAAATATTACGGCTGACATAGTCAAATTAGTGTTTTGGGTTCGGGGTAAACCCCCCCTTCCGGTGGACCGACTTTGGTGGTTAACGAACTCGTTCAATTGTTTGCTAATTGAATGCTATATACCAAGTTTCGTGACGAAAAAACAAAAACTCTGGCCGCTATCGTGTTAACAGACATATATATATATATATATATATATATATATATATATATATATATATATATATATATGCATATATATATATATATAGATATATATAAATTTTAACGGGGGTCATTTTCGGTGTCTACTAGGTAGGATCGATAAAGATTTGAAGACATTTTTCAAAAATTCCGTCATGAGTCCAACCTCAATAGCTACTTTCCTTCGGAGGAAAGTGCTAAAAGGTACAAATAACGTCCGGTACGGGTACATTAATAATTTGGTTCAGGATTAAACCCAAGTTCCTAATGTTCCGATTATTTTTACAACCGAGTTTCGTTGTAATATAAAAAAAAAAAAATATTCCCCTATTAATATTTTGTATGGCTAAGAAAATGCCTCTTCCAGAAGTGAAGATACTTGCACACCAATGGGGTCTCCCGTCGCGCTAGATTCATAAGCGGGAGATGGTGGGTTCGATCCCCACCGGCGACAGGAATTTTCTCATCTCAGGGCTCGCTGAGAAAATTCCTGGCTGCACCCTGGACGTCGGCAGTAATGGAAACGATTTGTCGATGTGCCGTAAAAAAAAGAAGAAGAAAAAAAAGAAACTTGCACACCAAGGTTTTGTATGGTAATTAAGAGGCAACTGAAGTAACGTCTAGGAGCAGGGCAACAAGTACCACTGCTTGGGCTTCAAAATGGGGCCAGATCTATGAAAAACCATGGCTATAAAAAGAACAGTGGAAAATTGTGGCCCCTTATTTTCCATCATCCTCCAATTGCAACAACATATAAATGTTCATGGTGAAATACAAAACTTAAGGCCTCTATATAAGTTACCGGCAAAGTATAAATTCAGGCAATGAATAGAATGTCTAGGCATTATATACAATGCCTAAATCCAGCCGGCAATGTACTAAATAAAGCGTATTTCATACATTTTTTAGGCATTTTATACAATTCCTACTGCGCCATGGGCAAAGTATGAAAGACTGCAACTTGGCAAGTTTTCGTGATGTGTTAATGTAAGAATATGTGTCAGAGTAAAAAGTGTAAATGTGTAAAAGAGCAAGGAAAGTGCAATTCTAAGTGTCACAATTATTATGCCTGCTGCAACAAGTATGTAAATGTAATCTCACTTTATTAAACTATATGAAACAAATGGTTTGCCATACTACAGGAGCTAGTTTTTAACCTACTTTTAGAGTTATTCACATTATCTAGGTAAAGTTTTTAGAGTAAACTCAAAACATTTTCAATTTTATACACTAGCAAATAAGTGACAGGCATTTCATAGAACACCTAGGAATTTTACACAATTCCTGGGCAATGTGTTTAAGATGTTGTAAAAACTCATACATTCTATACTTTACCTAAACCGCTCAGGCATTATATAGAATTCCTAGGATTTCTATACTTTCCCAGTAACATATATAATTTTTGACGTTGGGCACTTTTTGGTACCTATTAGTTAGGATCGATGAAGATTATAAGAAATGTTTCAATACTTTTTTTGTTGAGTTCAAGCTCAATATCTAAATTCCTTTGGCAAGTGCTAAAATAAATATAATAAAATCGGTCATTGGTTAAATATTTACAGCAAATGATTCATGAAATTATCTAGGAAGAAGACATGATGAGTAAGACAGTCTACAGGTGTTCCGGTTGAAAGGTTATCATGATAAGTCAGTAAGTACTGTTTTATTGCTACAGTTTGAAAACCTTTTCGAAAAAATATCCTGCACCTGTGGCCAATTTCGTAATACGTCGTAAATGTTCTGAGCAATTACCTGGCTAATAAATACTGTTTATATTAACATTTGAAATTGTATAATAAATCATTCAAGATGATGGGGTCCGTACCTTACGAATATCTTACTTTTGGCAGACAGCAATGAGAATCATCATGAAACTTTAGGAAATGACATGAAGAGCTTTGTTGACAAAGTACGAAAATTAGCAGACCAGAGATGCTTTTTTTAGTACCCGAAAAATCTTAAAGCTATCTGAAATTTTAATCCAATTTTCCCGAAAAAAAACAACAAAAAGACAATAGTCCAGTTGGAGGATTCTACTGGTAAACAGAACGGTTGCCAATGTGAATGGATGGCGGGGCATTGCTTATAATTGAACGACCGTTTTTTGTTTTTTTTTTGGAGTTCTATTAATAATGAAATATTGGCGTTTCTTATCTTCACGTCATAAGCGGGTTTCTTCCTAATAGAGTGGGGAGATTGCCATAAAACTACATTACTGTAGTAAAAAAATGAAGACATTTTTATTTAAAACATTTCAACACGTTTTATTTTACTGGTGATGAATTCTTTGTGGAATATTTTAGAACTTGCTTGTTTAGACAGAACCGTGCTCATTGCTACATATTGGGATGCTAATAATTAACATTTTAAAATATAGGCGAAAAAATGTTAATTAGTTCATCGCTCGTGTAACTGAGGAGACAATATCTAGTTTTTCCAAGTCTCTTGATCGGTGCCTTTACTTTTACTCTGGAAAAATGTGTTATCTATCAGGGCAATAATTAAAAGGACTATATTTAACATATCTAAGGACAGTAGAAGTGAAAGCCATATCCTACAATCAGGCCAAGATCATGCGAGCCTTAAACAATTAATTATATTGCTCTTTACATTGTTAAACAGACTTGCTAATTATAAAATTATATATAATATCCAGAATATTCACAGTGGATTAATTGTGCTAGAGGAAAACAGAATACTAATAAACTCATTAATTAAATCATGTTTTTGCTTCCTCATAAGAAAAAAAAACGTTCCATTGTATTGGATTGTCAATAAAGTTCACAGAGATTTAGAAAAAGGTTTTATCTTTAACGTATTATGAATACAAGTGGTATTTTTATTTATAAACTTTTAATCCTCAATGTATTAACTGGATTTAAGGTATGTCAAGAAAAATATGACTTTTTATTCACAGTATGTAGTTGAAATATATTAAGATAAAACCTTATTTCAAATCTCTATGAATTTTCCCGACAACGCGATATTTATCACAGATTCTTGGACAGTTCTCCAGTGCGGGTTTCAGTGAATGTGCCGGAACTGGCACACATTCCCCAGGAAAGCACTGGGAACAATATTTCCTTTATTTAGCTTTCAGATTAATACTCAATCCACAATTTCCATTTTCTGATATTTAGGATTCACTTTACTCGCTTGTAGTCAATGACGAAAAAAGTCCGACTCGCAGGAACTGCATCATCTTAGCGCGGTTCCGTTCTTATCCCTAGTGTTATTTGGAAAGCTTGAAATATAAACAGTTATTATTTTGATCAGAGCTTTCTTCAAATTCTTTTATAACCTCAGACACGTGACAGATGACATGGGTACTCTTACCTGGAAACATGACTCCCCGAACTACTAACGTACGCTCTCAACTAACACCATTATCAAATGTTTTCTCATTTTCTTGTCTTCTTTTACTATAATAACAATTTAACAGAAAAATGAAATTTATAAAAAAACAACTACAAATTAAGAAGTGATTTAAACGACAAAAGCCCGTTAAAAAAAAAAACACGTTTCATGTTTTAAGCACTTATTTCTCCGATTGACATCGCATAATCGAGAATTGCTTCAAAACATTTTAATAGAAAATTTAGTAAGCTTTCGAATAATTATCTTCCACTTACCACGATTTCCCAATCGTTCTCCAGATATTAAGGAAAATATACGACGTTCCAAATACTTCTCATGACTAATAATAAAATATTTTATTCTAATACTTCCTTAACTCCAAACGTTACCGAAATTACATAACATCTTCGTTTATATGAATTTCAAACATGCAGAAAATATTTTAACTGAATCCCATAATTCTAAGTACCCATACCATAAACTTTATTCCACAACTATTTTTCCAATTTCCTTGAAAACGTTTAAAAATGTTTTCCTAGGCCAAGAAGCCTATAAAACGTGTGCTTGCAAGCATATGATGTAAGCGTAACGATTTTTTTGCGCGTATTTCGCTGGACGGTTCTGCTGGTAAACGAACTTGACCTTCGAATTAAAACGAAAGATTTTTGTGCCAAATTTCATCAAACTTGGACCATTTTTGAGCCGAGGAGAGCACGAACAGACAAATATGTATAAATTATCAATTCAAAGGAAGAGTGTTATTCAATTTTTATTAATATAAACATATTTAATATTTCCCTTATCTATTAATGAGTAAATGTTGTTCGCAAAGGTTAAAACACCCAATCATTCCAATAAAATTGAATTCCTCTTCTTCTTATGTAACTATATTTACACTATTAAATTCATTTTATAAAAAAAATCTTCAAAAACTTTTCACGATATGTTGCAAATCTTTGGCTGTAAGCTTATCCGACTGCATGAAATAAGTCTCCTTTTATTCATTTCAAACAAAGCATATCTAATGTTAGCACCATGTTTATTGAGCAACTTGGACTGACTCATCATTCAAAGTGGTGTCTGTGTATACAATACACCACCTTGCCAAAATCACTTGGCCCCAATCCTACTTTTCGACAGGGTTCATTTGGTGAAGTCAATTTGTCAAAACTTCCTTTATTTTCTCACATACCTTAATGCTAACTTAATCTAATCTTCAAGGTTAATCTCTAGTCCAGAATAGATTAAAATATATTTCATATTATATATATATATATATATATATATATATATATATATATATATATATATATATATATTGTGGGGTATTTTCACCTCGTATAATGGAAACCTCGTAATAAGATAGGAAAACTCGAGGAAATTAAAAGGGGCGCCAGTGATTTTTTGCAGCAATTGTGATTAATTTAATTAAATAAAGTAACTTTGGCTCTATAAAATATGTATTAATATCGTCCCTACCATGTCGAACTATCGAATTTGAAAATCGGATCAAACTACATTGACGAAGTAATATATTGAAAAATGTTCTTATTCGATACTTTATTTATATTAAGATATTTCCGTCTATTCTAAAGGGGTTAGAGTTCCGACAATTTTCGACAAGCTGTATCTTCCACAATCCAAGAGCAAAGTATCGAATATGAAAACCGAGATTTTTCATATTCGATAGTTCGACATGGTAGGGACTAGACGTATATTGTGGTACCACCACCACGTAT
The DNA here is from genome assembly GCA_946811695.1 of Gonocerus acuteangulatus. NCBI lineage: Eukaryota > Metazoa > Arthropoda > Insecta > Hemiptera > Coreidae > Gonocerus > Gonocerus acuteangulatus. The sequence continues at coordinate 94,819,796 of OX328124.1, read as the reverse complement.
ATTGTGGTACCACCACCACGTATATTGTGGACCAGGACTGGAGACGATGCTCTTGGGTTTCTACAGAGCGAAAGGATTATAAGGAGTACAAAAGTTTGTGGCAAAGGACATTCAATGAAGTTACGGCTAGAAGAAAACTGTCCATCCAATATGTGTTGTTAGAGTGCTGTGTATTTTGGTGAATATCGTCGATTTTTGTCCAAAGGTCGTTTTGGGGGTAATTTATAAAAATAAATATTTTTTCAAAAACTGGCACACCTTTTCCGAAATTGACCCTCCTTTTGTATGATGTGATTTAAGGTAAGGTCTATTAGTACTCAAAACTATAACAAAATTAGGAAATTTGGTCCATTTATTATTCGTAGTTAATAATAAATGTACCTTAAAATTTAAATAGTAGTAAAAAAGGAGAGAAAATGATAGTTGCTTGCATATTTCGACGTGGAGAATATGACCGGAAGTAAAAATAGAGGTTGGGATGGAAAAATAGGAGGAAAAGCTATATTCCCTCTCTCCGACACAAAGATTAACGAGTCCCAGCAGGAAGGGTCGCCCGAGTATCGCAACGCTCCTAAAATGGGCTTTGGAAGTTCTGGGCTGCATTGATAATTCTCTACATACGAACCATGGGCATCCGTTCAACCATGAATCTAATTGAGGACGTCCTGACGTCGAGAGATCTAACTGAGAAGAACCTAAGGGACCTAGGCGTCCTTACGCACTAAACAGGGTTTTGATTCGCTGGTTAAGGCCAATCAGGCCCCTAAGGATAAAATTGCCTTATACGATAAAAACAAATCCACCTAGAACAAAAAATGACCGAGTTTGGCAAAAAGTAGTCGTGGGATAATTTGTTGATAAAACTCAATGAAAATAAATTGGTTTGCTCGAGACACACCATATTCATCATCCCTTACTTTAGGTATTTTAAAGTAAAAAAAAAGGACCCTATATAAATTAATAAAATAAATGAAATATAATTACATTTATATAAATGGATAAAAAAGATATAATATAAAATATTACTAAGCATATACCAAAAAGTTAGAGGATAATTAAATTTACATGATAAAATAAAGATCATTGTTTAGTCATATACAGCCAATCAATAAGAATTGATTCAGCTATTCTTCCCTTCTTATCCTCACTGATTCCTTTTTATATTACTTGCATTGATGTTAGGGGTTTGAACGAGATAAAACTTATGTTGATATGATTGGAAGCGAGCACACCATAGATCTTTAATGAACGTCATGGAATTTTGTTTTTGTCCCAACCTTCTGTTAAAACAATAAATAGATACGAAACTACATATTGTTGCATTGTATCAGATAATTTATAATTTTCGGTTTCAAAAGAGTCCCAGGAAGAAGATCCGGATGATCCTCGAGTAGAAAATAGCCCGATTGCTGATTAGAGAAAGAGAAACACTGCACTTCTGTTTGGTTTAGATTATCGTCTCTAATTGCATTCCTTGCCGTGATAAACTAATGATAAAATCATTATCACCTCCAAGGTGATATTTTCTCCTGTATATCACCAATACTAATCGCAATCACTAACCGCTAATAGAAAGCCAACTACAATCGGCTGGAATCATCCTCAGGTCTATTACATCTAAATTATCTATTGTTTTTGTAGAGTGGTTTTATTTGCGCATGCACCCTTTTGTACTTGGTGTATTGTTAGATGTATCTTTGCCGAGCTGACTCCTCATTGTCCGATTCTTCCTATGAACCGAGCTGATTGCCTCCTCAACATTCCACCCCATTGTACTGCAGGCTTGTGGTTCAAACCATACTTCGGCTCGCCAGCATCTTCAGTCAAGACTTCTCTCTAACAACATTTTATCTCTCTCTCTCTTTTTCTTTATCTCTTTCTCTCCTCTTATTTTATTCTCTTCCTTACTCTAATTGAGTTTTGTGAGTAATTTTCTCGGAAATGATATTCGGAAATAAATCGTTGGCTTTATCTCAACTTCTACCTCTTTTTATTTGATTATTTCTAGCTTATTGTTGACAGCCCTCTCATTGGCACAAGAATTGACTATTTGGGAGCCAAATTCATATTTTGGGATTAAGTCTCCTCTCGGATTTAACCAATTACAGACCATTCTACTAGAGTGCTTGAAGAAGCGTTGCTAATGCAAGCAAGACAATATAAGCATATAAGGATAGTATACTCGTTTTCCTATTAGAGCGAGACGTTAGCCAGGCGTCAGCGTTTCGAGTGCCGAAGCTGCGTTTGTGACGGTAGCGCTTACAACGTTGTGCAATCTACGCAGAACAGTTGGACCGCGGCTTTCAATTGAGTTCGGAGTCGTTTGTGTAATGAAACGTCGAGTCGATTTTCTGTGATTATTGAAGGTTGTATGAATTCTACGGAAAGATCGTTCCTAGGAACGGAACGCCGTTGACGGGGTCTTCTTTGGTGAGCTCCTTTCTTGGCAAATGTCTGTAATAGGCCTTTTTGGTCTGGATTGCTACTGAGCTAGAAAGCACTGAAATTCAGCGCTTAATATCGCTGTGAATAGTCGCAATGGAAACGACGCCGCACTTCAAGGGCAAGGAATTGTCCTTAGTTTGCTTAACCACATAATTCGTTAGCGCGGGGTGGGTCTGAATTGGGTGAAAATTTTCCAACCTCAAAATAGACTAAAAATGTATCTTAAAAATTTATTAAAGAAATACATTAAAATTCAAAGTCTTTAATAGTTGGGAATGAAAGGCATCTATCTTCAATTACCTTCTACATCATACATAATACACTACCTATCTATTCACGTCAACCCCATCACAGACGTATAAATTAATACGTATTATATTATTTTAATGTGTATTTTTCCAAGTAGCACTATTGCTGCTCTTTAATTGTAATAAATTACGTTAATGTTTAATAGTTATAGGACTAATATTAAACCTTTTTTTCTGGCTTTCATAAAGCCAAGACCACAGATAGTAATTATCATTCTGGGTTTCTTCTTTTTATGGGGTTTTAATTTACATCGGGGATCTATATCGAACCGAAATGAAATGTTTATATAATATATTATACTAATTTAGAAAGTTTAAAGATATCATATTAGTTTCGCTATTTCAGTTATCCTATTGTAACGACCAACATCATTGTTATAATTTTAGCCGTTACAAGACATTCACCAATGTAACATATTAAATCATGCAACCTTAACTAGGTATATTTTTCATTTCAATGCAAAGCTCGTTAGAATATTCCGAGCGATGAAAATAGTGAAAGTAAACTGAAAATGGTTTATTTCCAAAGAGGCTTAGCTGTTCGTTACAAGGTGTTTGTGTCTGGAATAATCGACAGTAGGTTTCACTTTCAAAAATACCTCAACATGTTGGTTCTAAAGCTCTGGAACAGTGCCATCAATCCCAGAGCAGTGTTGTTATTCAATGAGTATTACTGGGTGAAATTATTCTTAAGGACAGAATTAAATATCTAATTGGAGACCCGGTAGCCGTGAGGGTTAAGGCGTGAGCTCTTAACACTCCGTGCCAAAGGTCGTGGGTTCGATTCCCACTAGGGGCGGTGGCTTTTCTTTCGAAAAAAGAAAAGGCATCACTCCTATCCTGGCTAGAAAAGGGTGGTAACCTATAGATAACCCGTCCTAAAATTCGTAGTTAATAATAAATGGACGTTAAAATTTAAATAAATAAATATTTAATTTAATTTTCAAAAATCTATCATTTCCATGTCAACGCCTTTGAGCTTCTTTGTCAGATTGTCTGGGCCGCAAGACTTGCATCAACTGAGCACTTTGCTGAGAAAAGTTACCTACTACACTAAATAAAAAAATGTTTCCTCTTTTTTAACTTGACTAATTTATAGCCATTAAAAAAAAAAAAAAAAAAAAAAAAAAAAAAAAAAAAAAAAGAGGAAAACATACTACGAAAGCTTCAAAAGCTATTAAGCTGGTTTCATTAAAAAAACATAACTCTTAGGACCAAACTTGCCCACTAGTTTGTTATTTCTAAAATATATTTTTACATGACTTACAAACGAATGATAGTCCATACATTCTAACACCCCATTCACATTTAAAACATACGAACATTTATCTGAGAATATGTAAATGTATTTTTAATGAAAATATTTTATTTACTTTTGTTGCATATAATAATTTTGTTTTATACTTTTTGTTAGTTTTCTTATTTTTTCTTAAAAAAACTGAATAATATATCTGTCCAAAACTAACTGCCTCTGATATATATATATATATATATATATATATATATATATATATATATATATATATATATATATATATATATATATATATATATGTATGTATGTACTCTCGCTGTCCATCCACTAATGTAAAGAATAACCGGTGAATATATATATATATATATATATATATATATATATATATATATATATATATATATATATATATATATATATATATATACATATTCACATGAGGGAATTTGTTTGACCTAATATGTAGGTTGACGGTTTGAAGAATTTTCCTAAAATATCTTTAATGTGTTTAGAATGTCCAGTCACTAGATAAACCACAGCCAGTTGATACTACAGTAAAAAATTAAATATTCCATTGTTAGTTAGGAATTTTAAAGTATAAAAATTAAGTATATATAGCGTATTTTTTATTAAATTAAAAATGCTGCTAAGGTCCTTCTATCGGCTATTTAGAATCACAACTTATACAATGACTAGTCTGATATGCGGTTATTAAAAGAAACTTGGCAGGACAAGACTTTGGCTTGATAGAAAGTCGTAAGTTACATTTAATGCTCCATAAATGTTTTTAACAAGCACGTTAGGTACTTTACAATACTCATTTAAAGAAACTTCAGTCGTATGTCTTATTTATTTCTAATTATCGTCAATGTTGCATGTATGTTGGAACGTTTTACTCCTGTGCAAAGCATTGAATCAACTACTGCAAAAGTCTTCAGGAGTACGTAATTAAATTACAAAAAAAAACAAAAAAAAACCCTTGTTTTCCTCGCGGATTGAGGGTCAACATATCGAATTGCATTCCAGCACTAAGGGTTTTCTGGAGCCGGTTACCTTAACGGGTCGCATCGAGTGCACTTAAAAACCCAATTAAAGGGGACACCTCCTTAATCTGCCGGGATTACCTTACAAACCGGATCAAGAATTCAGGGTGATTAGCCACAGTTCAACGAGAATGATGAAATTTAAGGATTTTTTTTTTTACTCAGAACCCCCTTTTCTTGTTAACAGAATGTGCCAGTTATTTGGCATTTGGACACACTTTGATCTTACACGCAAATGGAAATTGAGGTCTCTATAAGATAACTGATATCTTAGTATTTTATTTGACGGCAATCCACTAAGCCTAAAACCAGGCAAAGGTAAGGAAATTAATTATTTCCTCAGTAACTTAAATACATTAAGAATAAACTTTCATAAGTTTTGACATATTTATGAAATATGTCAGTAGACTATGCGATTAGACAAAGAATAAGGAATATTAGGAAATACTGGGGTCTCCCGTGGTCTAGTGGCTAGCGCCTTTAATTCATAAGCGGGAGATGGTGGGTTCGAACCCCACCGGCGGCAAAAATGTTCTCATCTCAGGGCTCGTTGAGAAAATTCCTCGCTGCATCCTGGATGTCGGCGCTAATGGCCCAGATTTGTCGATGCACCGTTAAAAAAAAAAAAAAATAGGAAATTCATGGATTTTTTTACGGCTATCAGGCTCCTAGGCCAGTAGTGCTGGGCTATCTACTGGTTACCACCCTTCCTGGACATTCATGGTGCAGCAGAGGCTTACTCAACGGGCCCTGAGATGAGTAAAATCCCTCTGTAGGACACGAACAACGATCTCCCGCATGAGAATCCAATGCGTTAGACACTAGGCCACGAGGAGACCCTATATGGCTTATTGTCATAAATACTATAATAAATGTAGATAGAAAGGCGAAGAGTCATTCTCGATATCAAATATATAATGTTCATGTCATGATGAATAATTGAATAAATTCGTCTAAGAGCCCAATCATAACAGCTCCATTGCCTGGGTTAATATTTATTATGAATTAAATTTATATTTATTTATTTTAGTTTCTCGCAACTAAGGCGATTCAACAATAGGATGTTTTAATAATCAAAATGTAGTCAGTTCGTTTATTAGAATTACATTAGATCATAAATGATTAAATGTTTGAGGTATTCAAACATATTTTTCCGATATAGTGGCTGTCATCTATAAGTAGTTTTGTCTTTGTCTACAGTCGATCAGGATGTGTTTGACGGTAAGTGGTTTATTACAGTACTGACAAGCTGGTCTGTCCTGTCGAGTCATAAGGTAAGAGTGAGTAACTCGGGAATGGCCTATCCTTAGTCTGCACAGAATGACTTCTTCTCGTCTGTTACTTCTGCTGCTTGATTATTAAATATTTATTTAGGGTTAATGTACGAGGTATTATTTTGGCGGACGTATGTAATATAACTGAAGTGGCACACGACACAAGAAAACTACATATTAGCACCGACATCCCTGGTGCATAAGGAAATTTTCTCAACGGCCCCTGAAATGAGAAAATTCCCTGCTGTAGGCGGGACTCGAAACCTTTCTCCCGCATGAGAATCCAAGGCGTTAGCCATCAGAGCCTGATAAATAATTAATTAATTAACTATTTAAAACCTCTGATTCAGTTTTTGACCTTCCTACTTATGTAATAATGTAAATGCATATGAAATAAACTGGGTCAACCTAAAATAATTCAATATGACGAAAGTTGTAACCTTTTATATGGCTTGCCCAATTTGTAATTTGTACTTACCTTTCAAAGTGCTTGCCAATACCCTGGGCCATAGACTTGGCTGATCAGTGAGGCATGTTGCGCCAGAATGCCATAAGCCCTGCATAAACAGTGGGAATGGATAAGCAGGCAAAACAAAGGCGAAAGTCTCCCTGTACTGACCAGTAGCTTGTTTTACTTCAGCCTTATCTAGATGTTATACAATAGTCAAAGGCTTGCACTTCTGGTGTTCCGTGTTCTGCGGATTACCACCATCTCTGTGCGTGGGTGCAAAACTAGACCTTCTTTAATTACCTTACAGTGAGAGAGAAAGCATTGTTGCCCTCCTATTAACTCTTACCTACAAAGCATCTCTGATACAACACTGATTATGTAGGGACAGGCTTTCAATGAATGTCTTCTTGACCGGGAATGCACTGATTTACATGGGACTGACCCTCAGACAAGCAAGCTTAAACGAGTCAAACCCAAAACAAAGCTTTGGAAGAATGCAGAAAGAGGAAATTGAAGGGAGGAGGTGGTAATAGCACGACTTAGAATAGGCCATAGTCATATGACACATAGCCATCTCATTAAAAGAGAACCTCACCTCTATGTGATTCATGCCCTCAAGTTTTAACGATAAGCCATTTAATAGAGGAATGCCCGGAATATGAAAAAGATTCAAGCAGCTAAATATACCTCGGAATGTATCAACGGCTCTTAAAAATTGTCAGCATGCTATTGAGAAAGTGATCAAACTCGTGAAAATCTGCGGTACATATAAAATGCTGTAAACGATCATAAATAAATAACAAATAATATAAAGAGAAAAGATAAAAAATAATAAATAAATAAAACAGGCTCTCCTTGTTGACGACAAATGTAAAACAGGCATAAATAAATTCTAGGGGGTAAAAACCTTGCAGTTTCTCGCCCAAATAAATTTGCACCCTACCCTACATTGGACTGATCAGACATCGCACTATGAGGTGTCTCATAGATCGTGATACATTTTGTGAAAGAATAGACGTTTCGTAACAGATTTAAACTTGTTTTCAGTTATTATCCATTCGCCTCATTCAAGTTATTTAAGATCGGCAGTCTTAAAAATGCGATGTTGACCGCTCCATTACTATAGTCCTCCCGCAAACTAAAGAAACAGGTAGTGCGCACGCGCTGCAACCAGCCCAAGTATGGGAAGGCCTAGCTCTCCTCCGGCCCCGCACCTTCAGGTTCTTTTGTTTGCGGGCGGACTATAGTCAATGTAGGTGACAGGTAAAATCTTGATCAAGAAAGTCTTCCAGAATATGAACGATACTTCTGCGTGATCAAAACCTGATCCATCCCGTTACTTCATGTATCCAGATGAATTGCAGATACATTATTATCATACATCTTGAATAATGTAAAATGCAATCCCAGAGCTTGCTTGGCGAACAGTTGTAACATCCTCCAGTCCTTCGAAATGCTGCTCAAGGTTATCGCCTTCATGGAAATTTTCCCAGCATTCTTGCCCCATCCATTCATGTTTTTCGAAACAACTTAGAAGGTGTGAATGTGAACCCCATGACAATCGTTCTTAGTGACATACATATTTTATAGATTTTTCTTGATAATTTCATGACGTGTTTGGAACTCATACATATTTATGAGAACATATCTATGTATATAAATATAATATTGTTACTTTTAGTCTTTTTTTGGAAACTCTGCTTTTAACACACAGCCATGGTTGGTGATTGTTTCCTTAAGAGTTTAAAAAAACTTTAAATTTGTTTTTTGTTCGTTTTGGACTAAGTTATTAGATGACGACTACTATGTATAAGAAACTTTTGTCTATTAAGAGAAGCCAAGTTGTCCAGAAACTAGTCGACATAAATAAAATGGTTTAAATGAAGTTTTGAAGCAATTGTGATATATATTTGTGTGAGTGTGTTTATATGAAAGTAAGTGTGTGTATTTCTGTTGTACATATATTTGTCTAAATCACACGGAAAACAAAATCATCGCTCTTGTTGCAATAAGTATTTTGACGCGAAGAATCAAATGAAACCACAATTAAGGCGATTTCATCAACGGTTGTTAGTTTTAAATTATTTTAAGAGGCCACAACCTGTAACTTTCCGCAAAAATAGAACTTAACTTAGAAATAGAATAGAAAAAATATTATTAACAATTTTCATTCCGAAATTCGAAATCTCTGCAGGAAAAAGTATAGAGTATTTGGAAACGCGGATTTTTTTTTAATTACTTCATGATGCAGTCATGACAACATTGTGTAATGGAATTTGTAAGAGAAATGTGCACTTTCTTATCTATAACTAGTTTATTCCAGACGAGCCACTGTCTGCTTTGTGTTCTCCTGGTGTCCGATGTCACATCACTTTCCACGAGACCAGGGAAGGTCGGTGTGTGCTCTGCCTGCGGCTCCTGAATACAGAATGAAGGTCACTGGACGCAGAAACAGTGATTTCTTTTGTAAGAAAAGAATTAGAATTCCTCGACGGTAGTTTTACTAGCGTTGCGAGAACGTTGAACTTCGTGGGGTGGTTTCTTGTACTTTCAATATGATGTCTCGTTTTAAAGTGAAAATGAAGAAATGCCCCGAGTACGGCGAAAAATGTGAAGGCCATTAATAAAATTAACTAATTTTACTTACTAGTCACTTTATTAAAACTGTCCTTCCAGTTTTACAACCATTAATGCCTCATGAGTGTAACTGACTCTTCTGCTTTTTCTTATAAGAGCGATAGCGTATAAATTCTTCAGAAAGACATGATCTTCTAAAATGGCGTTTTTTGAGGAAATACAGTCTATTTTAGTGTAGATGGAATTAATATAGCTATAGATGTAGAACCCTTTTCAAAATGGTGATTTCTTGGTCATAAAATATTGCTCGAACGTATCCAATACGAGTAGATATAGATAATTAGAATAACGTAATCATCGTTCTTATATGTCTGATAGGACCCGTAATTTTTTATTTTTTGAAATATAACTCTCCGTGTATTTTTCGATTTCTTGATTAAGATATAGAATGCACTCGATTTGTAACAATTACTATATTGGCTCTAGACCAATGGGCGTCTCCTTCACCTTTTATTATTGAGGCTTGAACATTATGTGTACAATGTAATAAGACATACATTGCAGTTATTTATAGTCCAAGATGAAAATGTTGGTAATATTATAAGGAAGGAATACAAAGAATACGGTGCATCCAGTTTTGTTAATGTTCCAGACTGCACGTCCTCCGTTTTTTAACTTTGTAAAGACTGCAGCCTTCCCTCACGAATATATTCGCTCTAACGACTGGTTCTGAACAAGCCAGTAGGCATTTACGCATTGCCAAAGTCCTTTGTGTAGAATTCGTCCTTGCACTGAAATATCCTAAACGAATATTTAATTTTAGGATATTGAGTGCAGTTTCTGTTACATGGACCGTAACACATGAGCGTGGCTTCCGTTGTATTTTCACATTGTGTGTCATGCAAATTTGATTTATTTTTTATTATGCCAATAGCACAAGACCCTTTCCTTTTACCTGCTTCCATTTTGCACATGAATTCAGGTACTTAGGAGTAGGGTCTGCTTAGTACGCCACACACTACTCATTTAAAATACATGTGACTGAAAATGAATTGTGTGAAAATGATTCAGAGAAATAGGGAAGCCGTTGATTATGGTGATCAATAGAAAGTTGCTCGTGAGGATTAGGAGAACAGCATCAACCTCAATGAATTAAGTGCAATGTTACGTCGAAGAATGAATTTCCGCCATTCTTCCATGCATCTAGGAAGATAGTTTTTCTCACGAAAACTCTTCCATAGACAAATTAACAAGCTCGTTGCAAAGTAGCTACGAGTACATTCCTGATTACCTCATTAAGAAGTATGTAATAAAATTTACATCTTTCAAAGAGCGCCACAATGAGCTACTTCAGTATACAATTTTGGTGGCAATAAATTAAGAATGTTTAGTTTTATATTTAATTGTATCATCTAATGAATTTCTTTTATTGAAAATTACAAGGACTTCATAAAGGGATTGCATTCGGATTTGCAAATAGACCTTGGTCACTTATGCAAAATAAAAATAACGTTTAGAGTTATATATGCCACTCGAGGCTAATTGATAGATAATCTTAATCTTCAAATCACGACGTGGACCAGAAAATAAATATGCAAAATAAGAAAAGGAGAACTGGGCTACACATAAAATACTGGAATAAAAAAAATTAAACTTACTATACGAAAAGGTTAGCCACAAGTGAGTTATGCAGTTTTTTTTTATCTTGATGTCCTTTAAAAAAGAGGTTCCATTTTTAAAAGGAATTTAAAAAATGCATCGTGTTCTCAAGGCTATCTAACAGGTTTAAGAGAAGCTGTTACTTCTTATTGGCCTAAAAAGGGGACAACCATGTGTCCTTAAAGCCCAGGTGGTTAATGAGATTAACATCATACTGAAATTATTAAAATACTAAGCTAATTTAGAGGTGTCAGGTGATTCGACAAGGAGGATTCCAGAAGTCCGTCCTAGAGAAACTGTAAACAAATGTTGACAGGTTGTAGAAATCTAAAATACTCAAAATAACTATTTTCCGCAAATTCGTTAGTCTGTCGTCTATACTACGATATCATCGGATGTATACAGAATATATACATAGACTCCCATCACCAATTATTTCCTATGTGAGTTTTATAATCAATTGTGTATTTCAAATGAATGACATTTAAAAAAGAATGCTCTGCAAAAATTAACTATAGCTAGAAACGTATCAAGGCCAGAACTACCAAATATTTTATTGAATAACTATAGGGAAGAATTTAAACTTGCTACAACTAACCGACCACATGACCAGTACTTACTTACATCACAAGACTTACAAACAAAAATAACACACACTATACTGAAAGATGGCAAGCAACGTGGTACTGCACACAAGATATTCTTCAGGAGAACTAAGATACTAACACGACTTAGAATCGGACATACACGACTCACCCATTCGTACCTCTTCACAAGACAAGACAAACCACTATGTGAGGCATGCAACGTACCTTTAACTGTAAAACACTTACTAACAGACTGCCTTAAAAGAGACAACTTACAGATTCCTCGAAGCCTCAGTGAACTGTTATCTGATAGGAGCCCCCACATTGATACGATACTGACATGCTTACAGACGACAAAGACATATAATAAAATATAATTATACCACACATAACTCCCAAGTCAAAGTTTCTTATTTCAGGATAATATACCTCAAATATCATTATGATTACTATTTATTATTACCGTTAAAATTATAAGTTTAATTCTGTATTTATTTATTTTATTAATTCCTTATATATTTTTTTATTATTTTTATTATTATTCTTTTCTTCATTTCATTCTCCATACCCTGTAATTTTTAATTTTGTTACTGATCCTTAGCTTATAATATATTATTATATTTTTTATAAATTCTTTTAGGACAGATCACCATTGCTGTGCAGCTCTTAAAGTAAAATAAAAAAATAAATAAATACCAATAGTATAGATATGCACCTAGCCAATCAAAAGTAGAATTTATAGTTTGATGTGAACAATCAAGAGAATTATTTGCACAACAATAAAATGCAATATATCTGATCCTACAAATCCATCTGGCTCAAGACGTACTGCAGCATTGGTTCAAATTGAATTTCAATTGAATTCATCATCAGAACCGAAGAGAATCATCAGAATTGAATCATAGTTAACATTATTTTCATAATACACTCTTATACCGCCACTTACTTATTATTTGAATTATTATTTCAGTTTCAATTTCTCTTATGTTTAAAGTTTCATTTTATTATATTTTTGTTTTAATCGTTATTACATCATCAATCCTATCCTAACATAATATGTGTATTTATAAGGATTATTATTACATGTAGTATGCCATATAAGGCATATGAAGGAAATGAAAATCACCTTTAGGTTGCCCAGGGAATTTGGAAAATGAAACAGGCAAATGGTACATTTTTGGTCCTTCAACTCGAGCGTTTTATTTCGTGATTGTCCAGTGAATTGCTCATCTAGGGATGTTCAAGAAGTAGTTGAAACTAAAATGAGGATTAATTTAGACCTATAAAAAAGAATTGAGGGCGAGGTAGCTCAGTGGTAGTACACTGTATTAATATGGTGGAGTACCTGAGTTCAAATACCGAGCACGCACTAATGATTTTTATCTTCAAGTGTCTTCGTTCGTGGGTTGGATTCGGCATCCCTAACCATCCCTAACCAACCCAGACTTTTATTAAATTATTAATGGGCACCTGCAAACGGGAAAATCACGCATCCGAACCATTGTTCTGACCGGACTATCTCTCTAGTGTGCCGTATGGTCATGAATCAGATATCTCTCTATAGTATCCGCCCCTCTGGGCTCTCGTGGCCTGCTACGGGACTATTTTTATTCCATTAAAATGTATGGAGTATTTTTTGTAATGCCATCGTCCTGAGAGTCCTAGGCCTGTCACAATATGATATCTTCCCCACTGTCTTCAGCTAGCTCAATCGGACAAACATTAGCTCTCTTCAAATCTATCTGCAGATGTTATGCAAATCATAAAAATAGTTCATATCAAATCTACTGAACTGCAGACTAGATTATCTCTTTAAGAAGATTATCTGAGAAGGTCTTGAATATCAATGGATTAATTTGAAGAGTGTGACTATAACGTGGAAAATGGTGATTGTAGATGACACGCAGCTGTTGGACATTAATCTCTCTTGGAATTGCAGATCTCGGCTAAGATATTCCCTGTTAGCAGCCACTCATCCATACTTTTGCAATTTAAATTAGCACTCCAGATAAGGAATTTTATATGGTCCCGCTATTTCACTTTTTTTCCCTCATATTATTTATCCTGCACTTTTATGAGATGCTGTTATCTGCCGCCTCATTGAATAAAAAGTTGTAATTCACAGATAAGAGGACACTTTGGGGACATTCTTGCGCTTCTAAAAAGGAGTACTCCGCGAATGAAGCTGACCTAACAGAGTTGACGTTTCGTGAACAATTCCATTTGAATCATTATCAGTGAATGACATTTCGGCGACTTAAAACTAACAGAAGTAAACGATTATAAATGCTTTACTTTCTTTCACGGAAATATATATTCATCAATATTGTTTGTGTTTGTAAAAGAGAAATTGTCAGGAGCAGTACTTTCGAAATCGTTGAATTTGTTAAAGAATATTTTAAAATATTTCGGATGCTCTTGAGAAGTCAGTGTTAAAGTGACTTCAAAGTCTTATTAAATTCTACCGATATGAAAATTCCTACATGGGGATTTCAAATGGGGAATAGCTCTATAAACAGATGATCAACATTGTTAAGAGGATTTTCAACAGCCAATAAGTCATAAATGTCCTTTTTTCAAGATTTATCAAGATATATATATTACAATAATAAAAATCGTCTCTAAAATGAAAGCTACTAGCTTCGTCAAAAATCTTTTGAGTAGAAAAACCTGTTTTATTTTCCTTTTACATAAAAAGTCTGACTCGCAGGAACTGTGTCATCTTGCGTTTCCGTTCTTATCCCTATTGTCATTTGGATAGCATAAAACAGAAATAGTTAATGCTTTGTCTTAATCTTTCGTTACAAATTGCCCTTATTCTTAACTAAGTTCTATGACAAACTATTGTTCCTTTGCCTTTTTATAATGTTCTATTACTTATTAGACACATTTTTCGCGGAACGCCTGTCAAGTGCTGCACCCTTGCAACACCGCGTGCCCGGGAACTATCTACCCGCGGCAGTATGAATCGGCACGAAGAGACAAGTCCGGAACCTATAGTCACCAAACAGGCATTGTGGAGCTTCACTGTTTTTCTTCCTAAGTTTTTACCCTAAAAATTATGGAGGAGTAAATATCCAAGCCACCCAGGCCGAGCAAAGGGAGCAGGGATGGAATCGGCCAACACACCACTAATTTGGAGAAGGAAGAAATGTAGCATACTACAGGCCTTATAAGTAATGCTCACAATCTTTCAAGACTTTAATTCCACACTTTAATTCCATTAAGCATGAAGATCCAGTAAAACCATATCAACAGTCCAGCAGCTCATCATTTTCATCAATTCCCTTATTCAAAATTCAACTAACACAATAACCATAAATATGTTTCTGAGTTTTGGCCTACACCCCCCCCCCCCCCATCGAGTTATGCATAAGTTTAATAAATTCTGAATTTTCAAGTTAACATTTTTACAATCTTTGCAGTACTTTTACCGCCAGTGATCGACTCTACACTAAACGTCCTAAAGATTTTTACGAAAATCTGATTGTTTTCTTAGCCGAATCTCTACTATCCCCCCCCCCGACCTGACGGCTGACCCCAGTTGCACCCCATGTGGTTTAGTAGCTCATACCTTTCATACCTTTTTTGGATAAGTGGTTCTCATTCGTACCCTCTTTTTCGTTAAATAATAAAATTCTATATGTTGTATTGTTATAAATTCAACAATAGAATGCTTTTGTCGCAGGTCCATAAACCTGAACCATTTTTCGACCAGTCAACTACCTCAATCAAATTCGCTGTATAGGTAGGTACATTTTAGCATCTGCTTATCCTAAAGTAATTCAAAGGAAGCAAAACGCCTAGAATTGCATTATGGCTTCCTTCCGTGATTAGACCGTTGCAGATTGAATAGCGTTTCACAACCGAAACGGGTTGTTGAATACAGACATGAATGGTTTCGAAATGACGTGTCCATGATGAAGACTTCGATAGACCGAAAGGTGAACAGGTCAATAGTCCTTGAGTTCTCCTGGATGTCATTAAGCTCAATAGAAATTACATTGTCTAACTAAATATAGGTTTTAATAATACATAATTATATTCTCATGTCCTTGTGCATGTTGAATAGCAGTCCTGTCATTGAATCCTTCATTGAATGAAAGACAGGCTCGCGTCCTTTTAAGGCTTTTCCATAACATGTTTAACAAAAGATTCAAATTTAAAATTTATTCTAAAGGAAATAGCTTTTAAGAATAATTTTCAAATTTTGTAAAATAACATATCTTGATGCACTAAAGACGAATCTGTTAAAAAAAAAGTTCGCTTTCAATAAGGAACGAAGTTATTAAGCACTAACGTTCACTGTTAGGAAGGTTATAAAAGTAGCCGTAAACAGCTTATTTGTAAACTTGTAAGTTATTTACTCACAACCATTTTTTTAAAATAATGAAACACTCTTCACATTTCTTCATTCGTTCATGAAAAGTATTATATAACAGAAATCCCTAAATAATTAGCTAATGCCTTTACAATTATTAGTTCGTTCTAATTCGCGTCTGCTGAACATTAATTGTCAACATACTCTTATTTTATTAAAAAAATAGCAATGAAGTTGCACGAATTTATTATTCTCTTCAAACGTGCTCTTAAATATGAAAAGCGCTTAAAAGCATTTTTCTGTGCGATTGGGGAAAACTAAAAAGGATGTCTAGGTAGATAAGAAGAATGTCTAGGACGACTTTTAGGCATACATGCTATGCGTTTCCTCTCGCTACGCTCGCTCAAGAAGATATCAAAACCCAGGGGTGAGGATGCCCTTAAAATTGACAATATTTTTGAATAAATGGTCTAAGAACATTTCAAATGAGAGTTCTCTGTTTCCCAATGTTACATATCTGCGTATGCGCGTGTTTACAAATACGCTGTTTGCGGCTACTTTTATAACATTCCTAACAGTGAACGTTAGTTCTTAATAACTTCTTTCCTAGTTGAAAGCGAACTTTTTTTTTAACGGATTCGTGTTTAGCGCATCAAAATACGTTATTGTACAAAATTTGAAAGAAATCGGTTTTGAGGACGCTTAACTTCAGTTTAACTAAAGTTATAAGCGGTGCATGCCCCCTGGGGCATGCACCGAAGTTAACGTGATATTCATCCCTGAGTCGTTTACTGAAGCATACCTGGGCTTTCGGGCTCTTATGATAGACCGGAAGTGAACAAGCGGTGACCCGGAAGTCATTTTGAGCGACCGGAAGGGTAATCGGAATTGGTGAAAATAGCCCAGAAGTGATCCAGATCGAAAAGGAGTTACCCAGCGATAGGCATGAGTCGACCGGAAGTAATAGAAATTGACATTGATGTGATCGGAAATCATCTAGATTAAAGCGGAAGTGGAACAGGAGTGAGGTAGAATTTGCTCATAGCAGACCGGAAGTGAACTTTGAGATGACAAAATGTTGTAACTATAGGTAAATCTGTTAGTTATCACGATATTTAAACATTTCATAAATAAATTAGCGATTAGCGCACTGCCGTCGCTATGCGCTAATCGTTAGCGCAGGCTCTTATCAGTACCGCTAAATTAGCGAGAAGGTATTAGATATTAGCGACCGCTAACGTTTGCCCAACTCTGATTATAGGTAAATCTAGGGCCATGGAGTGTGCCAAGCTTTATCCATTAATTACAAGTAGTATTTATATTACAGCAACTGACCATTATACTATTGAATTCGATATTTAAGCAATTTTAATATAAATTACTTAAAAATAATTATCTATAATTTGATAACCTTAGCGAAAGCATGTTATAACCTTAGCTAAGATTATGAATTGTTATTGAACAATGAGATGTAATAATTATTTTTAAGACTATAAATTATAATTCTATTAAAATTATAATGCAAAGGATAAGATTAATTTTAGTAAATATTTAGGTATATTATAAAATAATCATACAAAAATTCTTTATAAGACACAACTACAAATAAATTTCTGAAATACATAGCGGTATCAAAAATTAATTGTTATACCCTTCCACCATCTTCATTACTTTATTTAGTCGTTATTACAATTAACTGGACGTCCTTGTTCACCATAAATCCAGCTTTCTGCAACGTTAATTGTTTGAAACCATTTCTAGACAGTCCTTAACACTGTCAGAATGTTCACAATGAACAACATTAATAATAATGATAACTTTTTCAAGCCACTGTTAGAAAATGATGTAGCACTATTAATTATATGAGGTATGACGGCAGCACTATTAATTGTTTTCGCTCTCAGCACGTTCGTATTGATTATAATCATGGATGTTCTATAATTATGGATATTAATTTTCTATAAGTAAGAAATGCTTCCGATGTTTGGACAAAATTTGGGTCAAACTGGCTAATACATTACTCAAGCGAAGGTAAGTGCCGAAAGGATCAAAATATTATTGGTCTAGTGAGCAAATCCTATGCATACTTTTAATGCACACTAACTTATTCGCTGACCTAATCTTTTTTTTAACAAGTTGCATATATATTATTAGTGCAATAAATCTTGTAGCAAAAAAACTGCCAATTAAGTAGCCACATGATATCCTTTAGAGATCTCTTCACTTGAAGAATATTAGACTTCCCTCTTCACGCCCTTCTAAGGGTTGTACACAAGATGCGCCTAGGGTGTGTAAGGACCCTTGTTTCAGTGGTGACGTGACTAAGTCCTCTTTTCAGCGGTATTACTCACCTCATTACTCGAGGCATAGACCTTCTAGGCATTTCACTTAGTGAGGTGCAACACTCATTCAAAGAAACGATTGGTGTATCTGAATGAGGCATAACACTTGGTAACGTCTTGGGCGTATATAGAAAATAATTTCGGAGGGGGCTGGAAATATTTCGGGGGGGGGGCTGAGACCATTTCCGGTGTATGGGATACTAACAATTTAGATCTTGGAAGAGTTTTAGCCAACTTAAACGCTATTTTTTATTTATTTATTTATTTTTTTTTTTTTACGGCGCAACAATTTCTGGGCCATTAGCGCCACATCCTTGCATCAGCGAGCCGTGAGATGAGAAAATTCCTGTCGCCACACAGTAATGTTGGACAGTCGGGGGAAAAAATAAACCCTTTTCTATTGAGCAGATTGATTTTTAGCCATATTATTGCATTGGTTTTTACATAAAGCCTGGTTATAATTGCTATGTCAAAAAAACCTTGGCTTATTAAATAGGTCGTGTACTCTTATTTTATAAATTATTTTTGCTTCCAGTACACATTAAGGGCATTATAATTAATTAAAAACTGTAAAAAAAATGTTTTTAAAAATTCACCTAATTTTTTTTTTACATGAAGAAGAAAAAATAATGTTATTTATTTGATTTTGCAAATCGCCGGTATTTGCCCAAAAAAATTCGACTTGGCACTCTTTTAGGAGTATATTGTCTAATTTACAGCGTTGTCAGATCTCGCCTATTGAGTAGACATTTCAGTTTTTCTCTTAAAACCTGCGCGCCTTTATTAATCCAATTAGTGGTTGCTTCCGTTTATCCTCTTTATAGGCAAACTAGGAATCATTCCGATGTTGTCTCCTGCCTCGACACAATGGAAATTACCATAAATGAAGATCTATTTCCATTTTTTAGAACAATATTAATTTTAAGGATTTTGACACGGCATTGGAAAAATGGATTATCCTATTCGCAATTACAAAAACTGTAAGATTTTGCAATTACAAAAACATTAAGAACATGGTGCTATCATTTTCAACTTAAATGGAATGCTACAAATAGATCTTTGGAACCATTTTTGATGATTAAACACGATTGGCTTAACAGTAAATTAGCCTTAACCTAGCACTATTAAAATGACACAATTCAAAATAAAAAGTTGTCACTCTTGCTTATGTAGGGCCCTTAGCATTAAGAGAGAAAGAGTGACACAGTTTTAATGGTTGATAAAGAGATATTTACCATGTCTTTCATAGTCATAACTTTGACGGTGTGAATAAAACCAATTTTTGAGTTGTGTCACTTTAGAAATACTAGTGCGATATGTTGATATAATGTTCGTACAAATCACATTATCTATTTAGCAAGAGGCACTTAAAAGCCATCCTTCCCGCTATATCGTAACTGGCTGATGGTGTAGTTGAATAGAGTATTGGATTTGCTTAAAGATGACACCAGAAGCAATACTCTAGGATCAGTAGAACTGGAGATATTAATGAATGTCCGGTCTACTCCGTCGCCCCACTGTGCGACGCACAGTGGTGCCAAACGCCCGATTTAGGGAAATAACCTGTAGGTACTTGAATCATTCTGATTTTGGTGTCGTTTTTAAGGTATTTTGTAGTGCTGAGTCGAATGAGACCACTGCCAATTCGATAGAATCATTATTTCGGAAGATAAACGGGTTTTATAGTACGAAAACTGTGAAAAACAGCAAGTATGCGATTTCAAAAAGTCACATTTTACTCAATTGGTAGAGATATGTATCCTTCCAAATGTATTTTTGAATGCTGAGTTGAATAAATTAACAAACAATGTAATACAGTTAATTGGTCTCGATGTATTTATCTTAAATTAAAATTTTCGCTTATAACGAATACATTTTGACATTTTTACACGAGATATTAGGTAGATCTCACTGTAAAAGTTCAGTTACTTGCTATCACAAAGTGTTCAACAACTCTCTGCAGAAAATAGTAACGGTAAACTCATATGTCTGTAACTGTTAAAGATTCCTTCTGGATAACGCGTAAATAAGGTGACGCAGATGACTTATTTTCATTCGGAACGTGTTTAATAGTTTGATAAAATAAGACAGAATAGGATTTCCGCTCGTCGTTTCCGGAAGGAAACGCGCCACAATCCCTCCTCCCCCTCCTCGAAGCTCCATCTCCAGCCTCCATGGAAGGAGTAGACGTGGAGGGGGAAGCTACCGGAACACCAGACCCCCACTCCGCCCCTAGCAGTGATCGAGTAAGGTAGTGCTCCTCCAACATCTACAATCTACCCTAGTGTCTTCTATCTGCAACCATCCCATACTCTCCGACAACTATAAGGATACCCTTAAAAAAAGGTACGTCCAAGATTTTTATATAATCATCCGCTTTAAGCATGCCTTACTTGCTGTCAAATGTTTTCAGTGTTCATAAATCCATGTTGTTTCTTTTGACAATTTTGTAACTATTAAGAAACTGTAGTATTTTTATTTTATCGTTATCAGCGATCCTATAATCAACTGTTAATTAGGTAACAGACAACACTACATTTAACAGTTGTTAATAATTTATTTATCATTAATTAGTGATGTGTGTTGGTTAGAAATTATTCCTAAAGATAATAAATTAAAATGATATTGATATTTTTTAAGGTTTCTGCCATTGAAAACAATACCCATCATCTCTAGTGGATGATATTTAAAAATCGTATTAATTATTCAATGTTGTCTATGATAATTGCACGCTGAGAACATATTTTTTGAGGAATCAAAATTTCTACAGATATTTGTAGCCCAGCTATTGAAAAGTATATTCCTTTTTTCTACATTCTCACAGTGAATATTTACATTCTATTACATCGAGGTTTACTAAATAGTATGAACATTTCTGAAACTTATTTTTCAGTCAGTGTATATAACTTAAGACATGTTATGATTTTAAGAATCCTGCGTTCCACCAAACATTTACCTAAATTCTCAAGTTATACAATTTCCACATCTGATTTCCTGTTAAATTAACTCTATTACGAAGGAAAGTTCTTTTTTTTTAATAGAAAAAGCTAAATTGTTCCATTAATTAAAAAAAAGATAAAATTGTTAGATTAGTGAGCATTATTTAGGGAAATATTTGATTTCCAAAACGTTGTGTTTACAAAGAAACATCGTTATACATCTCAGAATGCTTTATGATGCAAAACAATGAACGATTAACACAATTTTTAAAATATAGACACAAGTCATGATTGATAATATGTTAAATGGCATTATCCGTGAATAATATTATTATTAATATATTCTCGTTGGGCATAATTTCTAACAATCGCCAACATCTCAATAAAAAATAAACTATTTCGGATTATAACCACATAAAGTCCAAATTAATTGCCAAACATGTATGTTATTACAAAGTTAATCCTGAAAGGTGTCATTCTCAAAAAGAAAATAACATTGCTGAATAATCTCACGTTGCAAACTGTATTATCGTAACTTCTACCATCTTTATCAGTGAGTTGTCATCTAAATAACTTCAAATTTACAAATCCCTCGTACACCTTCATCACTACCTGTAGATAAAGTAACCAGCTTAGGCATTAGCCCACGTTCTGGGTGTAAATGTTGCGAGCCTTATCGTTAGTTTGTACCATTGGTAATGTTGGCTTGTGTAATTAAACCTTTTACCGGTTTAACGGCCGGACGTGCATTGTCTGACGATGGAAACCTTCAACCGGTCGTCTGAATCCAAAACATTGGAAGGCCATCTCAATTAGCTTTTAGAAAAATTGTAAAGGAGAACAACAAAATATTACAAAACCACTGAGAAGAAAAATATCACCTGTTGAATATTATGGTTCAGTTTACTAATATTGACATTTAAATTATAATTTAAATGCATTTTTGATGTTATTTAAAATTTTCACTAGAAAAAGTGTACTAGAGTACAGGAATTTTCTACTTATTCCATATATTTATATGGAAGTAAAGTATTTTATTAGATCCAGGATATTCAATGGTTTCCACCCTTTCTAAAAATCCATCCTTTTGAATGGACCTTTTTCAACGAGCCCGTTGCTGGACACCTGGGAGATCTGGGACCCTTGAGTTCTAACATCTGACCGCTGTTGCACATAGAAACTCATTTATTATTTTTTTAATAATGTATTATATTATTTTATAGCCATTGTTGTGTACTCTCAATAATTAAATAATAATAAATAATGTATTAATGGTTGACTCACTAACGATAATTGTTTTGTACTTTTAGGTGAGCCAATTACTCGAAACTTTGCCAATTTATTGCTCATAACCAGTATGACTAAATTCAAATTGTACTCTCCTAAAAGAATTTACTATGTTATTTGCGGTATATTAATGTTATTGGAGTTTATCATTTCCGCTCGCCAATAAGCCACGGATTCTGTACAATTTAGGAAGGTGAAGATTAAAAAAAAATAATAAAAAAATAAAAAAATTAAACATTTTCCAATCCACACAAAAAATTCTATAATCATAGAGAGAGAGAGATTTAAAACATAATGACATAATATTTTTGCGACACTTGCTTAATAACCTTTAATACCTGGTATAATAATGGATATTTTATATTTATATTATTTTAATTTATATATTTTATAGGTCTAGCAGTTAAGAGGGAAAGGCAATTACTGAAAAGAATAACTCCCTAGCATTTTACTTTTTATAATAATAATAAATTCTGGATTTTGCGTTAG
This sequence comes from Gonocerus acuteangulatus, assembly GCA_946811695.1. Classification (NCBI taxonomy): domain Eukaryota; kingdom Metazoa; phylum Arthropoda; class Insecta; order Hemiptera; family Coreidae; genus Gonocerus; species Gonocerus acuteangulatus. Next base: position 94,796,819 of record OX328124.1, on the reverse strand, counting down.
AAAACGCGTTATAATGAAATATTTATTTAAAAGAGAGCAATATAAAATATTTTAATTTCATTATGGAACTTTTATAATGTGTAATTTGGGCTATTGTTTCTTGGCGCTACAAAGGGATTGTGTTGAATATTAATTGAATGTGTTTGTGTATTGATTTGAATGAAATTCCTATCAGACTGCAATGTATTATTTGTCCTTCGACGATCAATTGATTACAGGAGACTGTGTTCTCGTTTAAATTTGCATCTATTTAGTTTGCGATCTTATCAAAATAAAAATATTGCTTCATATTCATTGGGTTATAGATCATGTTCTATTGTTTGCTAATGGACCTCATAGCTCCTAACAAATTGTTATCATCAATTAAATATTCGCACAATCTAAGAAGTTTCGTGCGTTTACAATCTCTTATTGCTAACCAGCCGAAAAGCGGAAACGGCCGCCGGAGACTTGATTTTTTTTAGGTTCTTCTCCCCTCTCTGTAGCAAGGAATCTTTGCTATGCTGGGGCATATATAGAAAATAATATCGGGGGGGGGGGGAGGCGCTGGGAGCATTTGGGAAGTATGGAGTACTAACTAGAAGTTTGAATAGTTACCCAACTAAAACGCTATTACATAATAAAAAAAAAAAACCCTGAACTAAGTGATCTTATTAAATTTATTTTTAAGGTGTTTAGGACACATTTTTTTTTCTCGATTACATCAAAATTTCAGGAGGGGGCAGCCCCCCTTATATACGCCCTTGCTGCTATGGGCTTCTTCCTAAACACGCTGTCCTTAAGTGCTGACGAGTAATATTCCAAAGGTTACGACAAAACCGATCGTATATATGAAAATAAATCTATCTATCTATCTATATATATATATATATATATATATATATATATATATATATATATATATATATATATATATATATATCCCAGAGATGGGCGTAATTTTATTTATAAATAAAAATACGAATTTATTCGTACTTCATATATTTGTGAATACGAATATAAATAAATTCGTACTTCATATATTTGTGAATACGAATATAAATAAATTCTTACTTCATTTATTTGTGAATACGAATATAAATAAACTAGCTGAATACCCGTGCTTCGTCACGGCAGATAAGTAGTTATTTTATTGCGTTAAATAATGTTTCATTAAAATTACGTCACTATACAATTCTGTGCAGTTTATTACAGCACGGTTCCCGTCATACTATATTTTATTCAATGGGCGTTAAAATTTAAAAGTTTATGTTTCCAAGAAGTCATTTGGTAACACCCAATATATTTACGAGTATCACCAAGGTTATAGGTGAGAAGGCATTGCAAGGGTTCCGGATATTATTACCTCACCTGGAAAACCTAAGGATATGCCACACATCACGGTTTGACTGGGACTGTCCCGGCATTTTGCAATTGTTTCGGTGTCCCGCCCGATTTTATCAATGTCCCGGAAAAGGCTGTAAGATGTAAAAAGTAATGAATTCATGTTTATAAGAATCTTTTTTGCATCGGTTACTTTTCTACAATCAACATTTTTACTACTGCTCACAGTGTCAAAGAAATCAGAAGTAATCTAACTGTAAAACGCTGGAACTACCTGCACAGCGCGCTGCCAGCTGCCAGACACTACTATTTGGCTGAGTGATTTTTTTAAGAAAATCAAGTAGTAAAAAAAGTTCCGTTCTTATTTTTAAGGTTTGGGTAGACTAAAAGTTTAGGATTCCCCCTTCCCGTTAGTTGCTAGGCTTAAAACTCACCAACCATTTTACTTATAATTTGTACTCTTTTTATCCCCCCCCCAAACTCTCCAAAAATATGGCAAGCCTATCTGACGGGGACAGGCAGAAAAGAAACGCTATTAAAACTCTATGAGGGACAGTTAATTTCTAGTAATTCAAGGTCTGCCATCATAGTTGAAATTAACCTCAATTAGAAATAAAACTATGAAATAGATAATGTACGGTAACAGCTGTTCTTTATCGTCCTAGCAACACATACTACCTAGGCTTTCCTTCTCTAACCAACTCAAACTTTAAACCCCCCTAAAAATGCTTAAAAATACGAATATCAAAAAATCCTTTCTTAGCGAGCGCCTACGTTATATAGGGAGTGTCCATGCAAAATTTCAAAATTTTCTGTCGAGCGGTTTGGGCTGGGCGTTGATAGATGAGTGAGTGAGTGGTATTTGACAAATATATAGTACTAGCTGAATACCCGTGCTTCGTCACGGCAGATAAGTACTTATTTAATTGTGTTAAATAATGATTCATTAAAATTATGTTACTAAACAATTCTGTGCAGTTTATTATAGCACGGTTCCCGTCATACTATATTTTATTCAATGGGCGTTAAAATTTAAAAGTTTATGTTTCCAAGGGGCGAGGTTAGCTCAGTGGTAGAGCACTGGACTAATAAGCTAGAGGCCTTAGTTCAAATCCCGAGCAAGCACTAAAGATTTTTTCTTCTAGTGTCTTTGTTCATGGGTTGAATTCGGCCTTTCTGACCGTCCCTAGGTCAACCCAGCCTTCAATTAATTTAATAATGGGTACCTTGGTTGGTGCTAATGACTGTAGCAGTCGAAGCAGCCAAGGGGAAAATCAGGCGGCCGGCATAGTACTGACCACACTATCTCCCTAGTGTGCCGTATGGTCATGAATCAGATACCTCTATAGTATCTGCCCCTCAGGGCCCTCGTGGCCTGTTACGGGACTGATTTTTGATTATGTTTCCAAGAAGTCATATTGTAATACCCAATATATTTACGAGTATTACCAAGGTTATAGGCGAGAAGGCATTGCAAGGGTTCCGGATATTATTACCTCACCTGGAAAACCTAAGGATATGCCATACATCACGGTTTGACCGGGACTGTCCCGGTAGTTTGCAACTGTTTCGGTGTCCAGCGCCCGGTTTTATCAATGTCCTGGAAATGGCTGTAAGATGTAAAAAGTAATGAATACATGTTTATAAGAATCTTTTTTAAATCAGTTACTTTTCTACAATCAACATTTTTACTACTTCTCACAGTGTCAAAGATATGAGAAGTAATCTAACTGTAAAACGCTGGAACTACCTGCTCAGCGTTGCCAGCTGTCAGACACTACTATTTGGCTGAGAGATTGTTTTAAGAAAATCAAGTAGCAAAAAAAGTTCTGTTCTTATTTTTAAGGTTTGGGTAGACTAACAGTTTAGGATTCCCCCTTCCCGTTAGTTGCTAGGCTTAAAACTCACCAACCATTTTGCTTATAATTTGTACTCTTTTTATTCCCCCCCTCTCTGGTATGCCCATCCCATATTAATGTGTCCCGGTTTAACTCTCCAAAAATATGGCAAGCCTATCTGACGGGGACAGGCAGAAATGAAAAGCAATTAAAACTCTATGAGGGATAGTTAATTTCTAGTAATTCAAGGTCTGCCATCATAGTTGAAATTAACCTCAATTAGAAATAAAACTTTGAGATAGATAATGTAAAGAAACAGCTGTTCTTTATCGTCCTAGCAACGCAGGCTGCCTAGGCTTGCCTTCTCTAACCAACTCAAACTTTAAACCCCCCTAAAAATGCTTAAAAATACGAATATCAAAAAATCCTTTCTTAGCGAGCGCCTACGTTATATAGGGAGTGTCCATGCAAAATTTCAAAATTTTCTGCCGAGCGGTTTGGGCTGGGCGTTGATAGATGAGTGAGTGAGTGAGTGAGTGAGTGAGTGAGTGAGTGAGTGAGTGAGTGGTATTTGACAAATATATAGTAGATATTCGTACTTCATATATTTGTGAATACGAATATAAATAAATTCGTATTCATAAGTGTGAATACGAATTTATTTGTATTCAAATATATTAAATATAAAAATACAAATAAAAATAAATTCGCAGAAAAAATTGTAAATAATTACAAAAAATGTGAATATTTACAAAAAATCAAGTGATTACAAAAAAAATCACATTAAAATATACGAATAAAAATTTATTCACATTATAATTTGTGAATAAAAATTTATTCACAATACGATTCGCAAATAAATTATGAATTTATTCGTATTAAGATGATATTACGAAAGTTATTGAAGGTGATTTTTTTTTTTTTTTTTTTTTTTTTTTTTTTTTTTTTTTTTTTTAAAGATTTATTGTTTACCCTGAGTCCGCCGCGGGACCACTAGCCATGGTGTAGGGACACAGTTTGTCATCTGTACCTCCATCAAAAAAAAAAAAAAAAAAAAAAAAAATCACCTTCAATTCATAATTTATTTGCGAATTTTATTGTGAATAAATTTTTATTCACAAATTATAATGTGAATAAATTGTTATTCGTATATTTTAATGTGATTTTTTTTGTAATCACTTGATTTTTTTGTAAATATTCACATTTTTTGTAATTATTTACAATTTTTTCTGCGAATTTATTTTTATTCCCAGAAAAATTTACGAATAAAATTTTATTTGTATTTTTATATTTAATATGTGTGAATAAAAATAAATTCGTATTCACACTTATGAATACGAATTTATTTATATTCGTATTCACAAATATATGATGTACGAATAAATTCGTATTTTTATTTATAAATAAAATTATGCCCATCTCTGATATATCCAACCCACTAACAAAGACACTAGAAGATCTAGCATATTAGCCCAATGCTCTACCACTAGCTAGCCTCGCCCCCCCCCCTTTATACATTTTATATATATATATATATATATATATATATATATATATATATATATATATATATATATATATATATATACATACACTCAAAAATTTGTTGTTATTCTTATCTATAAATATGATGCGATTTTGATAAAATTTTTAAAACTTCGATGTTTAAGTAAGTCCTTTAATTAGCAGAATCCGTCTTCCTGAACGCTGCCTTCTAGAAAAATGACTGGAAAAAAGTGATTGTGCGCTTATAGATGTCATCTGACACTTTTATAAAGAATTTTGACTTCGAAAATTGAATATTTCCTCTTTCAAAGTGATACATCCACTTTCTAACTGTTCGTGGATGTTTTTCATACGGATGAATATCATATCTATATTACTTGCTTAGGATTCAGCTCAATGTCTGTATGATATATAAAAAATAAACATTGTTTCCTCCAGGGATAAGGCAAGGACAAAAGGGTTGGGCATTCAGATTCAACGTGAGCAACAAAGGGCTGGCCCTTCCATCCGGCCCAGGGTAAATATTCAGGAGTTTAAAGCACTCATATCTATCCGTTTTTTTTTTTTTTTTTTTTTTTTTTTTTTTTTTTTTTTTTTTTTTTTTTTTTGTAAACAAATAAAGTGTACTTTAGAATCAAAACCGTTTGAGTTGTTTCCAACTTTCACACAGACGTTCCTGATATATTTTCATCAGACGAATAAGAATCCAGATTTCCATAGAGTGTATCAAACAAGAAATTTATTTTGTTTTTACAATTTTAAAACATTTCTTCTATTAGGTGGTGTTACTTGGTGGAACGTGGTGTTAGGCGAACAGAATTTATCGGTTGATCGCAGTTGATGAATTGTTCGTTTTATTAAATGCTTCAAGATGTAATACCTCTATTATGTATGACAATACATACTTAAACATTACACTAACTTCATAAATACATATATCTCATGACCTAAGGCGATAGTCTCCTAAAGATTGTTATTATTATTTATTTCGTTGTAACGCAACGAAGGCACTTTGAAGGTGTTTATGGAAACTACAGTAGAACCTCTCATATCCGACCTTCCCATATCCGACTCCTCCCGATATCCGACCTAGTGCTCGTTGCTGCAGGTTGGGACAAAATCAGTCAAACCACCCTTCAGAAGGCTTGGAAAAAGATTTGACCATTATTGAAACAAGACGAAGCTGAGACTGAACATGAATCGACATGGACAGAAGCAGAAGTTGAAACAGACACAACAGAATAATTAAAATATCTACAAGTGTATCATCAAGATCTCCAGATGACAAATGTAGAAGAGTAACTTGTTGAAGCTGATGTTTCAGAAGTTACCAATGAAGATCTCAACGATGACTCAATCATTGATGTTGTGCAGAACAAAGCCGTGGACGAATAAATCGACTCGGATGAAGACGAAACCACCAGTGACGACGTAGTGAGTCATTCTGCCGCTAAGGACGCCTTCGACGTAGCTATGAAATACATCGAGCTACATCCGAATGCAACCCCAATGGATGTATACTTGGCAAAAAAAGTGGAGGGACACTTCCGCAAAATCAAGATGAAAAAAATTAAAACAAAAATCCATAACTGAATTCTTTAAATAAAGTATGCTTAAATTTTGTTCATATTTTCAAACGAGCAAATGTTTGAAATGTATATAGCAACAGTTTTACAATTACCAAACAATAAAGTTGCATTACAGTATGTACGGTACATTAGAGCTCGTTTTATAAATTTCGAAGGCGTTTTTTTTTTGCTCCTCCCGATATCCGACCTTTTGGCCGTTCCGACCATGGCCCGGTCCCGTCATGGTCGGATATGAGAGGTTCTACTGTACATCTGTTATATCTTTAAATTTTTAAAATAAATTATGAATAAATTATAATATACCTACACTGATAATTTCAAAAAAAGGATAAATACCCTAAAGATTAGTGACAATGATTGTATAAGGAAATTCGATATTCCAGAGTCATGTCGCAATTTCGTTTTTGTCTTGTACTAACGCAAACTTTATTTCCTTTTTTGTTAAATACATATTTCAAGGCTGTAATATAAATAATTTGATTATATATATATATATATATATATATATATATATATATATATATATATATATATTGAAAAAAACCTTACAAAATGGTGGAATTTATTAAATTATATTGTATTCTTTATTGATTACGTTTGTGTGCTGCTTTGCTTATGTTTGTCATTGGCGGTTGGCTCACATTTAGATGATTAACGTAAATAATTCATATTATCCGCGAAATTCCGTCATTTATGTTAAAAATAAAATAAAAAATCCCTAATCTTCCAATGCCCGTATGGTTACGGATTTTATTACATAAATATCTAAGAGGTTGTTTTAAAGAATTCGGGGACCAGGAAGGCGAAATGTAGTTTAAAACCGGTTTCGGTCGAGGGGGGGGGCGACACAATATAACCTGAACGATTGTTTGACCGCGAGATGCAGCTGTTCTCCCCTCTCCTTCGAGTCGGCATGCCAACCTACTTACATCAGCAACATCCTGTCGATAACTTCCGGAAAAAATGGAATCAATTAATATGCTTAAATTTGTTAAAGTTTTAGACTCTTTTTGAACAAATATTGTATCTTTTGCGTGCTCATAGAGGGAAGTATTTCAACCGCTTTGGTTCCGTTCCATTTAACGAGTTTAATACTCATGTTAAAAAAAAAAAAAAAAAAAAATAATGCTTCTATTAGTACCATGAAAACTATGCAGAAATAATGTTTGTAATAACTTATGAGACTTGTAACATTCGTACATTATGTTTTGAAGATTGTACGATTTAGTACGAGATAGATTTTAAGTAGAAATGAAAATAGTAACTTTCTTCATAACCTAATTAAAGCGCTTTCAACTGATCCTGTTGCCTTTATGTTGTAACAGAACAAAACCCAATAAAACCCTTGATTGACATCAAAACATCTACAAAAGTTTCTTTGCAAGACTAATCCAAATGAAACCATAATTAAAATTATTTTCTTTAAGTAGCAATATTATTGTTTGTCAACAAATTTAAAGTAGTTATTTTAATTTCCACGAGTAAGCCTGCTTCAGCGGTAGCAAACAACTACTTTTGAAGTCTATTTTGCTCAGTAAGAGTGCTTACAGAGTGGAGCGTAGAGAGAGCAAACACCATAGAGAAAAACGTTGTTATAGGCTGTTCAGATAGAAGGAAAAGTTCAATTCCGCATGCGCGAAATTTGGAGGGACATATTCTTGTAGGTTCCACCGTTTGCAAACTCCCATTTCAAGGAACAATATGTTACGTGAAACATTATAAAAACTGATTGGATCGCTTAAGACTAGAGACGGATTTAAGAGGATAGACAAAAGAAATAGTGTCTAATATTTATCAATACTTTGCCAAAGCTAAGACTAATAACATTTTAAACCTTCTAGTGATAAGGTTATAAAACAGAGAATTTTTACTGCTAATTTCTTGCTCATGGATTATTGGCCACGCCCTTTTCCCTCCAACTAAATCATGTATTTGAACAGGCTATAGCTTAAATTGTTTTGTGCCTTATCTTTGGCTATGTATTGATAAATTTATAAACACTATCTCCCTTGTCCGACCTTTTAAAGCCTTCTCGTCTCCTAAACGAGACATAATCAGTTTTTATTGAGTTTAAATTAGCGTGTTGTTCATTGTAATGGAAATGCAAATGGCGGAACCGTCGGGAATATTTCCCCCAGAATTTCGCGCATGCGGGATTAGAACTATTCCATCTAACTGAACGGGTTACAGTTGGTGCACTCTTTATATTTCCCTGTAACCTCACTTGTTCATTTCTTCGCTTTGCTCTCTGCCCACTCTACGCTCCACTCTGTAAGTACCCAAATGACATTCTTTAGAAAATCGTTGAGCGCTGAAGATTTCGATGGGCTTTGAAAATTGGGCTATTGTTGCAAAGAAATTCTGAGAACGGAGTGCGTTTTGCATTTTTTCTTTACATTCCGTGAGCATTGAAGGATGAGGTTTGTTGATCGCATAACAATAACGGCGTGTCCTAGATCTTGCCCAGAGTCTCAAGTTTTGGGCAAGTTAGTTATCGCAAGTTTCCCTCTTAGCAAATTTCAATCAAGTTCGAAACTAAATGTCCAGGATTAGATAAGAAGCCCATTCCATTCATGTCAGTTTCCGAATGAATGCTGAACAATTGACTAGATCCTTATTTTACAACGTTCCCCTGGATTAGTTGTGCCGTTCCCGTAGAAGAAGCTGTTCCCTTCTTGGACTCGGCCTGTCCTCTTTTGGTGTTGTTGCTCCGACTCGCTCCACTGGTCCACATTCCTCCGGGGCTCGTCTTGTGTAACCTTACCTCATTTCGGAATTGGTACGCGCACTTCTGAAATATCACCTCGAGAGAGAGGGTCGACTTTCTTGAAGAAGTGTTATACGAATTAAATTGTTGTAACCGATACATCTCTAGTGGGGAAAGGTCTTGAAGTAGGTGTGCAAATGAAGATTTATACGGCCAAAGCAGTCTAATAGCGAAGCTGTTCATCCGGTCATTGGCTTCCCGTTCCACTGGTCTACATTCCGGGCAAGATTTTTGCAAATAATTTTTCTCCTCGGAACGTGTTCTATTTTAAATTATAGGAGTGATTTTGTACCTTCTTAGATTATTAGTTTCCTGAGTTTAATAGTTACCAATTAAAATTCTAATATTCGCGAAAATCTGGAGATTAAATAGAAGCAATTTATTTAGGAATATATTTTTAGGCCGTACCGAAGTTCGTATAAATCCGGCAAAAGGTTGGTAAGATGAACAATTACGCAATAATCCCGAGGTTAAGCAACGTCGGGCGTGGTCAGAATCTGAATGGGTGACCGACTACGTGCTGTTGGTATTATAAAAGGGTGGCAACCTGTAGATAGCCCGGCGTTAATAGCCTAATTGTTGATACGCCGTTAAACACGAAAAAAAAATTACCGCGGACAATTACATAGTAATCGAAACATAATTACATTTCACTTCATCAAGTACGCTATTAATAGACATTAAGAGTACGATTTATCGAAGAAGTTGCATGCAAAATAGAAATTGAACACCTACCCAAACTAACTGAGTCCTTTATTGTAGAGGTGGATGGTCATAAGAGGGGAAAGATTATCTAACATTTACGAATCATTCTTCTTAACAACTAATTTTAGAAAATTCTTTTTTTGAAGAACAGCAAATCTTCCTCTAAGAGTGATTGGTACGCTGTGTTGTAGAAACCATTTCAAATGGACAACATAACAATAAATTGTTTTGTCTCTTAACATCCTTAGAGATCTTAGTAGTTTAACAACCGGGCCCGAGCAATCTCGGAAATAGATGCCGCTTCTATTTTCCTACAAGAAGTGAACTCGGGTGCTAACCATTTTACGGATTTTACACTCTTCAACTTGGCAATGATCAGGAATAATGTTAAAAAAAAAAAAAAAAAAAAAAAAAAAAAAAACTGCTTGTTCTCTGTACGTTAAAATGTGAAAATCGTGTATAAGGGCCTTGTCAGCAGTTACAGGGAATCAGACACTATGGGCGCTGGTTCGCGTCCAGCCTGGTTGTACGTTACAATCCTCAGCTGTGGAAAATCTCCCTTCTCACCAAAGGTGTTAAGAGAAATATTGGCAACAGGCTAACCCGATCAGATTAACTTTAGCCTAATGAAAGATAAAACTATGGTTCAATATATGTTCCTATTGAAAGTGCTAAGTGAAATTCATTCCTATTATAAAGATAATATGAAAATGCTTCTGAAAGAGTGGGAAAATTAATATAGGCTACATCGTTCACTCGGCTTTCACTTTCAATTAGGATTCAAGCAACATTGTCTCAAGCAAGGTTCCCATCATTTTTAAGCAAACGCCACAATTAGGAAAATTACACAGAAGTTCAACTAAGTTCCGATCCTAAGATTTATTATCGCTTGGATTCGAAAGTGTGCGATGATTTGCAAACGAAATTTGAGCTAGATGAAATTTTATGCCTGCAACAAATTAATTACGGCGTTAGAAATGCCTATTTTTTGGGCATTCATGTAAAGAAATTCCGGTGTCATGTGACAGTTGTAATGCATACATTACATGAGTACGAAGAACTTCAATACTGGAGGGAAAGAATTCCTAGAATAACATTTCTATTTAACAAGTAGGCAATCTCAGGAAAGACGAGATGGTGTGGGGGGAATGAGTTGTAACGTAAAATCTAGACAAAAAAACCCGTTGTTTATTTAACGGGTGCGATTAAATCAATAGTAAGTCTCGCGCATAAATAAAGTTTGTTCATGATTATTACTTTAGGACGAAAGCTGTAGGAAATTTATGCAAGGTAATATATGGATCCATTAACAGAATCCATTAAAGATATTTGACGTAAGAGTCTTCATATGACGTCATAAGATTATGACGCGGAATTGCTGTGGCAAGGAGGAAAGAATGAGTGCGGTGCAAGAATCTGGTTATAAGACCCCAAAATAAACCCAGGGTAACCTTCGTATAAGCTAGTCCACGCTCTAAGAGCACTGATCATGGAGCGAATGCTCTGAAAGCGCTCTGGGCTCTTTTTTATACAGCCTCACCAGTGGTTTTATCTAGTTACTAGGTGACAAGTAAAAAAGAAAATATATTTGGTTATAAATATATGTCATTAAATTTACTAAAAGGTTAATTTTCATTAATATTTACCATAAATAAATTCCTAAGATATGTTAGCTTTCTGGAGACCAGTATTTCATCTCATGTCCTTTTTTGCCCTGCCTTACTGCTGGGGGTATCCGGCTATTTACGTAGAATAATCGCCTCCTAACTGCCGGAAAATGTAACTTACCCCAAGCTGGACTCACAACAAAACTACTAAACCTTCACAAATTCTCTGAATTCAAATTCTCTGAATTCAAAGTCTCACATTTTACCATAACAGTTCAAGAAGGACTTTTTCTGAACAATATATCTAAGCGTTTCAAACCAATAGTGCACTCTTTATACATAAATAAACTGTTTACATATATTATTTGAATGGCAATATACATTACTGGATTACTGAGTTAAATGTATTTAATAAATTTTACAAAACTACATAACACTGAAAACACAAACATACTCCTATGTACAGACTCACTCAGTTCTTTACGCTCCCTCGATAATATTTATACTAACCACCCAATAATTAAACAGATATACGAACAATTATACAGACTCAGCAATCACACACTTACTCTATTATGGCTACCCGGGCACGAGGACATCGGACTAAGTACATCAGTAGACAAACATGCAAAAGACGCAACTAATAAACAGATCGTAGACATTGAAAACATTACGTTAGATGATTTGGTTCACACATTACGCACACTTACATTAAACGACTGGTTGCATCACTGGCTACAAACAAACAACAAATTATCACAAATTAAGAACACAGTAAAAGCATGGAGTAACGAACAAATCACCTTGACAAGAAGAGACCAAGTAGTACTGACCAGACTTCGCATTGGACACTCGTTGCTCACACATAATTACCTCATGGAGAAAAAAGACAAACCGATATGCAGAGTTTGTAACACAACACTGACAATTAAACACATACTCACTGAATGTAAAAGACGCGACAAACATTCCACACGACCTACAAGAACTTCTCACAGAGGGTAGTCCATACATAAACTCTATACTTCAATATTTAAAAGACATAAAGATTTACCAAAGAATCTGAGGAAACGAAAGATATTTTAAGATTTTTTTTTTTTTCTCCCTCCCTATTATGTAATTATTACTCAATTTTACTTGGTCTATAATGGAAAACCACAACATGTAGCATCCTCCATGACCTAATAAATAGTTAAATAATGGCAGTTAGTTTTAGTCATAAGTTATGTAAATACATTAACTATAGTTCAAATAGCAAGGCTCTAAATAATGTTTAGCAATTAATTCTTAACACAAACCTACTAACATTTGTCTTATGCTCTCCTTAAACTTTTTTTTTTTTTGTTTTTAGTACTATAAGTTAATGTTAATTGTGAATATATAATTTGTATTTTTTACTGTATCTTAAAAAAAAAGAGCAAGCATAAATAAATGAAATAAATTTTAACGTCCGTTTATTATTGACAAAAATTTTAGGACGGATTACCTGTAGGTTACCAACCTTTTCTAGCCAGAGTAGGGCTGATGCCTTTTCGTTTTTCGAAAGAAAAGCCATCTACTCTAGTGGGGATCGAACCCACGACAGAGTGCACACGCCTTTGCACTCGCGGCCTCCGACTAAATTAAATGATGTTTTAATAGTTTATGATGATGTTTTGACATTGCTATAATGTTTATAGAGATTCTGATCCAAAGTATTGAGAAAATACCTACAGGTTACAGGGCAGGTCTTCATTTTGAGTCGATCGTACTCATGGGAACGTTTTTTTAAAAAAATGCAGTCTTGTATTTAAAATGCAGCGATAATTTGCATTTAAATATCGAGTCCCTGAGAAACATAATTAAAGGTTCCATCAATTAATTACTTGGGAATATTTCATTTTATACCTTTTGATGTGACCGTTATAAACATGTTTTTGACTTGTCAGGTTTAGCGAGTAATATCATGACAATTTATCATGCACTAGATAGTTGAAAATCCTTTAATATTATTATTATTTCTTTAGGCTAAGGGAAAATACTTATTTTTATAAGTATATATATTTGAAGTTTCTGTCCAATCTTGGCGGCCGTTTCAGCTAAAACAATCTGAAAACCTGAATAATAAAATATTATACTAAACAAGTTCAAAAATATAATGAAAGTGGTAGGTTTAATTTTTTAAGGGCGTAGCATTGTGTTAATTGGGCGTTTTCGTCTTGATGCTTGTATTCTTTTTTCAGCCAATGGATTGATGGCAAATGGCCTGCAGTCATTTTGGATGTAATAAAAATGCGTAATGAGCTTGTTTAATGATCATGTTTGTCTAATACCTATTTGCTTTTCTGTACAAGCATTTTAGTAGTTCTTCAGAAGACACACTTTGTCTAGACTTATCTCCTCCATGATTGAAGTAGATATACTGTAAACATTGACCACATGTTGGATGTTAGCTCCACGGTTGGAGAGGTAGGTGGAAGCAGCTGCTAGGTCGCCAGGTGGCCTCCAGGTAACCCAGTCCAAGGTTTTCAATCAGGACTCCTAGACCCGCCAGCGTCTTCCCTAAGGCTCTCTGGGCATCTCAGGAATCTCCTAGTGGCCATGATTTCAAGAAGGCATTCTCCTCCCTATCTTATAGGAAACGTTCAAAGGTACCGTCGTCTAGAACATTTGAGAATTTCTTCATGCTTGACCTTATAGAATGTGTCTAGGATTTATGGTTCGGGGCTCGAAAAATCTTGTTAAAACAGTTATTATAAGGAACCAAAAAATGGGGTCACATTAGAACTGTGGAAATTGGTTCGAACCTATACTAGTAGGATATTTTGAGTTAACTGATACCAAAGGGTCGACATTTGCTCAAAGAGTGTGACAAATATGTATGTATATTTTTGTCTTCGCTTTCAGACAAATATATAAGCAGCATAGGTTTGTACCAATATCACCACACTGTACTCATGTGATCACATTTTAGAATAATATAATAATAATAATAATAATATTATAATATATACATTTTAGAATAGTGTAATAGTAAATAATACCAAAATAATATTATTTTCTATTTGGACATTGTTCTAAGAAACAAGATCACAAGTAGATTTATGCACTTCAAATTACTAAAGTAAAAATAAGACCACTTTTGCAATAGGATTTAAGTTAATACATTTCTTTTAATTCGGCTCTCTTGATGTGTACATTTATTTCACTGAGCATTTATATCACTGATGTTTTGGGGCGGTCAAAAAATAAGGCGTTAATGAATTGTGGGTGTGTTCTTCCTTAGTCATTTTTAGTCTAATTCTGAGTTTGGAATACTCCACAATACATGCTCCATCCAGATCTTCATTCTCCAGTCCACAATTACTCTATAATTTGGGCGTTTGTATTTTGTATATTTGCTGGCGGATGCAGAGGTAAAGGGTATTCTTTTTTGCTAATCGTAATTACCTCATACATCCGTGTCCATCTTTGTTTGTAAGTAACTATTATGTGTCTGAATTGAATTTTATATGATACAGTAGGAAGTATTCTTTAATCAACTTTGCTCTTATTTTTGTGGCTAGTTATGAGACAAATAATTTATTTTTGTGCAGTGAAAAACCTAACAATTGTTATGCGTATTATATATTTTCTTAATAGTAATAATTCACAATAGTAACCTTCCACCTTTTCAGTTGTATTGATTTATTCATATTAACATTTTCTAACTTTGTGTTTTGCCTGAAAATAAGATTATTATTATACACATATCGCACGCTGGGAAGAATATTGTCATAACACAGAAAATTCTTTTCTGAGATCTTTATATTATTTGTAAAGCTCGAAGACCTTGACTCTGGGTAATGTTTAAATAATGTTCACTATACAGGGAGTATCGCAAGTTAATAATAATACTCCAGGGACTGAAACTAGACGCAAAATGTAGTTTAACGCTACCAACCACACATTTCTATCTCACTCCGTTCCGGACATATGCCGTTCTAAAGGTTCTTTAGAAAAAAACGTGTTTTTGTAGTATATCTCCAATTTTCTCTGCTTGTATTCATTTTTTTCAACGTTTAATTACAGCCTTAAAGCAAATTTAATGTTGATTTTAAAAATGTAATGAAGCATGAGAAAATTGGAATCATACTACAAAAAACACGTTTTTTTTTCTGGAGAATCTTCGTAGAAATATCAATGCAAGCGGCTAAAAATAAAACCGATATCTTTTTAGGAATTATAAAAGAAGTTTTATTTTATTTTTCAGCCGATTATGAAATTCATAATTGTCATGAAAATCTCTCGGATTGAAATCAATAAATCATATACTTGAATACAATTTTATAAGACCCTTTATTTCACACTTATACAATCGCGCGGGAGCCCTCAAAAGTACTCTTGTACTCACAATTTTATTTATTCTCCCCACCCGGTAGGTGTTGTAGAACTTAAATATATAAACATATACACACACATCATTATTGATCATATCTATTTTATTGTGGTTACAACATTCGTCATTGTGGCTTGTCGCCGACCTTCAATCTTTTCCGACAGACCACCTGTAAGCGTTGCTTCATCTCGCCGCGATTTCCTAAGAGTTTCCGTTAACATTTTACAATATCCCAGCTTAATAATGATTAAGGATATTCTCCTGTTAGATTTGCAGTTTAAATCTGGAGTGCACGAAGAAACAGACTTTTTTAAGTAATTATAAAGAATAATAAGAGCTTAGTAAAGACTCTTAAAATCTGCTTTTCACGGAAATAGTGTCAATTAATTTTTGAATACACTATATGTCTAAACTAAATCAGCAAAATATATCACGTAAAAGAGTAATGCGACGTTTAACTAAAACACACAACGGTAGCAGGTAAATAAGGATGCAGGTCTTGTGCCAATATTATTTCACTGCTCAATAGGAATCCGTTAGGTAAAGTGATTGCTATTGGTGGTCTTGGTCTAGTTTTTCCCTATTAAATTGGCTAATTTTTTCTAGTTTCTTATTCGAATAGCGAAAATGGCTTAAATCCCAAAGAATAAAATTATTAGAAGTAAAAATACCTGAGTTAATCGGAGGAGAAAAATCTATCCAACTAGATTTGATTTTGAATGGGAAAAGTGTGTATAAAACGTTGAATTGGGTTACCGGTGAAATTCGCCTACGATTTTGCGTCAAGAGGATCCAGGTATTTCTTTTTTTTAGATTTGGTTTGCTGGATACTCAGGTTATCCTGGCAACAAGAAAGAAGACAGGCTGGAGGCCTGTGTTCGAAAGCGACAATTTGCTAATTTTCCTTTATTAATGAGTCAATAGTGGCAAAAACCGAAGGAAAGTTTGCAAACTGATGACACAAAATTACCCTCACGAAGTCCTTATTGGCCTCTAAAGTTTAGGTAAGAAGAACATTTTCTTGGGTATAGCCACAAGGGAGACAGGAGTAACAGTCTCTGGCCATTGTACCCTAAATTAACTTATGTATATTAAGAATTATATCATTACCAGAGAATTGGAATCCTCAATAATAATAATTACAGGTACATTTGTTGTGTAGAAAAAGAAAATAATGACTGAAATTAACTCTGGAATGTATTGCCTGTGTTGTGTTTTCGTGACTAGAGAAGCGTGAGGCATTAGGACGGACTGTGAGCTTTGAGTATCTCAGAGGCTACCTGTGTTACGCTGCCGGCCCCTCGGGCGTAGTGTGTGTGTGTGTGAAGGATGAGTGTGGAGGGAGGTGTGCGGTGCCTGGGATGGGTAGAGCCGCTTGTCTCATATATTATACAGTCAAATTGGTATTTAGGCGTCATAGCATCCCTGACCAGACAGTACCAAGGGAAGGTAGACCAATCACTTGCATCAAATCCTCTTTCGAATAATGGCTTGCATGACCGAATGTATTCTGTGGTCAGGGGTGACGATTTCTTTAGTAAATACATTATGCGGTCTGCTCCATTAGAGATCCGTTGTGAGATATCGTGCCCGGTAGCTTAATTGCTCAAAGGATCTCTACGGAGAGTAGACACTCTGAAATCAAAATTCAATTCCAATGCCCGTTGGTGACGGTCTAACCAAGCCTCCCAGTATTGCGCCGTGCGATCAGGAAAATGGTTTGAGTTTCGGACAGATGAGGAGGTGACTTCCCACTATCCTTTTGGGTTGAACAGGCAGGGCAAATATCTGAGTCTCCTAAGGCCAGGTGGGGTGGGACTTCAGCTACTCGTAAACGTAAGCGGCGACCTCATGTCAAATGGTTTTTAACTGTTCAATGAGGTAGACTATAGGCTGCTGACAGAATTGAAATGTTGGTGATCTCATTCGTCAAACCTCAAGGGACTTGTGGACATAGCTCGCCTTGACCTGACCTCGGTCAGTAGCTCTGTTCTACATACAGCTGTGACTCACTTCGGAAGAATATCAATGTCAGCCGGCATCTTTACACACCCACAACAAAACCTTTCACGCCATATGGGAAAAATATGGCCATGATGCTTAGACGACTTAGATCGAAATGAATTCAATTTTATTCATTTGCCCATATCCCAACCATTCCTCGACTTCTTATCGCCTCGACGGCTTTTTGGGGGGGGGGACTTATGATAAGCATTAGGGTAAAATAACATTCATGTAAAAAAAAAAAAATACTCCTTAGTATACCTTATGAGTTAATTAAAAGCAGGTCGGAAAGTTATATATGTTCTCATCCAAGAATTCTATATTTATCAATAATTTTTGCTCTGCACTGGGCAAAGGATGACAAAACAGGAAGGTATGTACCTGAGTGATTCCTTCAAAAGGAAAAAAAAACCCACAGCATTCCTGATGGAGCAAGCAAACCTGCGGGAATTGGGTAGCAGTACTTTGCGGTTACCTTCCTCGAAGCTATGGCGGCCACAGATTCAATCTTCAGCCACTATTACCCTACCGCACCTCCGGCTTTATAACTGTATTACTTATATTTTTATAATATATTTTTTTTTCCTATTGACTGAAAAAAAATAAATATCTAAACAAAAAACCTATTCCGCTACATGTTTTCCAGTATTTAGGTTTCATTCATATATGCCTCCCAGGTTAATACTTTTTTTTACCGAACAGGTATATGCGGGTATATACAGGGTACTTCTGGTCCAAGTAGCTAAACTCTTGGAGGTGATTCCGGACATAACTTCCAATAAAAATGTTCATTTAAAGTATGGCCCAATTCCGAAGGGAAAAGCTGTCCAATGTTCTGTTGTTTTTTTTTTTTTGTTTTTTTAAACGTATACGTATTTTTTATTGAATTAGAAAGGATTGCTCAAAAACTTTTCAAGGTAATTAAATTCTAATTATGCCATCGCAAAATAGACAAAATTTTCTTTAAGAACACAGTGATTTAATTCACTAAACCCACTGATTGAAGATACTTTCTGGACGTCCAATAACGCACTGCTGTTTTTCTCGATGAATCACAGGTTTCTCCTTAATTGTTTGCTCAGCCCCTTAACGGACTGCAAATTCACTACTTACACGAAAACATCTGCATTCAGTAAGCATTATCTCTGCAAGTGAAGTGGAAGTTTATTAAGGGATACGTTGAGCGATTGACTCCCTTTTGTCAAAAAATATAGATTGGGGTTTTGTGCGTACACAACGTGTATAGGAGAAGTTGTCTCTAAGTCAAGTAGAATCACTTATGTCTAGTTCTAACCTAGATTAAACTAGGTTATGACTATAGATGAAAGGTATGGCAACAAATTATTTACCGAACATTTATTGCTATTGAATTAGCATTTCTACTTCAATGAGAGAGAATTCCTTCATGTTAAACGGCATTATTGATAGATAGGTGCAAACGTTGCATAAAGAGCCTTTCGAAATCCAATAAAAATAAGGATGCAATAAGAAATATGAGTAAATTAGTATTCTTGTATTACGAGACCAAGACACCTAGTGTGGCTTCACCGCGTGACTCAATCAACGTGAGTCTTCTATTAAAGTTATTTCAAATAAAGTTTGTTCATGTAATATTATGTCTTTCTATGAGAAACAATATTTCTTCAGCTTTTACTGAATAATTCGTTTTTAAGCTTCCATATTTTCTGGCTAAAATGTATTTTCTACTGGGCGCTTGAGATTCATATATGTATTTCAAGGTTGTCATATACGTTCAGTCCAAATCTCAATGCAGAGACAGGGTCTGCACAGTCCAGTTATAGTAGACCCACGGAATGTGTAGGAAATATCCTCTTGTCCATGCAAATCAGTCCTGGCCTGCAGAGTCCAGGGCTCATTGGACTGTACGGTTAATGTATTGGTTTTATCATTATACATCGATGGACTATACAGTTCAACCCTGTCTTCAAGGATGTCCCATTCACGGTGAGGAATATCTTAACCTTTGGACTACGTAGTCCAAATCTTGAGATTTTCCTCTCCTTGTATGGGCACCCTTAAAATTGTTTGTCGAATTTTGTTCGTTATTGCTGGAATTGCCAACAAAGTTGTTATGAAAAAACAATTTTGAGTATATTCTGATTTAAAGGAATTAGAAGCATATAAAAAATAAAAAGCATCTTTCGAAAGTTGCTTTAGTTCTTCCTGCTAAAAACATTCTCCTACCATTTTATCCTAAGAGTAGGTTACGTCCTTATTCCCGTACCCTGAAAGAACGTGCAAAATAAAATGGCGTTTCCTTCCTTTCATCTTTACGTCCTTCATTGAAGGATTTTAATTCCTTCGCCTCCCGTAGGCATAGCGTCCTGTTCCCCTGAATAACCCACCCCGATGACAATGCCCTTGGAAAGCTGGTCTGGATGATGTCTTCACTTTCCACCCCGAGGTGGTGGTAACACCTAAAGAGAGTTTTCTCTTCGAGGAGAAATTGTCTCGCCTCCGGATCTTCCCTAATTCCCTCAGCTGGATTTGATTTTTTTTGAGCTCAATGAACTCGGACTCATTGAAGGAGAAGGATAAATAACAGAATTGCCAAATCTTTTCTTGCGGATCATCTTGTTTTCTTTTTTCTTTTGGATATTATTCTAGTAAGAGCATTTGATTTTCGTGCAACTTTAAAGTTAAAGGACGCATTCTGTCGAAAAATACGCTACTGCTAAGCAACGAACGGATTTTATATGTTTATAAGTAATTGTTAAGGTTATTTTTATATACTAGTTCTAAATTTTATCCTTCCATGTTGATTAAGTTTCATTAAGCTTACAAGCATTCAATATTCAAGAAGCCATGATAAACCAAAGCGCCCTCGATTGTAAGAGAAGGCAATGCAGAAAGTACCACTGGGTTGGTGTGGCCTTCAGAATTTGACTTAAGACAAGCTAAGGGTTTGTTAGCAGGCCCTCGAGAAATAAGAACAAAAAAAAGCATGATATGCTAAAACGTACAACATAATTTTATTATTTCCTGCCAAATGATCTAGAAGATTTTATTTGCTCTGACATTTATTAAAAATTACATGTTTTATTATGCACTTACAGTCAAGTCATGGCTTAGTCATCTTTTTTCCTTATGTTGGCATTTTAAGCTCAACCTTGATTCGGTTTTACAGTAATGAATTTTTCATTAGGAAGCCTGATTTTTTGTGTTGTTCATTTTGAATATTTTTTCCTATTAGACTTGGTAATATTCTCAGAACCAATATCCAAGCAGTCCTGATGGCAGCATATTCATGTTTGTCTAACCGATGTGTTAGTTTGTATCTATTTTCAATGTATAATTTATTTATTCTCTGATATTCAAAATTATTTAAAATAAATTTAAAAACTCACCCTTGACTCTGCCATTACATATTTTAAATACCAATTATGACATCCATAATTGCTGTACTAAACTAACATCAATATATTCTTTTAAATAGAGAAGAATCCTATCCTTGGTTGAAAATAGATAACCATCCCAACAATCTGCGTTAAGCATTAGAGGACGTTAAATAAAGAAATATTCTTTTAAATCTGTTATTATAGAAGTTATTTATCATTTTTATGCCTATGGCGAATCATTTTAATTTTATCATTTTACTCCCTGATAAGGTTTAATAGTATTAATTTGAAAATACATATAGTATTTGTTGAAACAATAAATTAAAATATTACTATTATTGACCATTGTAGTTGAGAATCTATTGGATTTTCTTCTTTTAAGTAACTCTAAAAAATAATAGTTACTGCTACATTAGATTTATTTATTTACTACTAAACGGGTTTTGATTGATTGAAAAACGGTTAACAACCTACAATGATAAACGCATTTTCATTCAAAAGTTCGCTTTCGAGGCTAGGTCCTTTACTCAATGCCGTTACAATAAATAAAAAAAAATAAAATTAATACATATTCTATCAAATATAAAAATGAAAATTATTACAGAGTCTTATAGTTATTATTAGACAGCTTTTTGGCGAAAAGTTATGCTATTAAACATCGAGATATGAATCAAGAAAAAGAAGATCATAAAGAAGATTATATGTTGTTGATCTTCTGTCCTTTAAAATCACGGAACTAGCTAATACCTACACAAATATTTTATAATTAATCCTTAAATGACCCTTTGCTCAAATTTATAGAATTACCGAATAAGGCGGAAGGCCAATAAAACTAGGCCACACACTTTCACGCTTTTTATTTTGACTTCCCTACATGTTTCCCACCATTTTGACGCCTTTTCAGGGGAATGTATTTTAAAACAGAACTTCAGCCTCAGCTTGAGGAGGAGAACCTTCCATTACCAGGGCTACGTCTAGAAGTATATTCCCCTGAAGAGGCGCCAAAATTGTGCGAAACATGGAGAGAAGTCGAAATAAAAAGTGTGTGCCATAGTTTTATTGACCTTCCGCCTTATTCGATCATTCTATAAAAATATTTTATATGTATTTTATTTTTTGCAGTACGTTTTCAGCGAATAAGTCCCATTTTCAATGCCATGCATACTTTCTTATTCAGTCGAGCCTTGCTCCTATACCCTAGAGTCTAGGCATTGAAAATTGAGCTGTCCCTGAAAACGTTCTGCAAAAAATAAAATACCTGTGTAAATTTTGGGCTTTTTTCATCCTTCTGAAAATCCACTTCCACCATCCAACAATCCCTTCAATTTATTTAGGATCGTCTTGATGTAGTTTATACAAATTAGACATACGAACGGAACATGTTCCAGCTGTGCTTAATGAACCCACCTAATTCTCAGGGAAATAGTGTTTACTAACAATCCCTTTCATTGCAAAAAACAGATCTGAATGAGAAAGAACTTGTTACGTCATTATTTACAACCCTTGCCTGGCCTGAATGTTTCCTAATCGAAACAATCCATCCATAAACATTAGTATAAACACAGTCTAAAAAAAGATTTAATTTTAGCCATCAAGGCCATCGTTTTATATTTTCTTTTGTGGCATCGAATTGGTTCAATTATTTACGCCAGATGAAACAACATACTTTTACTATAATTGTTCTTAAATTAAAAGCTTCTTTTCAAATCAAATAAAAGCCTGGCCCAAGACTGAGGAAGTTTCAGTTGCCATGTTAGGGGGAAAAAAAAAAACGATTTTTTATAAAGGGCACCAGAGTGAATGGTAGCCTTTCCTTCATAATAGAAAGGAGATAATTTCTTTACTTTTGATTATTCTTATTATTAAGTTCTCGAACAGAAGGGCAACCACCAATTTTAGTAATATCTTTTGTAAATATTTTGAAGGTTCCTCCTTGTAAAAGAAATTTATTACGAAACCATATTATATTATTAATAACTAATATTAGTAACTACGAAAAAAACTGTCAATGTGTCAAAACTTTGACCTGTCACATGACATGAACTTTTTACTTACGGACAACATTCATTGCATTTAAATAATTAATTATTAAACACATTAAAACATTCAACATGGGCATATATATATATATATATATATATATATATATATGAGTGGCTTAATATCAAAGATGGACACCTGTCATTTTCTAAACGTTGGGGAAAATTACCTTTTATGTTATGCAAGTTATAGTGAATATTTTTTTGAAAATATTTATTTCATAATTAGGATTATATGTTTGAAATTGATATTGTTCTGTTTCTGATATCAATACCACTCAACAAATTAGTGAAAATTACCCTTGAACCCATTGGGTGATTTGTAGGTGTTCGTTTATGAAAGCACCCTCCACAGCAGGAGCCTGTTTTTGAAACAAAGCATCTACTTTGAAGCCAGAAATTACATGTTTACGCCCGTTTTTTACAAAAACTAATTTCATCATTGAAAAGTGCAAACAAAAACCTATAGGAATCCACTGCTAACTAAATTTCGATTTTTTTACAGATGTCCGTCTTTGATATTAAGCCACTCATATATATTTGCTCGTTTATATTTGTAATGCACAGCTGACTCAATGAACAGAAGAAACCGGATACAACGCCCATGATCAGCGCTCCTACTGGTAGAAGTAACAACTCATGCCCGAGCCAGTTTGGCGGCTGAATTCAATTTGAAAATAATAAAGAGTAAACTCTAGTTTCTAGTAAACCGAATTAATTACTCTATTTTTAAAATTCATATTTTCCTTTAGATACCCACCACGTCTACCGCGTTTTGTTATAATAGAATAAAAAGTAATATGAGGAAATTAGTTATTTTGGTGAGGAGTAAACCCCCCTTTCAGATGAACCGATTTAGTTTATTTTTACGGGACATTTTTCTCTTTAGATGCCCACGACGTTTACAAGGTTTCGTTTCAATATCTTCCATTTTACGGCCGGTATGGGACATTAAGTATTTTGGTTTACAGATATATATACATTTTAACAAAGGTCATTTTCGGTACCAAGTAGGTAGGATCACTGAAGATTTGAAGAAATATTTCCAAAATTCTTTCATGAGTGCAACCTCAATTCCTTTGGAAAGTGCTAATGTTCTCTTGGCTTTATTTCTTTTCACATTTTTGTGTGAGTTACCTGAACCTTGACACTAGCATTAGCTTTTCCTTACTGTTTCCTACAAACTTTTTTATTATAGCTGTGTCATTTTGTATTGTGACGTCATTTTGTAGTTGTAATGATTAGTCACTTCGTTGGTTTAGTGGTTTTATGGTTTAGTCTGAACTCGTTTACTCATTCATTTTGTAATAATTGTCAGACATGTTTGCATCTCTGTATGAATGATTATAATGTGAGAGATTACATTATAATCATGATTATAATGTAATCTCTCTCTCTCTCATATATAGTATATATATATATATATATATATATATATATATACATATATATATATATATATATATATTATCATTATTAAATTTTAACGTCCATTTATTATTAACTATGAATTTTAGGACGGGTTATCTATAGGTTACCACCCTTTTCTAGCCAGGATAGGGCTGATGCCTTTTCTTTTTTTCTAAAGAAAAGCCACCACCCCTAGTGGGAATCGAACCCACGACCCTTTGGCACAGAGTGTTAAGTGCTCACGCCTTAACGCTCACGGCCACCGGGCCTCCTCTCATATATATATATATATATATATATATATATATATATATATATGTATAAACAAAAGAAATGTGCCCCAAATTTTTATAATTATTTTATTTTATTCTTAAAATTTCTACAATTCATTATTTTCCACACTTTTTGGGAGCGGGCTATCTACAGGTACTTTCAAATGAGTTTTTCGGAGTGATAATTTTGGTTCAGCGCTGTTTGTATGATTAATATTATCATATTTTGTTATCAGAATTTCTTCTTTTTTGAAATTACGCTGCCCTGTTTTTCCAGATATTTGTATTCTTTTTAAGCTTGCGTGTGTGATTAGGACCAATTTCGTACAAGTTGTGGTTCCATTTTCCTTTTTTCAAATGCATCTTTACGCTTCTGTTACGACTGCGTTAACTGTGCTTAAAAGAGCTTCATAGTTGGCCTGTTTGTTCAGACATTTTATATTATTCCGGATAACATTTCATCATGACTTTTGTAATGAATCAATAGCTGTCGTAACTTACGACTCGTAAGTCATTGCTCATGGCTCACCACGTCCGCAATGGAGGAGTCAGGAATATTATTGCAGTTCCTTTATAAATTATTACATAATTTATATAGAATTGAAACTTGTTGTGCTTTGGACATATTTATTTCAAAACTGCTTTAACTGCTCGTTATCTTTAATCTTGCAGAGTGGCTTTTTAAATATTTGTCTCTGATAAGATACGCCGCGCAAACACAGCCGCATGCCTGCAATTCTTTTGTTGTTGGACCACTTTTAAGAATATAAACGCCTATGTCCAAATGTCATTGAATTATTTGCGCTCCGTATTAATTGTTGTTTGTAGGGCTTTGTAATTTCGATTATATTTAATGAATGCATTGTACACAACGATCGTAATCGTTTTCGAAAATACAAAATGTGTAAAATTAATTGTAAAATAACTGCGAGAGAGAGGTAAAAACATTGCGTGTAGTTTATAATAAATAATTAATGATACTAAAATGTAATAAAAAAATGAAGTTATTATTTAAAAGGTTTTAATATTAAGATTAAAAAAAAATGTTCTAAAACAAAACCATGAACTAAGTTGGCAGATCAATTAATAGACCTACACGTTTTTCGTTCTGTGGACACCTCTTCAGTCCTTAAAATACTTTTTGAATACAGCCTAAAAAAAAAGTAGTTTCAGTACAAAACAAGAGAAGAGGCCTTTTGCTATTGGTAATGCATGTCAATAGAATGAGTAGAGCAATGCATTTGTGTAACTTGTAAATTTGTTTTTTTCTTTAGCCTTTTGACTTGATAATTATTGGTTTTGACAGCGTGCCTCACAGATAAATTGTTAAAAATGAGGCTTCATAATTTGTTAATGAGAAAACTAATTTTAAATTAAGTGCACTTTTTGAATATATATATTTATTGCTTCTTCTTTGCTATTGAGTCCAAATACGTAAAGATTCCCTGATTTAGAAAAAAGATAATTAACTAGTATGCCAATTTAAAAATAAATTGTCCAGCAACAATTTTACACCATAGGTAACTTATTTGACAAGTTCTAAACCAGATTTTATATTAAATGTTTTTTAAATTTATATTCGGTGTTATTTAGTAACATTGTTTGCATTCCTATTTGATGTAATGTATTTGTGTACGTGCCAGATTTGTAGAAAAAAGAACAAATACAGTATTCCTGGTTCACTAATATAATAAGAAAAAAGTATTTCCATAATTATAGTTAAACCCTCAATATTATTTTATACTGTTGTACTAAAAGATAGATGTATATATATATATATATATACATCTTCTGACCGATTGCATTTTCGTTTTACATTATCCGTACGTTTTATAATTTATCTATACCCTTTGAGGTTCTATTTACTCTTATCAAAGTGAAGCATATTGGTGGATAATGAAGTATACGGTATTTAATATTTTTTCAAGCAGAGCAATTACTTTACTCTTTTAATACGTTTTTGTGGTACTTCAGTGTTATTTTTAAGGATTTGTTAGAAATCAATCGCTGAACTCCAGGAAAACCGCTTCGTGTTGCATCACAGAGCTGGGAAACCCCCTCATTCCTTAATATTTCCACGAATACTTTCCCTACCGAATTCCAGCTGCGCCACATCCTTCATGCTGTGCCCTTCATGTTTTCATGTTTAGATATTTACAATTTATTTGGTAATTATATGGATGAAAATTTGCTTGAGTATTGAGATTATTTAGCAGTCCTCTGTGAACATTTTAATTGAATGCTGATAAATTTAATCTCAAATTGTGAGAGTACTATCAAATTAGGATAATTTTTTTATTATTTTTTAACTTATAGGAATTTTCACTGGATACCTGCTTTGTTAGATTCCCTATTCGGGTTCCGTATGAACGAAAACAACTGGAGAGGGATTAAAGTCAGGCACGATAATCCAATAAAGAGAAAGATTGCATCTACAATGAGCACGTGCTTATTAAAGAGAAAAAATGACTTGGTTGTCCTTTCTTGGGTTGTTTGCATACAACGAAGTTGATATTCTTTAACCCTTACACGCCGAAGTGCCAATATATTGGTATAATCTAATTATTTTGTACAAAATCAAAACAGTTTATAACAAATTAGGAATCCAGTGGAGACATCTAAATAAACAATGAATTTATTTACACTATATCTTTTTGACCGTTTTTATTATACCTTTGGCCTTCTTCTGATTTTCTATCCTTATTAGTCCTTTTCCTATTCGGATTGATAATTATCGTTTACTACTTAACAGATTAGGAATCATATAATTGTCTTATTTTAAGCTGTATTTGTCGCCTGTGATGGTAATTTCTATATCAGGAAATTCCTTTGAAATCAGATTTTCAGAAGTATTTGTTTTTACTAATATAAATATTTGTTTGTTTTCTTTATTTTATTTAAAATAAATTTAGGGATACAAGCGCGTTTCATTGCGCCTAAATTTGAAAACTCTCACTATCCACAGAACAGCAGGTCAAGTTTGCCCAGCCACAAGAATACAACCATAGAATTGGCATGAATTGTGGAGATTGTGTTATGATTTGCTGTTCATCTTTCAAAAGCAATAGTTCTTTCTGGTTTAGAACAATAGTTTATTGCGAACCGTGCAATAACACGTTCCGGATTAGATTAGTTTATAAACATTGATTATCGTTTCCTTTGTCCTTCTACTTTATCACCGATCTACTTACTCTTTCAAAAGCTAGGAAATATTCCAGAAAATAATGAATCCATAGTTTTAAAAACTTAATTTAAAATATAATTATTATTTATTTTTATTTTTATCTTCAAAGGAACTGAAGTTAGGAATAATTACCTTATGTGTTTAATTTGTAGCAAAAAATCAGGCCTTATTATAAGTAAATGTAATTATGTTGAGGCGCTAGTACTTATAAAAAATATTAAATTAGAAAGTGACTGGTAAACGTCGTATTATTTTCATGGAAACCCACCTTAATCACCTCTAATATTGAAATTTTTCTGAATCATAGAAAATTAAGTTTACTTGTAAATTTGTAAGTCATTGGGGGAGGAGGGCCATTATTACTTATCACATGAGCTACATCGATGCTGATTTTCTTTAGCGTAGATTTCCAAAACTGGTAGCTGCCTTTAGAGAATTTTGTCCTCAAATGAGCAATTTCATTCTCTAGGGAAATCATTTCGATAACGATAATATCATTTGGGAATTAAATAAAAAAAACAGTTGCCTATAATAAATAAAACATTTATTCCATATTCCCATTCATTTACATTACTCTTTTACGTGGGTAATACTCAGCAAAGAGTGAAAATCAATTTTCGCCAAATTAGAAATTTAGGTTCCTCTCGAAATTTCCCGCCATAATTTCCTGCCAAAATCAATTTTCTGACCTGACCGATGACGCCACTTCTACGAATAATTACCTGGTTTACCTTTTACGAATAATTTGTTGAGCCAGAACCAGCGATGGTTTTTAAACTTGGCGCTTTCAAAAAAATAGTTGATTGGTGTGTAGCAGTAACCAGCTCAATTTTAGGTGGTTTGAGCGGTTTCCTGCTCCATTATGCATAATGAAAACGCTTCGGATATTAATTATGTTGTTTCTTGCTAGATCGTGGTTGCTCCTACTAATTGAGATAAATTCCATTTTTAATTTACTAAAATGTATGAGTTATTTAACGTATTTTGAAGCACTTGCCTCTCGTTAATTCTTCCTGCATTATAGCATTTAATAGTTTCGTTGCCCTCAAATTTTTCGTTCTTGGCAGATGGAAAATTAATTCCCCCTTCCCCCCGTGAGCAAATCGATGGGCCCTTTAAGTGAACACTCGCATTGAAAAAGTTTACTTCACCACCAAACACTGATAATTGTACGTGAAAAGTGGAAAAGAACATGCACAGGTAAAATCCAGCAATTTACTTTTGTAAATGCTCTTTGGGGAAGGGGGAAAAAAATGTAATCGTTCAATTTGTAAATCCAAGAGTTTAAGTAGCCACTTTAGCTCGATTTTTTTTTTCACTATGGTATATCAGTGTGACATTGTTTACTGGAATGTCCTTAGAAGCTATGCTGTAAACAAGTATATAGTATTTCATGTGGTATCATTTCCTCTGCATACACAGAAACTCTATATGAACAGCGTGCTATCAAGTTGCTGTCAGTGCACCGAGACTGTCATCCTAGAC
Source organism: Gonocerus acuteangulatus (assembly GCA_946811695.1). NCBI lineage: Eukaryota > Metazoa > Arthropoda > Insecta > Hemiptera > Coreidae > Gonocerus > Gonocerus acuteangulatus. Next base: position 94,767,374 of record OX328124.1, on the reverse strand, counting down.
AGTGTCCTGCTTTCCTGTCCAAAACGTCCAATTTACACAGGATAATGCAATTTGTTGTGTTGTTTACAATATTTTCCCATGGCGGCCAAGAAACTAGGTCAGCGTTGAGTTGACCGATTATAATAATATAATGAGGAATATGTATTTTTAAAAATTAATAATCTTGTATTATAAAAGTGTAATTCCCCTTAACAATATCAAATACAAAGGAACTGTAACAAAAACGTTGATAGATGAGAAAATTTAGACTGTTCCTATGTTACGATTGTCATTAGTTAAGGTTACTGCAAATACGCTTTGGAGAGTTACGATTCTAAATATTCATGCGATACCTTCGTTTGTGTATCATCTTTACTAGACGAGAAAGATTTGTCTTGACAAGGCCTAGGATTGGCCGCTTATTCCTTATACACTCCTATTTAATGGAAGTAAAAGAGAAGCCAATCTTACTTGCAGGTAGTGATGGCGATTCTCGAATATGAATCCATCTATTGGATTGAAATGAAAAGATCGATCCTCTAAAAGGACTGGCGGATTTAGATCGATTCTGAGCCTATATAGGTAAAAAATATAATAACATAATGATAATTAATTGAAATGGTTATACAAATTAAGATTCAGTTTGAAACCTTATTATTTTTATATTACCTTCTAGTTGAAGAGACGGAAGGTATTGAGTGGTTGTGTAATTTTATTGTTGTATTAAAGTCTGTTACTGGACATAGGACACGGTTATGTAAATTTCTTCTTCAGTTTAGTAAATGAAAATTCATGAGAAATGAGATTGAGTAACAGGAGATGAGATTAAGTATTTGAATCTTTGAAAAAAAAAAAAAAAAAAATCTTTATTTTACGGTATTCTAGATAAATCGATTCATTAAAAGATCGGCCCTTGAAGATCGATTCAATTTGCTAAATATTGCATCTGTTAAAATGTATATATATATATATATATATATATATATATATATATATATATATATATATATATATATGTATATGTGTTGTTCATTCGGCATCTGTCTCCAGCGGTCTTGCTCCTCCTATATTCGCGATGATAGGAGGAGCAAGACCGCTGGAGACAGATGCCGAATGAACAACACATTTAATTCCCAGCGAAGTAGCTTAAAAAAGAACATATATATATATATATATATATATATATATATATATATATATATATATATATATATATGTACATACATGTACGATAGCGACCATATTTTTGTTTTTTCGCCTCGATGCTTGGAATAAGGCATTCCCAACGATTGGACGAGTTCGTTAAACAGTAAAATCCGACCTGTAAAATGTCCCTAACGGTCGTAATTATTGTGTTAAATAAATCCACCGAGCTGATAAATATGCTTAGTTACTCAGCTCCTGCGTGACGGACTTCTTTAAAAAAATAAGAATGCGATCTCTTCTTGGTTTTTATGATTTCTCTTTCCCTTGTGTTAAAGCTAGTATTATTATGACATAATTTACAGGCACAAGTAATACATCCGTGTTGTTCTCATATTATTGACATTGTCTTAAGCAACCTGAGTCGTTTCATAAGGCACGAGTAGGCGGATGTAGCTTGTAAGTATCCTTGTAATTGAAGACCAGGAAGAGAGAACGGCAATTGCGCAAAAATAGATCCTCGAGCTTCGGTTTATAAAAAGGGAAAAAATAAATGGATGAAATTCCTCCCCGTGGGCGTCACTAATCAGCTGGTTGAAGATCATTAACGGGCCTTGGAGCATGGTGAAACAATTAGTCTGGGAGGTCTTATAGTCAATACCATCTTGACCGGTGTAGTGACGGTACGCTACCTCAGTGGTGGTGGAGTCGGTGATGGTTGTGAGAATTAACATTTATCAAATTGTTGCAAAATCCAGACAAATTGCTTTAAACATTTAAAAGATTTAAAAAACAACAATCAAAAACAAAGAAACAAAAACGGACGCATCAAACTGATGAAACAATTGAAATTCCGCTTGAATTTTTAACTAAATTGAAATCCAGAAATACACTCTTCAAAATGGAAAGTGCTCACAAATACGCTTAATGTGACCCTTTAGGTCATATTAAGCGTAGGTTTTCAATTGCGTTCAGTAGATTCTGAAATACGCAATGTCAACGCACCTTCCAACGCCGCATACATTAAATTTGTTAATAAAAAAAAATTACTGAAGCGTCCTAATTGACTAATTTTTAATCTGTAAAATATTTTTGAAAGCTGTTCAAATAAATGAAATATGCTAAATATGTAAAACTTGTCGTTTAGATTTTGCAAAAATTTGGAAAATGTTATTTTTTTCGCTAATACATTAATTGCAAAATTTATCAAGGAAAAACGATCTAAAAATTGTCGTTGCGAGAAAACTATTTATCCGTTGCAGTCACAGTTAAGATTGTAAAATACATGTCTCGTCACTTGAAGTTTTATTTGGACGTCATTGTACAATTTAAATCTGGAATACAAGGCCACTGCTGCCAATGCAGTTTTAATACGTTTAATATCTATATCGTGGATTTTTTTCTTTGAATACATGGGCGTATATAAGGGGGGGCAGCAGCCCCAAAACTTTTGATTTGATCGGTAAATATGTGTCATAAAACCTTCAAAAATAAATTAAATAAGATTACTTAGTTCACAAAAAATATTTTATTTTGGGTGTAATAGCATTTTAGTTGGCTAAAACTATTCCAAGTTCTAAATTCTTAGTATTCTATACCCCGGAAATAGTACCTGCACCCCTCGAAATTTTCCCAGCTCCACCCCCCGAACTTTTTTCCAGCCCCCCCGTAATTATTTCCTATATACGCTACTTATAATACTGCGATGTTTAACCTGTAATTGGTAAAGAACGGGAGGATTTGTGGTTTCATTTAATCCTAGTGAGCCATTTTTTCTAATAGGGGGGAAAATTGACGTTTACTCTCAAAAATGGACCTTAATATGAATCTTAAAATCATATTGACGATGAACAAACGCGTTTGGAACGTCGGAAATTTAAGTTATTGTTTTAAACAATTTTGGGGAGCAACTCCTGTCAGTCACTTGATGAACCATGGGTCCTTCCCCACCTTCACTTTCAACTTATAAAAAAAAAAAAAAAAATAAATAAATAAATCTTCATTCCTCATCAGTGTAAAAAGATTGATCGGAGAAATTTGTCTAGAAGCCTTAGTTGTATATGTGATCCGTCTTAAATCACTTTGACTCATTATCAAGGAAGATGGTATTGCCCTAAAAGTACCCATCTGTCAAGTGACATAACCGACACGTGTATCGATTGTGCAAGGGAAACAGTTTGTTATCTTGACAGTGAAAGAGAATGCTGTGTTATTTAAAATACATAATACTGAATAAAAGACCAGACTGTAGGACATGGCTGTTTGGTATTCATAGAAGATATAGAGACGAGCTTTGAAAGCCAACTCCTTGTCAGCCATGAGTCAGCCGGTGTCTTGGGGCAGTACTCACTCACCTGTGCATGCTGACCTTGTTGGGGTTTGCGTATGCAGTGGATGTCTGTGTTCCGAGGATGTTGTTGACAGCTGATGCTTGACATTCAGCAGACTGTTGCACAGCCATTATCCACGTGGCAGTCTTCGTTAATGGATTTACTCTGGAATAAATACATTTCTTTATTCCTTATTACTTGGTATGCCAAAATATAAGATTGACTTTATTATTACAAAAATAGTGACTCTATTATAACAAAAAGAGATATTTTCGAGTCCACCGGTGGGAAGTAGACTTTTTTCAGCGATGGGTTAGCCGAAAAAATTCCTTCGTACATGGGTGTTTATTTCTTATAGAATACATTATATTGTCTATCTATTCCTCACCCTCTCCTCCAACTTGCAACTATTATGTATCTATTATCATCCCATATATTCAACTTATTGTCTATCTATTCCTCACCCTCTCCTCCAACTTGCAACTATTATGTATCTATTATCATCCCACATATTCAACTTATTGTCTATCTATTCCTCACCCTCTCCTCCAACTTGCAACTATTATGTATCTATTATCATCCCACATATTCAACTTATTGTCTATCTATTCCTCACCCTCTCCTCCAACTTACAACTATTATGTATCTATTATTATCCCACATATTCAACTTATTGTCTATCTATTCCTCACCCTCTCCTCCAACTTGCAACTATTATGTATCTATTATCATCCCACATATTCAACTTATTGTCTATCTATTCCTCACCCTCTCCTCCAACTTGCAACTATTATGTATCTATTATCATCCCACATATTCAACTTATTGTCTATCTATTCCTCACCCTCTCCTCCAACTTGCAACTATTATGTATCTATTATCATCCCACATATTCAACTTATTGTCTATCTATTCCTCACCCTCTCCTCCAACTTGCAACTATTATGTATCTATTATCATCCCACATATTCAACTTATTGTCTATCTATTCCTCACCCTCTCCTCCAACTTGCAACTATTATGTATCTATTATCATCCCACATATTCAACTTATTGTCTATCTATTCCTCACCCTCTCCTCCAACTTGCAACTATTATGTATCTATTATCATCCCACATATTCAACTTATTGTCTATCTATTCCTCACCCTCTCCTCCAACTTACAACTATTATGTATCTATTATTATCCCACATATTCAACTTGTTTCTTACATTCTTATTCCGTTAGAAGTGTTATTATTTTTAAGACTTTTACCAGGATTCGTCATTATTTTGATTTTTTTTTTTCTTGATGAATTTCCCTTAATTTTCCACCTAGCTATCGTAATCTTCAATGCGGCGTGAAACGATCTAACCAGTTTATGCCTCTGCTTCCTGTCTAACCGCTTTAGGCTGGATTGTAGTCCGACAACGGGGGACCTCATTCTTATTATTTTTTCATTGAAAAGATTATCTGAGAAGCACTTGTAGAATATTTGGTCTTCTTTTCGAGTGATAGCGTTATCAGTAAAAATTCGCCGCTAAAGCATTATTAATTTAAAAATATTTTTGTATTGCGTAAAAGATTGCTAGTAGTTCGATTCTGCTGATTAAAAATACGAATTTGATTCCTTCAGGTTATTTTTTTATTTAACCGAATTATTAGTTTTAATTAATGCTACCAATTGTGCAGTCCTTAGAACTCTTTCAGTTATTGATTGTTATTTTTTCCAAGGACTACATTTCTTTTCTCTAATGTGAGAATTTTGGTGGAAAATGTTGCGCGCAATGAGGTGGGCAGAAATAAGGAGGCTGAACGTATCATGTTCAAAATATCTACCGTTTTATGCGGAAACTTTTACTGTCTAACTGTGTCTTTAATTTGGCTCCAGCGATGAAAAGTATTTGAACATACCAAACTGGATATCAGTGGCACAGAATTGTGACGGGAACGAAGGGTAACGAATTCTAGCAGCACTTTGATGATGCCAGTAAGTGTTTTTTTGTATCCTGAAAGAATTACCGATCCAAACAGAATGAATTAATTCCTTTTTATTTCTTTGAATCCGTGATAGATCCAAACGAACGAGTGAAACCTAAATAAAAAGGAAAAAGCCATTTCTTCCCCGGCCTTCCAAGGTTGAATTAAATTGGACTTGAGCTGAGAGTAAATAAGGCGGGCCGAATTATATCAATAAGACCTAATGGGACTCGTGAGTCGGATTAATCACAAGCAATCCCATGGAAAGAGTGGAAGCGTGTTCACGACTGCATGTGACGTGTCCTAGAGTCTTGTTTGGAAATTCTTACGGCTGGAAGAAATAAGAACAAGTGGCATACAAACTACACTTTTTTGTTGGGGTAGTACAATATTTAATTTATATCATTGATTGGTGATTCGATTTTCACTAGGACACCTTGTACCAGTAGAATGCCATCCTAAGTTAGGGCAAAAATGCTATGTATGTAAAAACAGCATTTCTCCTAAAACGGTGCCAGTAGTACGTCATTAAGAGAACCTAATAATAGACACTAGGAAGAAGTCAAAGAGTTATATATATACTCTCATATATACAAGGAATAACTTGGTAAGTACTAAATCTCAACTTTTTAGGGCAGCTCTTTAATAGGGAAAACAGGATATTTCACGACATGCCTAGAAACCCACATTTTTATCAGTCGGAAATTATCAAGACTGTGACTTACAATTAGTGACTTCTTTACATTGTGCATGAGTTTTAGGAAATCATCGTAGTGCTCTAAACTCATTTTGCCCATTTTCCCACTTGCTAAGTCATTCCCTGTGAACATCGATATAAATTTGAGTGGTAGATCCTCTCCAAAAATGGACCGATTTTTATTAATTTTTGCAACAAAGGTATGTTATTAAAAGAATAAAATAACCAGCAGAATCCGTTTTTCGAAAGATTTTGTGTCAAAATTTGCTCAAAAAAGAAAAAACATTGCGCTTAGGTTTTGCGTTAGTTGGCTTCCTGTTACATCTTCTTTGGTATTCTGATGCAAGGGATGGAATGAAAATATGCTAAACTAAAATATCAGAAAAAATAGTATATTACTGGACAGAACTTATCGTTTATTTTCTTTAATAAATCGAAACCGTGATTATTACCGTTTATTGGGATATCGTGATAAGTGGAAGATGACCATTCTCAAGCCTAACAAATTTCCTATATAAAAGGGTCCTGTTAAATTTTCAAAGGTGGCCTTCAATTCAGAAAACGGCGCATGAGTTTTCCAAAGTTTATCGATCCTTTGTAAGCTTTTCAAATCTCAATATCCCTACACAAAAGAGCCACGAAGTCGCATTTCCTTCAAAGGACTTCGTTTGGATCATGAATTGTTTGAGTGAAGTTAGATTGGTACATCGTGTCGTCGATAGCTCGTGCCCTTAGAGGATATACTTTACAGATATATCGTAGCTCATTGGAAGGCTTCCCCGTTGCGTAATGTTGCTGTGACGGTAGGAGTGAAGCCATACCAAGTAGTCAGAGACTGCGCAATCACCGTTCTTCGTGTTCCCTCAAATAGGGACTTGTGGGTGTTCTCCTTAAAAGGAACTTATGCCGGGTAATCGTTAATCTTGAGCTGAGGTTAAATGGCAAAGACATGTTTCAAATGACTTCCAGCCTCTTGAAGGAAGGATGATCAGAGCTCAATGTTTAAGTTTTGCCTCAGAGGATGATCTTTTTGAGGCCTTGAGCTTAGAAAGGAATCATTCAATAAGAAATCATGGTGGAAGGATATTATGACTTCCAATATTTTTGTTGAAAGGTCAATATCGTAGGTTTATTTATGTGGATAGGTTTTCTTATTAAAATTAAAACCCTAATCTATCCTTAAATGGACTTTATTTTATATATTTTTACACAAAAACTTTCCGATTACTTTCATTGTATAATAAAATAATATGGAATGACGATTAAGGCGTACCAAGTTTGTTTACAAGGAGCTATATATATTAGAAATATTAGTGTTATTATCGGTTTGTTTCTCCAGCATTGTCCATTTTGGAGTGTGCGATATTTCGCCGGAATAGCAATCCGGCTCCATTAGGTGCAGTGCTTTGATTGTTTCCGATATCTGTCCTATATTTGTTGTATTGCGGGTATCAAGAGGCGATAATCTCTGTACTTATTATTAATCAGCTTTTATAGATTTTGTCGTTGAGTTAAAGGCTCAATGCCTGTTCATAACAATTCTATGCTTATACAGAGGTAAGTGGGTACTAAATACAGGAATGGTATTCATAATGGAAAGCCTTTTTAACGGAATATTCGATATCATGGTGTTGAATTAAATAACTCATCTAAGATCAACTTTAGCCACGCTGTTCTTTGGTGTTGCTATCTTATCCCAGTTTCCTTTTCCAGTTGTATAATGTTTCTTAAAATACTTGTCCAAAGTTCCTTAACGGAAACAGTCGATCAGTGTTCTTGGTGGCATACAGGCGGCTCTGCAGTTTTTCTTGTAAAATCTTAAGGAGGTGGCTCCATGGATGCAAGTTCTCTCTAGACTATCTTAGTATGTTCTTGGATATATTTCTACCTGAAAACGCTTTGATACTATCAAGTGTATGACGTGAAGATTTTGTATTGTTTAGATACTCTAGTTTAACTATTCAACTTGGCTATAAAACATTGCTTGTTCTGTTTTACCTGGACCTTGGTTTATCCTGAGGATATTCATTTACGTTCTTGTCTTTTCTGACCAATTATTGCGTTACTTCTTTACTCTTTTTAAGTCATCTTTAAAACCTGATATACCCCTTTTTATAGGCATCTTCTATACTGCTTGACGTCGCATTTCTGGAGTACGTTGCTTCCAAAGCCCACTTTCCAAAGTTGTTGGTACTACTCTCAGTAAGTTCTAACCGCACTGGCAGTAGTCTCCGGAAGATGCGGCGAGCTGCCGCTGAAAGCTCCGAATTAATTCTCGGCTCCATCTTGACAGGTAGACGGACGTGCCGCCTCCAAGCTAAAACCTCTCCCTACCGCACTTTCTAGCCGTTCTGCACGGTTAACTCCTCCTATCACATCTTCGCAGCTAGTTTCACTCGTACGATAACTAATCGTCAAAGTAGTTTATCCAAATTTCAGTTCATGATTATAAAATCTATTTCTCCTCAATGTGTTGTCATAACAAGCATAAGCTCACTCAGAAGTTTTAGAATCGTTACTTTTGCATCATTCTGCCAAACCATAATGGTCACCAGGAAACCTTCCTAGAACTTTTTGTAGACTTACAGACAGTCAAAAATTGAATAATTTAAGTGTGTCTGAAGGTTTGATGTACATACTGCTTCGTACAATATAATATAAATTAATTTATCATTTTTCATCCAATATTTCACTATTATTCTTCAATAATATTGCCGTTGCCAGAAGAAGAAAAAAACAACATTTGCAGTTGTGTATTCCGTATAACTGAAAATGACAGAAAATAATTGTATATTGAGTGTCTGTAGAAAATATACTTTACTTTCATTTAAGTGCAGTTGCTTCATCGTTTCTCGAAATATTGTTCGTTGTTCTAGAAGGCAAATGTTCTGTCTGTTGTGCTGTGGAATGTTGTTCTGTAGCGGTCCTGAGTTAAATTATATGTATGGCATTTGTTTGTGATATTGCCTATGTACTTTTTTACATTTGGCACATTTTTGCAGTCAAGTCATTGTTCTTTCGGAACGGGGATATGATAATAAATAAATTGTGTAAGTCTTTCTTCATGGCATGAGCTTAAATTCTGTTAATCATTAAATATAATTTCTATTTCAAGTCATTGATTGAACTGCACGCCCAATTACTTGTTCAGATATTCTCTTGTTGGAAATTTCCTCCTACTAGAGTATTTAACAAACTAAATGTTGCTTTAGATTGTTCTAAAACATAAAGAGTATTTTTTTTTGTTTTCATAAATATTTCTAACGTCATAGAACTGATAATCAAACTCCTTTATGGCGTATTTTGACTGTTACTTTCTGAAATATTCGTCCACACATAATGAAGCATGTTCTCAAATTCTTCGATTCTTAGTCTTGTGCCCTTAGATTGAGATCCTAAAGTAATACTGATTTATGGATTGTTTTCTTCCATAAAATATTGATAGAATATTCTAGTTGGGAGATAGTCGGTCCTTTAGTATGGTCACCTTTCACTTTTATAATTCCTTGTAAGAACTATAGCTGGGATTTCTCCCGATCTCTACGGATACTTGATTTAACAGTTAGAATATGATAGCCGTTTTAATTTTAAACCCATTCCCTTTTACTTCATCTGGTATTTGCTTCATTAACTATTAATAATTTGTTTTTATTACTATCTATGCAATATCTGCATTTTTTATAATTTTTGATCAAAATCCGTTCCATACCATGTTGCGTATGTCTACAGCGTTAATTTGTATTCAATCAGACCAATCATCGCTTACACCGTAGAATATATTTTAGTGTTTATCATCATTACTGAATTTATGAAAATTATGTATTTTATTGAGAGTGAAATAATGTATTTTATAAAAAGTGAAATAATTGATGCATTCCAAGTAAAATATCACACACCTGTCTTTGTCGCAATTGTCTTACGTTTTTATCTACAACCTTGAGTTAATTGCAGAAAAAATTAATCATGAACAGACAATGAAAGTTATATTAAAACTGTTACACAAGGGAATTCTTGCATATTTTCTTCGTTGCAAAGGAGCAAAATTAATGAGTTTCTTTTAAGTATAATTTTATTGAATTATTCTTTCCTTTGTTATTTTTTCTCATTTTTTCTCATGCCGCAAAAAATTCTTGTGGGTTGATCACTAGTTTTAGTTTTAGAACGTTCCGAAATAGGATCGAAAAAATAAATGTAGATGTAGAAAAAAAAAATAATGAATCATCAATCATCATTGATCAACTTGGGAACCGAAAATTACTGTCCTTAATGTAATATATATTGCGATAGGATTGTGACCAACATTTTCTTTTTTTTTTTTGATTCATCAAAAAAGAAAGATGAGTTGATTCGTCAGCAAATTCGATAAGCAAAATTAGGAATTAGGCTAGTTTACCTTATGCTCCCCAATCCAGTCATTAATAAACATATCCTCCTCCCGTTCCTAAGTTTGCTTTTCCTATCACGAAACAAACTTTGGAACATTAAAAATTAAAACTAATGCAATCGGATCAGTGGGAGCTGCTATTCCCTGAATATTTGTTTTTATATAGTATTTTTTAAAATTTTATTATTTATAAGAGAATCTAACAGAGCAAAGCCGTTTTTTTTTATTTTAACTTCTCAGGATTGTTCTTAGTGTAAGCGGCTTCCGGAGGGGAAAATAGTTTGAATGTGATCCCCTAAAAGCAAAGTTTTAATATGTAGACCTCATATCGGCGGTAAATGGGGTCTTAGCGAAGATCCCCTACTCCCATAAATTATTTGGTATGTTGTACAGTTATGATTATGGTTACTATAGCATATGCTCCATTATCTAGCCACGAGAGGGAAAGTTCCCGTACGGGGTGAGAGGTGCTCTCCTTCCTACCCACGGGCGCCTTTCCCAACCTCTCCACCTTCACGGGAAGCAAGTATCACAAAGGGATGTAGTGAGTAAATTTCTTCACTTAACTCTCTTGGAAGTAATAGTGATAAGGATTACATCAAATGTGAGCAACAACTCGCCCGCGGGCCGGATCCTGTATCTGTAAAATTTGGTCCGGCCTGCGAGTCATTTTGAAAAACCGAATTAAAACAAAATATTACAATAATGCCTCACACACACTCGAAATGAGGAAGATCGAGTGAGATGGGGTTTGTCAGCTTGCTCATGCGGAATGAAATAAACGAGCAAGTCGAGTGTCTCGTTGATTTGGTTTCGATATTTAACTTTCATAGTTTGTAATAATTCTAAATTTCACGATTTAAATATTATGTAGCACCTACATTTTTCATTACATTTTGCTATTTTAATAAATTGAATTACAATAATATTTTCGTATTATTTCATGTGTTATTTTATTTTGATCTACGCGGCCTGCGAACGTATTTGAACACTAAAGTTGGCCCACAACTTGTCAAAGGTTGCCCATATCTGGATTAGATGTTATTATCCGACATCAGACATTTTGTCTACAAATGCTTATAACTATTGAATAAAATAATTGAATAATTCCACTGTCGAAACATAAACTGGCCTTGATCCTTAAATAGTAAAGGTGTGAAGGTTAACACTTTAATGTTTTGTGGTTATATCTAAAACAACTTAACATTTCAACACTGGTCAGGTGGCATTGAACGAGATATCCATTGATGAAACCGTTCATTACTAAACCTTACAATGAAAACACACGTCACTGCATAACTAAGCATATTCTCTTCAAGTTGGTTAGTGTATGCTGCATTCCTAAAAACCTATTTTTTAAAAACTTTTTTTTCAAGAGTGTCATATCCCTTTAATAGGAATATGCCAATTAATAAATAAGTATTAAATGGTTTCACAGATTACAATATAAACTAAGTTGTATACTCAGGTTTAATGGATAAGGATAATCTGGGGAAAAACTAGCTGTAAGAAGTAGCCTTGAAGTCAATCCCAGGAACTAATTTGTTGTAATATGTAATTGGTAAAATTGTCAACAATTTGACAGGTTGACAATAATTGTCGGAAAAGCTAAGCATCATCATCAAGCCACTAATGAAATATTCATCCTTCTTTGTCGTGATAGTGATGCACTGATAAGAGAATTTCAACCAGTGTCAGTGAATCTTCGCATAGCAAGAGCTGTTTTAAACAAATATTATTGAGTACCTACATTAATCACGTTTCATTAAAAAAATTATCGGATTGATGTGAGAGGTAGTAGCCACAGATAAGGATTTCAAGAATTTGAAACATTTTCTCTTTAATTATCTTGAAACTCCTTTATATATAAAATTTAATGTTTTTTAGCGCGGTTCCTCCCTATCTCCATAGAGAAACCCGCTTATGAGGTAGACCTCACGGCGCAATCCGGACGTGCCCACCAGAAACTTTCTCGTTTCAGACCCCATATATCACGAAAATATAGGTAGTTCAAATTTGCATATATATACATTTACATGTATGCTTGTCTGTTAACGCTCTAGCAAGCTCAAAAATGTTCCGATTTTGATGAAAATTTCTTATTTGAAAAGTTAGTTAGCCAGCAGAATCCGCCCAAAGGAAGATGGTATTTGGGGCGAAATTCGCGCAAAAAAAAAATCGTAACGCTTACGTTTTTGAGTTCATATGCTTCCAGGTACTTCTTTTATAGGTTTCTTGACATAGAAAAAGGAATGAAACCATTTTTAAGGCGATATCTGTAACCATTTTTGAGAAAGGTGGAATCAATGTTTTCGCATGCCATTATTTTATTGTGGGTACTTAAAATCGCGGGGTTCAATTGAAATTTTATCTACATCTTGGAAATTAATCCCAACTGAGATGTTTAAATTTTGGTTATATTTGGAGTTAAGGAAGTACGCGAAAAAAAAATTATTATTATATATGAAAAGTTTTCTAATCTTCATACATTTTAGTAAATATCTCGATAACGGTTGGGAAATCGTTGAAGGCAACCATTCGAATGCTTACTAAATTCTCTATAAAAAAGGTTCTGAAGCATGTTTCGATGGGACAACATCAATCAGAGATATAAGCGCTTAAAACTTAAAAAGTGTTTGTTTTTTTTGTTTTGAAAGGGGTTTACTATTTGTTTATCTCACTTTTTAATTGGTTGTTTTTTGTTTTAAATTTCATTTTTCAGTAAAATTAGTATTGTAGTAAAATAAGCTAAGAAACGGTAAAAGGTATAGGTAATACGTTTGGAATGGCTGTGGAAATCAAGATGGCTGTGGCTAACCATGATGGCGTATACATAGGTTTGTTTTGAATTCTCCTATCTATATAACCTTCCTCCTGCTACAACTGAAGTTATCATTATTTCTTATTTTATAGAAAGATTTAACCCACGAGAGAATGAACTTTTATTTGCCACGAAGCACACATTTACAGTTGATTATTACAGTGAAACGAATTTGCTAATAAAGCAAGGAACTTAAAATGACAACGAATTTTCGGTTGTTTGGAATAGAGCCTGCTGAGCAGTATTCGTAGAGTGAGTACGTTTTTAGTACATAATTGTATTGACTTATTCAGCCTTCTTCAAGAATGAGGATTAAGAATTATCCGCTTCAGTGTAAGTTGGCTACTGTCAGTTTCCTGTTATTTGTGATGCTAATCTACTCCACTTCTTCGGGATTTACGGAATCGCGCTAATATTGATTTTAAATATTAATATTGACATTGAAATGAATGTTAGAATCAGAATATTTTGCAAAAACAGGTTCTAAAATTTTTGTGTTCTGGATTTCGTTATTATCGCTTATAAAAAAAATATTATATATTATTTATTGATTTTTCGTTATCTCTACCATATCTTTATTTTTCAACAACTCCCAAATATTATGATTTACTCTATAATTAATTTAGCTAACCATAGTGGGTATTGTTTATGATGTTATAATACCATTTCTATTTGTATTAAATGTTTCTCTGGCGAATCGCCAAAGTTTCGGAGCCAAAACAAATAAAGAAATTATCTTCTAAATTATTGCATCTTCTACTTCTTTCGAAAATAATAGTTTCTATAAACAAACGGTCAACTTCTTAATTGAATGAAACGTTTAAACATTTATTTTTCGAATTTTATTGTTGTCTTGTTGAACTATGGAATATGCTGCTCAGGATTTTCAATAAATTAACTACTCTTATTAGGGACATTTTTTGAGTAGATTTTAAAATTTTTTAAGCTGTTTTTGAGGAAGGATTCTCAAATTCTGAAGAATTTGGACAGAAATTTCTGTAATATGACAGTCTCATAAAGTTGAACTGAAACAATAAAAAAAAACATGCATCCGGGTACTTCTTTCGAAATTCAAATTACAAATATTTATTTTATATTATGGTACGTGTTCGTTCAAACTGTACTCACTTATATGTAGGCCTCCAGTAAACTATAAAACAGTACGAGTAGCAGGAAATGCATCATTAAAGGGTAATGTCATGTCACGCTCTTTCCTGGAGGGTTTCGGAAAGGCTATTTGCCTTCAATGGTACGAAACCAAATGCTCCGAAATTTCATGCAATATTTTTCTCAAACAGAGTTGTGGGTATAGAAATTTGAGATACATTTATGAAAAGGAAAGGTATTAGGCTTTTGTATGATCACCTTCCACTTACTAAGATGTCTCTCCTGTTGTCGACATGTTTACTAAACTTTTATAACAGCTCATGTCAATACTTCCATATCTCCAAACGTTACCAAAATTTTCTGATTTTTTTGTTTTCACTTCTGCACTTCATCACATTGCTTCAATGGAAGTCATACTGTAAAAACTGTGGAATTGCGCAAAGACAAAAAAAATAGAGCATACTCCTTTTATAGTATCATTCCAAAAATGCAATGATCCGTCAGTAGTTCATTTTTTTTAAAAAAAAAACTAATTAAAATATTGTTTTTAATTGGATGTTCTTTAAAAGCCCACACGGAAAGGCAGAAATAGTGAATTACTACATTTTCCATGCCCCAATTCTTGAAGAAGGCGCTTCCGTAGCATGTTCGGTGGGAACAGGTTTATCTATGCATTAAGAAAACATGGATCGGCTAGTATGTAGACCTAAGCAAACTGATTATTCCGCGCAAGACCAACTTGCTTTGCAAAAACCGATTCCCTCAAAAGGAATTCGGCTTTGTAACAAACAGAAATAATTGCCATAAACAATTTTTTTTGTACACTACATTAACTTTTATGACTTATTCCGCAAATGAAATCGTTAAGATAAAAACATTACCGACGAAGTGAATTTCTTTCGTAAAGCAATTAACGAAGAAGTAATTCATTCACTGGAATACATATATATTTTTATTAGCATGCCTCACTTAATTATCCTATTATGCAAAAGTTTAGTATAATAGAAAAAAAAAGATTGTTATATTCAGCCTTGTGAAATGCCTTCTTTTATGATTTGTAAAACATTCATTGTTTTCATTATTTTCCCGCTAATTATTAAGAAAAAGGCTATATTACAAAGCGGTTTTTCGAGGGTGTTAATTTCATTGTAGCCATAAACTTTTTACCATTATATAATCTGCTGTTCATTCCTTAATAGAATAATTTTCTTCATTGTTATTTTGTTGGTTGTAAAAATTCCTCGTTTAGGCAATTTCTATAATTGGTTAACCTTTTTCAGGAAGTGACAAGCTAGAGCTTGGGCTTCTTTTTATCTTGGACGTGGCATTTAAATTCTTGGAGATCAAATTTGTAACTTGGGGATTTTGTAACTTGGGGATTTTGTGGATTTTGGAACGAGGATAAAGAATTTATCAATCCTTTGATAAATTCTCTATCCTCGTTCCAAAATCCCCATAGAAGGCTGAAGCGAAGGTGGCCTAGAGACAATTTGCTTTAACATCTGCAGTGCACAAAGTGTGTTATATTTACATTTAAAATTGTTTACAGTTGTTTCATTATTATTTTGTATTATCTTTTTATTTATTTATTTATTTTTTCTTTAATGCATTACTATTGTGGGTTTTGTAATTGTTCATATCCCAACATCAAGCCTCACAATGTCATTATAACAGAACCAGCAATATTACTAGAAATATGTTAACTCATATTGTTGTAATAATCAATAATAATAATAATAATAATAAAAAAATTGTAACTTAGTCATAGTAAAAAAAATGAATCTTTTATCATCTTTTATTAGACCAGGAAATTACTATTCAGGACAGTAAAAGGCCACTGGGAGCCTGATTCTTGATCATACGGTAACTGGGGAGATATTTTGGTCAGTACAATGCTAAAGGGAGCAATTTATTTGACTACATACTACAGCATAGAAGAAACGTGAAGAAATTATAGTTGTCTGAATAGAAAAATACTAACAAATCTTTACTTAATCTCCATGTGGTCAGAAACTGGGTCATTGAAGTCGATTGAAATGTTGCTCATTTGTAAGGATAATTTCCTTGACCTGATATTTGCCTCCAATAACTCATTGAACTCCGACACTTTTGCATATTTATTTCTTACTTCCTTAGAAACCTTTAATTATTTTTGAGTATCTGGATCTTCTAAATGCCAACACTTCGTTATGACCAATTGAAATGTCAACTTATCATTAAAAAAAAAGTTAGATTCTTTGAATATGTGGTAACTTAGCGTCTTTCCAAACAACCCCGATGCAACTTGGAAAACTTTGAAAAGAAACTTTTAAAATTTCGCCTTCAACAGCATTAAGGCACAACATTTCCATTACCACCAGAATTTTCCAGTTACCTCGATTTCCCAATCGTTTTCGAAATATTTAACAAAATAGAATATTTTTTAATATTTCTTCGTTTCCATATCTGATGTTTTCGAAAATTTATGACATTACTGAATCCTAGGTACCCCGGGTGTCCAGAACCACCCGTCCGTCTCCTAAAAAGTGATAGACCATTTTATAAATAAATGATTGCCTAATTCCACTTGAGAAACGTAATCTGACCTTTATCATTAAATTGTTAATGAAGCGCAGGATCACCATTTAATGCTTCGTGGTTCCATCATGAAAATATTTGACATTGTCCAGGAGCCAAAGAGCGCGATAGAATCGTTTATTGTCGATCATACTATGAGGGAACAAGCTAAAATGGCGTTATCACATATAATGCATTGATATTTCTGAAATGTAACATAGATAAAATTATACCACCAACAGAAACAAAAATAAATAAATAATTGTCTTACAAATCGCACGTCTGATTCTCATTATTGCATGAGATAAAACTTTCGAACTGGACTTGAGTTATCTGTGAGTATGACTAATTCCATAAATACTGAACAAAGTAAACATTATAGATAATGATTTCCTGGATTATGAAACTTGAGCCCTATAATGCATATTGGCTTGGAATATTTGTACTCAAGATAAGAATTGACCCGTTCCATATGTTAACCGATAAGGGTGAGTGACAAATAGTGATAACAAGGTATTTGTTATTTTTAGCTCGATCTAGTTTGTAAAGAGATATTTTGGTTCTCTTTTGGGACAGTAGAATGCACCAATATTTTGTCAAGCAGGGTTAAATATTGTATTCATAAATGAGAATTTATTTAGTGTATATTTCTTCATGGCCTCCAGACTGTAAATGGCCCTCTCATACTAAATATGGGCTTACTCTTAAAATGGACAGGTTTGCCATTCCTGCCAGCGGTTACTCAACTCGACAACTTGGCAGTAAATTGTAGTTGACTGAGGAATAAGCTCGTCTGTAGCAATCGAGGCTTTCAATATCCAGAAATATCTAATACTGTGCTGAAATATTGTCTGGAATTTATTGGTCCCCTCAACGTCTCTGAATGGATTGATTTTTCTTATTTTGACTCTTATTAGCTCAGAGTGTGAAATAGTGAGTTTCGTTGGGAAACAAATTACTGCCGTAAGGTGTACATGTATAATTTATCTGGAATGGGGATTTTTGACGTATGCTTCTACTTTTAATAGATCGATTTAATTTATTTTATTATTATTATACTTTCAAAATTAATTTTTGTTATGCAGATATTCGTTTTAATAAAACAACTATTAAGACCGTTATTTTCGTTTTTCACAGTTGTATGTTTTATTGTATACTAGCTGTTACCCAGTGTGCCATGCTACACCTACTTTCTGTCTTTGACTCTCCCGGTATCAAGATCTACTTGATACCTAGTTGACTATACCCAGTTACGAAAATCGGTCAAACGATGTGAATTTGCTTTAGTTCATAATGATACCGGCAGAGGCCAGCACAACAGCACTTCATCTAACAGCCGACAGAGGCCAGTACTAGTCGATTCAAAATGGCCGTCACAATCTGAATGGTTCAGTGTAGGGGGTTTCTTGAACAAAACTTTCGACCTTTTGACCAAATTTTCGACCTTTTGAAACTTGACTATTTTTACTTAGCCTAGGAGATTTCTCGTATCAAGACCTACCTGTGTGCCAAGTTTGGTCAATATTGATCAAACGGTGTAGATTTGTATAAGGAACAAACAAACAAATAAATCAACAGACAGACACGTGATTTTCATATATATATATATATATATATATATATATATATATATATATATATATAGATTTTTGTCTCTTGTGGAAGAGTAAAATATTTTCCATCGTCGAAGAAAACAAGACTCGTCGAATATGGCAAAAGTATTACTTTACCTTTAAGAGCTGAAACTATGCAATGGAATATATTACTGTGGAAAAAAATAAATATAGGGGAAAAAATGTATAAAATAATATGTTATAAAAGTGAATAAATATTGTTATGCTGTTTAATAGACTTCTTACTGTCTGATTTTTCTCACTTGTAATTTATGTATATTTATTTTTTAGCTGAAGAAGGAAGCCGAAACGTCCAATATACATTTTGACTCAAGATATGACTTTTTTCTCCTAGCAGAATCCCAACCATCCCTTGACTTTGTATCACCGCAACGGTTAATTATCTCCATCTCAATATAAATATTATATGTTTTAAAAAACCTCACTCTCTGAATACTTTCTACTGAATCGTTTCTACCTGCTGTTTAAATAAAATGTCAAATCTACATTAATTCTTCATTGATTTGAAGTGGAATGGATAATTTTGAATTGTTCGTGACATTTAAGTGCGGGATGAAGGAAGTTTTCACTTCTCCACGAGAAGTTCGTGAAAAAAAAGTTATTTATGAGATCACGAAATTTGTTATGATCGTGGCGAAATCATTACTGAAAAGTGATAATTATCACGACGAAGGCAAATTATAGTCTCGGTGTTTGGAATTGATTTATTGATTCTTGAAAATTTTGCTTTTCGTTATTTGATTTTTTGTAAATTTGAATTATATTGAATAAAACATAAATTTGACTTGTTAAAATCTTACTTAAAACTCGTATGAATATTTTTGGCCAAGTGGATGTGAAACTCGTAGAGCAATTTTAATAAAGATTACTAGTACCTAAAAGTATTTCATTTTATCATTTGACCTTCTGCCTATTTTATGAAAATACTTTTATTTTTGTTTCCACAACCGATGTAAACTACAAACGAAACACGAGATAAATACCATGATGGGGAAAAATACAGAAATGGGCTACTTTTCTCAATTGGGATTGACAAGCAGTAGTTATACAAAGATTATAGGAAGATTTCTTAAAGAAATGCATGTCATTGTTGTTTGCTTAGAGAAATGGAGCAAAACGGTACATCGCTGCCCTACAAATAGTCCATAAAGACTTAAAATGCCGGCGATCAGATGATTCCATCCCATTTCGGTAGCATTCCAGAATGTGTCGGCTGTAAACGGATGTGCCATTTCTTGCAGGCAAATCATAGCCTTTGTTATTTTATTATGGCAAAATACAGCCTCTCTTGGTGAAAGTAGGTCTCCTTCATACTCCGGTCGAGTTTTTGCCGGATATACACATGTCATTCCTCGGTCCATCAACCTAATTTTTTTTAACCGTTTGTGCTTTATGTGAGTATCTTAGGAATTCCTTTTGGAGGGAATAATATAAGAGGTACTTAGCAACTTACTAAGGTATTAATTATTTTAGAGATCATAATGAGTCCGTTTGTGTTTATATTTCCTTTTTTTCAAAGCTAAACTGCACTTTATTCATCTTCACATTAAAAAAAAAAACCTTTTTTATATTTTTGAGAGAAAGAAATTGGTGGAACTCTGCTTCTACCTTTAACATAGAATTAATTTAAAAACTTGAATAAAGATATTGTTAAAATAATTATAAGCGCCTATAAAACGGGTTATTTTCCCTTCAATTCTTATTGCAATGCTGAATGTCATTTTTTCTGCCACCAATTTTTTAATTTTTAGAAGAGAAAAAGGTGTTAAACATTTTCTTCCATATTCCCCTTGATTTAATGAGCTTTAATTATTATCTACTAATAACTGATTTAATATGAAAAATAAATATTTTTAAACGCACGCTAATGCCTTGGAGAAAGAAGTAAAGGATTACTTTCAAGTGTCCTACTAAATGACCGTAACAAAATGTTTTTTGATATTGAAAATATTTACATTTTCTGAGAAATCTGCCTATATAATATATTTTCTCAGAAATATTTATTTTTTATATTAAATTGGTTATTAGTAATAACTAAAACTCATTTAAGCCAGGAAAATATGGAAGTAAATGTGTACCACCTTTTTCCCTTATAAAGTCAGAAAATGACAAATTCAAATTTTTCTTCAGGAATGCCTCGTGTCCTTATATCGAAGTCTTTTCGTAAATGGGCTCCGAAAACAATCAGAATATAAGCTTCGAGTTAACACGTCTTGTTTAATTTGAGTCTACGTTATTTGCATTAATTATTTTAATATGTTGTAAGCCTGGGTATTTTGGTGATTTAATGATTTTTTGTCTAAACAGAATTCTTGAAGGGTTCTTTGAACAAGATTTGAACCTTTCACACGTTTTGAACGATAATTAAAAAAACGTCCGACTCGCAGGAACTGCAGCATCTTCGCGCGGTTCCGTTCATGTCCCTAGTGCCATTTGATAAGCTTAGAAAAGAAATAAACTTATTTTTATATATATCTCGTGAAAATTGTCAAAATCCTCTCGAACATCTCGAATAAAAGTGATATTAAGGCGTCAGGGACACCGACAGTAGCTAACTTTTACTAAAGCAAAGCTCTATAAATCAATACAAAATATGCCTAATAAAGCCTTTCTAGAGGATACAGAAGCATGGGCGTATATGAGGGGGGGGGGCTGAGGGGGCTGCAGCCCCTCCCGAAATTTTGAATTTATGATAAAAACTTCTCGTACAACCCTTAAAAATAAATTAAATAAGATCACTTAGTTCATAAAACATATTTTATTTTACGTGTAATAGCGTTTTAGTTGCCTAAACTAGTAGTAGTCTTTATGAATATTTAGTATGTAACCTATTTGTGTCGGCAGATACCTGGGGTATATTTACAGCTCTTGAGGATTAGCTCTTAGCAGGTAAATTTCCTGCGGCCCCGTTGTTTCTACGAGCATTGAACCGCCATATTCGCTCATAGTATCTAACCGTTGTGAAGTTTATTTTTTGGATTTAGGACTTAATATACATATGTAGACTAAATCATAGCAAGATGTAATCCTCCGTCGTCGGTTCTTAACTATGTAGACTCGCTAATGTTATCCAATCTTAGATTCATCGTATTTAAAATCCACAGCAAAAACACGAAATTTCATCAGAATCCCTTGCTGAATAAAACTTATATAGAATAATATGCAAAATAAAGCCTATCTAGTGGATAATAATAGAGGAAAAAAGCCGTTCGTGGTGGTAGAAAATCTTAAAAGTATTTCGCTCAGAAATCTCCGAAATATTGTCACTAATTTTACGTATCCTGTTTTATAGCCAAATAGATTTATATTCTATAATCCATAAGAAAAACCTACTAACAGTAAAAAAACTATGGGTAACAGATGAAAATAGGGAATACCAAGAATAATTCTAAAGAACGAAATCAACACCAGTACTGTAATCTAGATATTCATACGGCATCTTCGAATTCTAACAAACAAAATATTGATTCTAATTATACGTATCCTGTTTTATTGACAAATACATTTGACTACTATAAGCAATTAAAAACACTAGGGAATATGCCAAAGAACTCGGAGTAGGAGCCTCGACAGTTTCAAGACATTTGAAGGAAATCGACAAATCCAAAACTGACATTTCATACGGTACAGCCTGATATATTTTTAACAATGAATTGTTTTTCTTATTTTAATTAATCTGTTTTATTGTCAAATACATTATCCAACTTTAAGCAATTAAAAAATAACAAGGAATAAAAACAAACAAAAAGAACCGTTCGAATAAGCGAAATCAATTACTTTAAAGTTTTAAGCACTTATTTCTCCGATTGACATCGCCTAATCAAAACTTTTATTAGAACCTTTTTTGTAGAGCATTTAGTAAGCTTTCTAATGGTATTCTTCTGTTTCCCAAATTCTCAACTTTTGTCGAGATATTAAGGAAAGTATACAAAGTTACCAAAACTATTTTATGTCTGTTAATAAAATTTGTTATTCTAACCCTTCCTTAACTCCAAACGCAACCAAAATTTCAACATATTAGTTTTAATGAAAGTAGAACATGCAGTAAATGTTTCAACTGAATCCCATGACTCTAAGTACCCAAACCAAAAACGGCATTCAAAAATTATTTTTTCAGTTTTCTCGAAAACGGTTAAAGCTATCGCCTTGAAAATGGTTCCATTCGTTTTCCTAGCCCAAGAAGCCTATAAAAAGAGTACTTACAAGCTTATGAACTCAAAAACGTAAGCGTCTACCAGTGGGCGGATTTTGCTGGTTAACGAACTTGATCTTTCAAATTGGACGACAGATTTTTGTATCAAATTTCATCAAAATCGGACCATCAGGGAAGCCAGAAATGATCGAACAGACAAATATATATATATATATATATATATATATATATATATATATATATATATTTATATATATATATATACATACATACATACAAATTTGAACCACCGTTATTTTCGGTCTCTAGGGGTTCTGAAACGCGAAATTTTCTTGTCGGTACTTCCGGATTGTTTCATTGTATTAACCTAATAAGCGGGGTTCCTCCCTAAGGGGGAGGGAGGGACCGCGCTAAAATAAATAATGCGCCAATTTCGTTAACTTGTAAAATATGTCCCTTGGGTTTTTCTTTTTTTAGAGACACTGACGTCAAATATGCCCTTTGAGGTCGTTATTTACATTTACCGAAAGAAAAGATTATTTCGTGAAAATCAAAATATATGAGAAATTATTGTTCTTCTTGTAAAATTGTATTTTATTATGAGCCATAAGATTTAATATTTCTCTAGACCATTTGGATTTGTGTTTCTTTAATCCTTCCGATGATCGTGAACAGACCAGGGAGTTGATTACATTTAACCTAACTACGTATGTTAATATGAAAGATTTTTTTAAGACGGATTTTCTATAATTTAAACTTTTCTATTTTGGGTTGAGATGTTACTTTCCTTATTTTCTAAAGAGGAGCCACCAACCCTAGTATGAATCGTACCCACGACCATGGGGACAGACGCGGTCTGTTAACGCCTTAACACTCACGGCCACTGAGCCTACGAGATGCTGCATGAGACGGTGTCGGGTTCGCTGGACGGAAAGGCAGCTGGATTCCTGAAGGGCCGACGTACCGTTAGCGCGGATTCGCCGAGGTCACAAGGAGATATTTGGAACTTGATCCTTTAACCGCCTCCACACAATGGCTTTCATGTACACACTCGCATTTCTACATTCAAAAAATATATTAAGTTAGCATTATCTTCTCTGCTAGGAAGAAGAATTCTTAAATTCTTAATTTTTTTTTTAAGAATTCTTACAACTCTTGAACAATGTAATTGAATAAATTATTGGGCAGAGTGCTGGACTTGTCTAACTGATAATGAAATACGTATCAAGAGTGGATATCCAGCTAACATGACAACAGACGATAAGAAATTGTACTTGCTCGACACAGAATTAGCCTTATGTAAGTCTTGTACAAGTCTAATACAAGAATATCTCCTGACGGGACTTAACAAACTAACCTGTGATGTATGTAAAAGAGAGTTTAAAAGTAATCAACTAGTTACGGAATGCAGAAGACGACACTTAATATCCTACATGACATTAATGAATTGTTGAAAAACATTAGCCAGCACATAAACACAATATTCTCTTACTTACAGGACACAACTTTACAATGTCATTTGAATACATCTGCGCAATAGCTTTGGATTTCAGGCATATTACAAATATTTTGAAATCTCTGTTTATGGGAATCAAGGAATCAAATTATTCATCACAAGACTGGTTCATTAGACAATAAACCTCCTTGAAGGAGTGATACCCCCTAAAGAAAGAACTGTATAGACTTCTTCTAAAAATCTATATACAATTTTTGTAAAGTGTTACAAATTTAAAATAGTTATAAGATGCGTAGTTTACATTTTATTAATTTTAATTTATTATTTTGCAGGTATGTTAAAACAGCGATGCTGCATTGTTACAGATCAGGTAAAAATAAATTATCCAATGGTGGTAATCATCTTTCGTTGAATAATTAAATATAGAAATAGGTTATCCTTAAAAGAGATTTCAAATAACTTTGATATATATATATATATATATATATATATATATATATATATATATATATATATATATATATATATATATAAATCACTGAGAGCACTGATGATATGACACTGATGATAAGTACTTTTGTCAAATAAATAACGCCAATCAAACCTCTTGGTAGTTAATTGAGTTTACAGCGTGTATCATTCGTAAGCCGTCTTTTGGAGAGAGTAGAAGAGACAATATGACGACATGTAAACTTTCCGAATGTAATAAAAATTGAAGAAGAGCTCTCACTATTGTAAAGTTTTCCCATGATCCGTCAACGCAGGGAATGTTCTACGTGTGACTGTCTGTTCCAGACAGCATGTGAAATCAGTAGAAGAATGTTCCTGCCTTTAGACATGAGTCTTCTTCCGTCACAGGAAATAGAATGGGAAACCCCAACTTGGAAAACATCTTCCGTTGAAATACTATAATTATCAACAGTATTTAGTATGTCCCGGAATAAAATATCTTAGGCGATAACTTCAGTCGTTTTGGAGAAAAATATGAAAGTCATATAATTTCTGTTTCGGGGACTCCAAACTACAAATTGAGCTGTACCTTTATTTTTTCACAAGTAGGCTGTTCTAAGAATAAATTTTACAGGCACTAGTAACAGGCATGATCAATTTTTATCTATTCGCGGACTTTTGGCATTGAAGTGAAACCTCTTCATGTCCATAGGTCCACCTAATATTTTAACCCGCGAAAATGAGGCAGTTCCCCCGTGTTAGACTTTTGAGTTGCTTTAGTATATGTTTCGACATTTTCGAAAGTTAGAATGATAGTAAGAACTTGATCCACTATTCTTTCCTTCATGGTCGAAGCGTGATTGAGTTGTGGATTACAATTATAAAACACTGGAAAAGATATCGCAGTTCCTTTGTGTCGGACCTTTATAATTAATATGTGGATACAGGCACGTGAATGTTTGTTGTATTTCAGTCGGAATGTCACGTGAATATGATTTATTAACCCGAGTCCTACTAGTTTCTCAACTTTAGTGTCATGACGTGGCCCTGATTGTGGAAGGTTGATTTGCCTACTGTGGCTTTAAATACTTTTATTTTTAGGCTCCTGATGAGGCACTAAGGTGCGAAACTAGTAGATCTAGGATTAATAAATTAGTTTTATTATTTCACGTGTTTTATTTATTGATCTTCCTCTTGAAATGTAAAAAGTAGATTGAATGGGCCAACTTTTTATTTATTTTTAGTTGTTTTTTTTTCGGGGCATCAACTTCAACCCTCTTTCTATACATAACAGAAAATATTCAACCAGCTTCATGCAGTATTCGATCCTAACTTGGGAATCCGGCGTGAAACCTAGTGCCAATCAGTCTGATAGTTGTTTACATTTCGGGATTATTGCTGTTTTCTTGAAACTTAGATGTGGTATTTGACTTCTGTTGATTACTTATGGATAGAGCCCGGATGTTAGGCAAAATGCCTTTTTTATCTGAGTGGATATATTGAAGAATCAGATAGAAATAAATATGTTTTCGTGCATTTAGGAAGTGTAGTGACAATTTTTATTTTGCCTATTTTTGCCTTTTTTGCTTGTTATGCAATTTTTTCTGCCATTTAAACATTTCAAAAAGCATATATTGAATTTCCGTTCATCGAAGACAAAAAAGGTTGCTCAAATTACAAATTGCCGTCACAAATATCTATTCGAAAGCTAATTTTCCCAACCCATGGATTTAACAGAACCTTCCTTAGTAGAAGGAATGCACAAGCATAATGAATAGGAGGAAAGAGAGAGGATGAGAGAAGTACGTCTCCTTCCTCACACACCTTTTGCTGTGACAATGCGTAATTACCTGGTATTCCGGATTTCGAAATGATAAGATAATGCAGAGGAAGTTTTGCCATGATGAAAAACATTTTTTCTGTGAAGGTCTATAACAGTTGATACTTTGAAAAAGCATCTTGTTGTTGCTTGTAACAAGGGAAGTAATTCCCTTGAGAGTAAGTACACGTGTCTGACTGTTTGTCCGTTTGTTCCTTATACAAATCCACATATTTTGACCAAACTTGGAATACTGGTAGGTCTTGATCCGGGAAGTCTCGTAGGCTAAGTCAAAAACGTCTACCAGCTGTCTGTCTGTATGTTTTTTCCTTATACAAATCCACACCGTTTGACCGACTTTGACCAAACTTGGGACACATGTAGATCTTAATCCGAGAAGTGTCGTAGGCCAAGTCAAAAACATCTACCAGCTGACTGTATGTAGGATTGTTCCTAATACAAATCCACACCTTTTGACCAAACGTGGTACACAGGTAGGTCTTGATACGGTGAATGTCATGGGCTAGGTCAAAAACGTCTAGCAGCTGTCTGTCTGTATGTTTGTTCCTTATACAAGTCTACACATTTCGACCGATTTCGATCAAACTTGGCACACATGTAGGTCTTGATTCGGGGAGAGCCATAGGCTATGTTGAAATCGTTTACCACTCACAGTTCGGAGGTCACGGATTCGAAACAATGAACGGGGTTCCTAATTTAATTTTGATTTTATGGAAGCAGAAAGTAGGCGTTGCATGGCACGCCGGGTAACAGCTAGTTGGTAATAAAGAAATGAATGAGTATTTAAAATACATATTTTCATCATTAATGAGTAAGGTTCCTCTTTGCATTCACTCCTAATAAATGCCTATTTTAATTACAGTACTGCCTATTTTTAGTATTTTTAGTGCCTTTTTGCCTGCCTATTTCACCCAAAAATAAATGCCTAACTTCCGGGCTCTACTTATGGAATATATCAGGTGGTTTTAATAAGATTAAAATTCATCCCACTTTTTCTACTTGCCTCTTCAATCAGATACAATTAATTTTTTCAAGATATTATTAAGTGGAAACTCATTAAGTACCATGACCAAGACATCTGAAGTAACAGGTGCTGGTGTAACTATTACTTAGTTAATAAGTTACTTAAAATTCTTAATTTCCTGCTTGTAAAAATACTTTCGTTTCCTTGCCGAAAGGCAGTTTCACTAATAAATATTTCATGTAGATATTTACACACTTTTCGAATAAAATCCTTTTGTCGTTCGAGATCATCTACTACCTCCTGATATTTCAGCAAGACGAAAGATATCTAGCTGAAAGGATGGAGATGTAAGATATGCAGTTTCCACTATAGATGTATCTCTTGGTCTTCAACTTCCGGACGTGTTCGTTAGTTCTTGTTCAAGGTTTCTATATTCGCCATGTGTGAAAAGTTCTCCGACCGTGTCTTTCCTATGTAGCAAAGTGTTTGTTATTTCTCATTGCTCAGTCGAGAGTAAATGCTCTGGGAACTGTCATAATTGTTTACGCTGTTTGCATTTTGTTACGAAAGGCCTTTCACTAATGAGGATTTTTCGTGTCCAAAACGCACGATTTTGCTACGATATCATGATTCTAAAACTCCTATTCGTAAAATATCTCTTTCCATTTATTAAAATAATTCCCATCTCTAACTATTTAGTCGTCCTATTTTAATAAAACATATGTGACAAGAATATAAATTCTAAAGTTCGTTTATCTCCAAAATTAGCAACGTTCCCAAAACATTTCTTTGAAAGACTTTTCGAGCAAAAAATGTAACGCCTTTCTTGTTCAAAATGATGGATTTTTATGAATAGTGAAACTATATGTTACCTTGTGTCCTGAGTACGATAAATTTTCCATTAATTATGAATTAAACTTTTACAGACAACGAATCTCATTTCAATTTCAAGAACGGATGTTAAGATATGGACTCCGAACGCTCTGCATTCGAAAATTGTGTTTTTGATTAGCATAGAATTTTCGAATAACTTTCTCCGTTAAGGAAGGCTATTTTTATCTCACTCAACAAACGGAGATGTAAAGATGTTCCACCTCGATTTTTTTTCTCTCTTTTAGGGAACTTCTTGCATCTGGGGCAATAGCGCCGGGCTATCTATAAGTAGCCACCCTCCTGAACTTTCATTGTGGATCAGGGAATTTCATCATGCGGCCCATAGATGAAATATAACTCCACCTGCTGCCGGTAGGACTAGAACCTGTGACTCTCGCATGATAGATCAATTCATTTGCCTCTAGACCAAGGCAAGGCCCTGAAGGTTAAATGTCAACTGTATCCAAATCATCACAGATAAAATCATCATTTGGAAAATCCCTGAACGTCAGACTTTTTTTCTGTCGAACGTCTTTTTAGTTGTTAAACGAACCTGGCGTTTTATTCTCCTTTTTTAGAGAAGGAACATGCACTAATGGACTAATTAAAATATGGAGATAAGTTGCTTTCACGTATGTTTTCGAAATAAGCCCCTTTGTACGGCACGCTTCCTGATGCTGATAAGATACGAGTATATTTCTGACCTAGGGATCTGGTTCTAACCGTCTCCTGGGCTTTGAACAAGGCAGTCTTTCTCTAGTAATCACTCATTACATCTTCTAGACACCCATATCAGATTCAAGGGAGAGGGCGGTCTTTTCGAACAGATCATTCGTTCAACATACATTTACAGATCATTGCTCCTCACCCTAGCACAACTAATTGGTTTAGTACTTTCGTATCAATTGAGGTTACACAGTTAATGGACAACATAAAGTATGAGTGCGATGTAACTAATATAAGCAGTACGTTAATAAATGTTGATCGTGAGCACTGCGTTACATATGTTGCCTATAGGTCTACGTCGTATTTTCATAAGGAATTCATTTGTGAGTCGAATAGTTGAGTAAGAAGTATGTCTTTACGTTTATTATCTCGATGATTAAATGGTCATCACCGCATCACACAGTTAACATGTTCCAGAAACATTACTAATGTTGGTAATGTATATTCTCTAGCTCGGTTGAAGACTTTTATCACTAGGAAATAGATATCTACAAGAAGTTTCTTATAGCGTTTATTTATTAATTTAAGTACATCGTTATGAACAGCAAATATTACTCTATTTGTTTTTGCAAGATATAACGAGTTATCTCGGCGAGGTTTATGGTTCCAGTTGATTACAGATCCAGTTCTTTTTAATGTCTGAATGATTTGACGTGATCATAAACTGGTAATTGCACTGCCTTGAGGTCAAGGTGTTCTAGATGCAATTACCCTAGCTAGATAGAAATGAATTGAAAGGCTGTGTATTGTAGATGTGGTTTAGGAGAAGCTTTTTGTACTCCAGGAGTTGGAGGGAAGAAGTAGTTCTTACGAATTCGAATTGGGCATACACTATTAACCCAATTTCACTTAATTACAAAAAAAAAAAAAAATAATGAAAAAAAATATGCGCAATGAGATATGCCATTATTTGTAAAGCACTTATTAACGGACTGCAGAAAACGAGAAAATTTGCATAAAGCACATGACATGTATGAACTGTTGACTGATAATTGGACGATGCCTTATAACGAAAAATTATAATATAGTATGAAAAGAAAAAAAAAAAAACTTTTACCATTTCTCCCATTTGCTTTTATATACTAAGCAATTAGAAAACGAACTACAATTTACCTGTTTTTTATTTATTTATATTGGTCGCCAACGGCCATAGCCACGTCGAATAAACCGGTTCCCGTAGATCACCGAAGTTAAGCAACGTCGGGCGTGGCCAGTACCTTAATGGGTGACCGACCACGTGCTGTTGGCATTATAAAAGGGTGGCAACCTGTAGATAGCCCGGCGCTAATGGCCAACTTGTAGATACGCCGTAAAAAAAAAAAAAAAATTATTTTGGTCATTATGTTGTTTTTCTTAATTGTATACTTTTTATGTTTGTTCATGTGGTCATTACTTAAGTGACTATTTTTTAATTGTGCATTAAAATTTTTCTTGCCTCCTACAAGTGAAATAGAGCAACTTGCCGTTGCGAAAAAAAATTGTAAATTTTATTTTCATTAATCATTTGCACGGGAATCATATTAGTTTATATAAAAAAAAATAATTACCAATATGTATGTATATTTGCAATTCCACGAAAATTATTGACTGAAAATAACGCCATCCTAATTTATATGCTTCTAATTATTTTAAATGCTCAAGTATTAATTCCATAATCACTAGTCAATAAGATTTGCTGAGCACGAGATAATCAGGTATGTTTTAAAAAGCAGCCCATGCCAACTCTTCATTAAGACATAGGCCTGATATTATTTTTTGATATCGTACCAGCTCGTTTCTGTTATTATTATTATAATTGTTTCTATAAGTATCTAAAATTTACGTATCTACGTTCTCATAATTATAAACAATATGAGAAACATTTCACATGATTTACCACGTATATTTGTATTAATTTGGGGCGAGTGGTACAGTATTAGACTGTTGTTCTGGAGAATCGATGTAGAAAATTCAGGCGCTCACTGGACGATTATATCTTCTGGTGCTACGTTTCAAGGTCGAAGCAGGGGTCCCAGGCCGTCCCTAGACACCCAGCTTTTAATGAGTACCTGCAAATCAGGTGGCCGGAGCAGTGTGAATACACTATTTACCTGGTAGATTCTGTATAAACGCAGGATTTTTGTTATATATACAATTAAAAGATCAGCCTTTTCGTGACCTAGAGCTATGAAATGTCGGCATTTCTTGTTAGCCCTTGAGGATTGCGTCATGGAGCCTTAAACGGTTTTTCCTGAGGAAAATTGCTAAGTTGTTATATAATAAAAATATGCCTCCTTGGATTTATTAATAGATCATTTATTACTGTAAGAGTATAAATGTTGTCAGTTAGTGTGCTAAGGTTTTAGTGCCATTATTAGTGTTGAAGTGAGGGAGCTAGAAGGATGTTTGTGAAGTTATTCTACCCTACTACCAACTTGAAATGTGTTTGCTATCCCGTGATGTTTAACCAAGACCCTCGCCACATATTTCATGTTGTTTACTCTCTCCGTAGGTCTCTAACCGAAGCAATGCCGACATATTTATTACCGGCTACGCCCGATGCTGTTCTTCCCCTGGGAAACGCACATCGTCCGCCAGGTCACGTCTGGGATACATCGTTAAAGGCCTATTAAGTTTACTTTAAGTGTGAAGGAATTTCTATGTACTTAATGTCTACTCTTAACTACATAATTACCTATCTAGCTATTCTACTTGCCTTAACAGAGCTGTTTCTCTTCTGGTACAATTATCAGCAAGGGCGCTTAAGTCTTGTGCCTTTCCAACATGTCGAGGGTCATGTAAAAGGGGCTTATGACCTTAATGAGTGATGATTATTGCATCGCTTACTTATAAAGCAATTAACTAAACAACAAAGGCTGATGTACTTGCTTCCTTGTACTTTTTTAACCAATTCTTACAAATTTAGAGGAAGCCTTACAAATTTAAGGACGTTTATTATATTTAGTCAGCAGATGTATTCGAACTATGGTTGTTATAATTATAATCCTAGATACTGCTATAAACTACATATTTCTGTAGAGTTCCACTCTGATTGACGGCTATTTGTTTTAGTGAACACTAACTACTAATGCTCCACCGAGTTTGCTAATAGGACTCTTCTTTTCTAGAAGTTAACCAATACCGGTTCGCAAATGTATAATTTGTTTACAGAGTAATCCATCTAATCGCCGTAACTTATCCAAGCGTTTATTATGGACATATAGTAATATAATATGGAATGTTTTGAAATGAATGAACCCCAAATATATATATATATATATATATATATATATATATATACATATACATACATACATACATATACATACATACATATACATACATACATACATACTTATACATTTTAGTATGTACGTTTCTTCCCTCTCCCCAGAGTGAGGAATCCCGCTTCCTAGGCTTTCCGTTTTTAGGCTCCCAGGTACACATTTTATAGATCTTTAACGTAGGGAAACGAATGAAACCATACATTTTCTGTTCGGGTACTTAAAATAGTTGGATTAATTTAAAATATTATTTACGTGTTTGACATTCATCCAAACGAAGATAGTAGTTATTTTTCGGACTTTTTTTGTATGCATAGTAAATGGGCTTCATGATCATTTCAAGAAAGTATTCATTACATTTTCTATGAGCACAACTCCGAATGCTTTATATTCCTTCTGTGAAATGTGATAATGGTGAAAAGAAGGCCTAGTAGTGGTGAGTTTTGTGTCAGGACTCCCTGCCATAGGTTAGTTCGATTCCCGCAGGGTGTTGCTTTTCTTTCGAAAAAAAAATAAAAGGAATCAGCCTTAGGAAGGATTAGAAAAAGAAATTACAGATATGAAAAATGTTAGGATCTTCATATATTTTCTTAAATATCTGAAAAATGGTGGGTGAATCGTGAAAAGCGACCAATCTAAAACATATTAAATATCACAGACGGACATGACTTTGGTTTTGACCTATACTCCATCCTCTCCACTGAATCCAACGAAGATAAACACCTCCTTTCCGAATCAATTTTTATCCACGTAGAAAATAACCGAGTTAATGACAAAATTGATAAAGAAGTCATCTCCTCTACCTACTCCAACATCTTCCATTTATTAAAAACTCCATCCTAATCCCCTATACCGCCTGCAATATAGTCCTTTATACCTGCCTCCCTTCCATTAACACAAAATTTTACGACACCTTACTTTATGACACCGCTTCCTCTTTCTTTCATCACCAAAGTACTTTGTTCATTGGGTGGTCCAGAACGATCTCCTCTCAATAAAACATGTTAAATTCTCTCTCTAAAAAAAAAGTTCTCAAGTAATTTTAATGGGAAGAAATAATTGCTTAAAACTTCGAATCTGTTAGTTTTGTTCTTCTGGACGGGGTTTTGTCCCTGCTAACCCTACCTTTTATTAAATGTGTAGTGTTTTTTTTTTTCTTTTCTTATTTAAACTAACTGTAAAATGGGTATGTTAGTAAAACAATGTAGGAAAATGAGAAACGTATTGGTAATAGTGTTTTCCTAGATCAAGTACATTAGCCTTAGGGTACTGTCAGTTTCCTGTTGTGGCGCCTAAAATTTCTTTGAGATTTCATTTTATATTTTTACTATTCTTTAACTAATGGAACTAGGAATATGGACGGAAACGCGCTAAGCAGTTCCTTCGATTTGGTGATTTATAATAATACGGAAATGTGTGATTTTTAACCAGGAATTAGGAATTCTGGATTTTGCTGCTGTGTACACAACACACTTATTAATCCTTGTGATAACAGGAATAATTCGAATACACCTGTTATCTGCTATACATAGATCTTTATAGTTTAAGAGGCCAGTTTATGTAGATACAGTCTTGGAGATATGCCGTTCCTTTTGTTGAATTATCACCTGCTTTTAGCCTTGGCCCGAATTTCAATAACCTGATTACCTAGTGGTTATATTCTCTTTGAATCTGCCGAGCACTTTCTCTTTCGTGTATATTATGAGGTGTTTATAAAATTCCCTTGTGATATTTGCTAGCGTGCTCTGAACGTTAGGTTGCACTCATGAAAGAATTTTTGAAAACTCTTCAAATTTTCATCGATCCTACCTGCTTGATACAGAAAATGGCCCCCGTTAAAAATATATGTATACATATTTGTTTTTATTCCTGTTATCACGATAGCCGCGAGACTTTTTTTTTTCACTCGAAATTTGGTATATAGCACTTTTGTACCAAATGATTAAAGGAGTTCTGTAACCACCAAAATTAGTCCACTTGGCGTGGGGTTACTTACCGAGTTTCGCTATATTGCAAAAAATCTCGGTTAATACTTTGGGATCTAAAGAGAAAAATGTAACGTAAAAATAAACTCAATCGGTTCATCTGAAAGGGGGGACTAGCCTCAAGGACGCCGAGGGGACCTAAAGACAACGATATGTTTAAAAAATATACTTAATTGGTGCAGTAGAAGTTGGGGGTTACTTTATATTATGTTCAAATTTAGTAGAAGCATCAATCCTGCTAAAGCGTTGGCTGTTGGATATTTGGAGGAATTTACATTCTTGAATGGAATTGATAACGGGGGTTGTTGTGTAACTAGAAGACAAAGTGTTAATATTCCAAGGATTATATACTGATTCGGGGAACTTTTTATTTACAATTTTCTTTGAAAGTTATCAATATTATAGTATAATTGCATTAAATTAATCAGCTCATTTTAAAGAGAGAAAAAAAAAACAAAGGTTTGGTTTGTTCAGCTTTTTAGTATGTCGGAAACGTTATTCTAAATAGAACTATAGTGAAGATAGTTTGGTGTGGCTTTGGTACAGAACTTTTTATAAAAAATTATTTACTGAATATCATTAAAGTTACAACTGTAGGGCAATTTTCTCAGGATGTTTAGAGAATCGCTGATTAATAAGATTAAATACCCAAAAATGTTTGACCATATGATCCACATATTCATGCAAATTGCCGTTTTCGTAACATGACCCGTAATACATGTTCATGTTCTAAAATTCTGAATTCGCCTATACGCACACATGATGTTTACATGGGAATCAGAGAAATAAGTATTTGATTTGCTTGGATTAAAGGAACAATATCCTTTACTAAGCCTTCCTAATCCTTCCATGTACAAGCGTTATAAGGAGACAAGCTGAGATTACTAGTTCGTTAGTAGTTGCGTTAGTATATGTGTCGCCATTATCCCAATGATGAATGATAATAATAATTAGTTTTACAGTTGGTTTCTTCATGCTCGAGGCGTGACAGAGTTGTGGCTTGACAGTTGTGAAAGCGTTGTCTTAATAATTATTATTGAAATTCTGTCACAACATTTTAGTAATTCCTTTCCTTTTTTGTTCTCTTCTTGGATGTTTTATCATTTTTATTTTTTAACTTTGCATATATATATATATATATATATATATATATATATATATATATATATATATATATATATATGGAGACAATATTGGCTCAGTGGTTGAGCTCATATTCTGGAGGACCTGAGCTCAAACCTTGGGCGCACACTAACGATTTTACCCTGTATTGTCGTCGTTGGAGGGATACATTTTGGATCCCAGTACTGACCACACTACCTGTCTAGTGTAACATATGCTGAAGAATCAGATAGTTCTATAGTATCTACTCCTCTGGGCATACCTTACGAGAGTGATTTTTATGTGTGTGTGTGTGTGTGTGTGTATATATATATATATATATATATATATATATATATAAATATATTTACAGAGTTGGGCATAATTTTATTTATAAATAAAAATACGAATTTATTCGTACTTCATATATTTGTGAATACGAATATAAATAAATTCGTATTCATAAGTGTGAATACGAATTTATTTTTATTCATATATATTAAATATAAAAATACTAATAAAATTTTATTCGCAAATTTTCCTGCGAATACAAATAAATTCAGAAAAAATTGTAAATAATCACAAAAAATGTGAATATTTACAGAAAATCAAGTGAGTAAAAAAAAATCACATTAAAATATACGAATACAAATTTATTCACATTATAATTTGTGAATAAAAATTTATTCACAATAAAATTCGCAAATAAATTATGAATTTATTCGTATTAAGATGATATTGAAAGTTATTGAAGGTGATTATATATATATATATATATATATATATATATATATATATATATATATATATATATATATATATATATATATATATAGTTTGTGTGTGTATTAACACGATGGTGGCAGCAATGTTCGTCCTTTCCAGTCCACATCGGCGTACATCATTTCCAAAACATTGGACTAGAGTGTGTCTAAGTCTTATATGCTAATAAAAATATTTTTCTAATCTTCATCGATTTTGAGTGTATAATGGATGTCGTGGGTGGTTCAAGCTGCCTATCACTTAGCTCATGTAGCTGTGTACCTGACTTCAAAAATTTGTGCGAAGTTCATATTTTATCTACTACTAGTAATCTCTTATGGCGGGACTAAAATAGGGTTGCCTGATAGGATT
The DNA here is from genome assembly GCA_946811695.1 of Gonocerus acuteangulatus. Lineage (NCBI taxonomy): Eukaryota > Metazoa > Arthropoda > Insecta > Hemiptera > Coreidae > Gonocerus > Gonocerus acuteangulatus. Next base: position 94,730,817 of record OX328124.1, on the reverse strand, counting down.
GTGGACTCGCGTTACTTTAATGGGTACAGAGAGAGGGAAAAATCAATTCGATTGGAGTATAATACTGACCACAGTATCTCTCAAGTGGGTCTTGCTTTCATTATTCTGCGTCTCAGATCCATGGAGCATTTAAAATGGGACTGTTACTTTTTTTTTTTTCTTTTTGCGAGTTTCTCGTCCTTGGTCGTTGTGATGTCTATCTCTTCTGAATGTTAATCGAATTAGAGGAATCAGCGTGCCGCAAGGCCGCAATGCAACTTGCATATCAATATTTGAGGACTATCCTTGGAAATGGCTCATATTCCCACATCATGCCTCACAAAGTCATTGTAGCAGAACCAGCAATGTTACTGGAAATATGTAAACTCATATTGTTGTAATAATTAATAATAAAAAATAAAAAAAAATCCTTGGAAATCATCATAGTGTCTCCTAGTCGTTGCATTGATCAATTATTAGCACTTTGTACTATACATTCTCAGCATACCATGTCATTTTTTCTTACTATTAATTTTTACCATAATGTAAAAAGTGAGAATTTGATCATAAGTTATTTTTTTTGTCAATGATTTGTCTTGGATTTTTATGACTTTATCAGGACTACGATGATGTAGGGATCTAGCAACAGTTCTTCACCCGAAATGATGGCAAACACATATATTCGTTTCTTCCTAATAAAAATTATAATCGACTTTCAAGACCTAATCCTCTCTCTCCTGCCTTGTCCAGGATTTCTTATAAATTGATAATTTTTTATATCCAGGTTTTTTTTATGAATCACCTGCATTTCGCTCAGTAAAATGTATGAATGAAATAGGTTGTTCAACACAATTTTAAATCAAAGGTTTGTCATGAGGAAAAAAAACAACAATCGAAACCTTGTAAAACCTCTCTATTTTAACAATTATTCTATATTATAAAAAAATATTAAATTTTGAAATGCTTTCTGAACTCTATCATGGAGTTAATAATTACACAAAAATACGCATAAATTAATTGGGCTGACAATGATTCCAAATTCTTACTTTAGGATCGTTTGGTTGTATTCCACTCGATTTCACCGCTTCATTTTTTTTTGTTTTATTTAGTTTTTTTAATTTTTATGTTATCTTCGTTCATTGGTTATTTTTATTTGTATTACTCCAAGCTAGTCTATCAGATCTAAGCCCCTAAAACTTAAGTCAAAAATGAAACGTATGTATATATATAACTTTGAAATCCTTATTTATTATATTTTGGCCTTTGGTTTCTAAGAGTAATGACACTATTTAGCTATTATAGCTCAACTTATCTATTTGCATAGATATGATGAGCTATAATGGTGAGAAGTAATAGAAATATTTTACAAAAATTCTAATTTTTTCTATTTGTTTTTCAGGTATGTTGCATTGAAGTACTTAGCGTGCATTCAGGTAATACTGTTACTTTAGTTGTGTATTTCCGAACATTTTTCCTAATTGAATATACTAGCCTTAGGTAAACTTTGGCATAATAATACACACATACACACACACACACACACACACACACACACACACACACACACTAATAAATGTAAACATACATAAATTAGTCTCACCTGGACGTGGTGGTATATCATCTTAAGTTTTGTTTTCTAGCAATTTTTTTTGAGTGGATAGTTACTAGAAAGGTCACTACACAAATACCAGAGGTCAAACACACAATTGAAAACCACAGTACAATTGACTCTAAATTACCTACTTTCTATCATAAGAAACCACGCAATGTTTGATTTAACTCAGCTTTCTTCCTTCATTATTATTCCATTCGGTAATGATTGAAACTATTTCTCTCTCTCCCTCTATTCTCGTGTGTGTATATATATATATATATATATATATATATATATATACACACATGGGCGTATATAGGAAATAATTTCGGGAGGGGCTGGGAAAATTTCGGGGGGGGGCTGAGACCATTTCCGGGGCATGGAATATGAAAAATTTAAAATAATTTTAGGCGACTAAAACGCTATTTCACCTAAAATAAACTATTTTTTATTAACTAAACGATCTTATTTAATTTATTTTTAAGGTTTTTATGACAAATTTTTACCATCAAATGAAAATTTCGTGAGGGGGGGGGCTGCAGCCCCCTCAGCCCCTCCCTTATATACGCCCATGTGTATATATATATATATATATATATATATATATATATATATATATATATATATTAAATTTTCTGTGGCTCACCGATGTCTCTTCGACTCCAGCCACTGGTCGGAGCAGAAGGGAGCTTGTGTAGGCACCTCTCAACATCATCTGAGCGTCTTTCTGGCGTGAATCGAGGATGAAATTGGGAGGCCTTGAGCACAGAACCTTCATATTGTATCATATATCATATTACCATATGTATTTATGTACAGGATGTAATAATCATTAACGAAAAAAAAATATATGTATAGTTTATGTATGGGTGTGTGTTGGTACATACTTAGGTAAAACAATATTTTGGTTAATTGTATCGTTTACTTTATTTGAGTGTAAACATATTTTTTTTCTATGATAATAATTTCTTAATTAAAGATTCCACGCATAATGCCTACTCTAAGTGGGTCTATTAATTTTTCTTACGAATGATAATTAAAGAAACACTGTTTCTATATTTGTTGATAAAATACTAAATTACACTTTATTGGAAGTGCAATAAGAATAAGTGTTTTAAAAATATTGAAATTATGTTACTACACTTATATAGAAATTATGTATTTTTTTTTAGTTTTTATTAGTTTCCTCTCTGTTAAAGGCCGTTTATTTCGTGCTACACGTTATCAAACACAAAGTATATAACCTAAATTGTATACAATTTTATCCTATTTTTTTATACTTGCATCATTAATTGTATACTTTTATGGCCTGAATATGTGTTTAAATATTCATTATTTAAATATTAAGAGACTTGCCAGATAAAAATGCTAATGAACTAGAGAAAACCCTTCTATATCAGAATATATGATGAGCTCTATACTATATTATGAATTGGATACTATTACCGCCCGACTTTGATTGTGTTTAGTTATTGTGTAAGCGCTTGCTTGTAGCTGAATGAGTTTTATTTTCCCATCGTCCTTGGCCTGTACAAACAAGAATGAAACCTATGTGAGTAATGATTTGTCCTCTGAATCACCTGTTTCCTTCATACTTGAACGAACTTGGCGTTTGCGGAAAGCTGGTTTTCCAGAGCGATTCCATGCCGGCATGCCTGTTCATTATCACGGGGAACCATAATCCTAGTTTGTTATCTTTATTACCTCCTGCAGTCTACTTTCTATTCTTTGGTGTTTTTAGGTTATGAGTTGTATTTTTTATTTTATTTTTACAGTTGTCCTAATTAGTCTGCTACCGTTGATAATAGAATATTATTTAAATGTAATTCTTGTCAACATAAGGCTTAAATATTTTTTCTATTCATATTATTCCATCTATTACGTTTTTTATTACCTGTATGGTCATTGAACTCAATGTCCTATTGACTTCTATCATTTTATGTACTCCTGATAAAAAAGGCTGTTTGTTTAAGGTTTTTGTTGAACTTGAAATTTTCCTTTATATTAAAGGTCTCTTCGTTAAATTTCTGTATTGATTCTTCGTAATAAACATTGATAAGTATGTAAAATGAATATTAGTCGAAAATTTCTTGTAACGTTCGTGGCAAATTGTATCTAGCACAATAAAAGAAGATTGCCCAACAAATGTGCTTCTTTCTGGAATTTTGATCGTTGTAAAATTATAAATTACACTTTTGAATGAGAATTAATTCTACTTAGCATTAATTATTGGAGCTGCAAAAATAAACTAACAATATGTAACTGATAAGTAGATGCAAATGTTTTAGTGATAAGTAGATCTATCCTTGTTTTTTATGGAGGTTGCGCATTTTGAATTTGTTATGAAGAATAAATGTTCGGATGAAACAACGGATAACTTGATTCATTTTTTAATGCAGACCAGAATTTATTTAATTTTAATTTCTGTAATTAAGATATATTGCCATTTGCAGCCTGCATAAACTTGTTTACAATTGAAAGACATATGTACAAACAATGTACTAAAATTAAAATGTATGAAGCATTCATTGCCATCCTCATTGAGCAAATTATATAAGTTCTAAATTGCTTCTAAATTATATTAAGCTACTATCCATTTTTAAGAATTGCTATTGTTGACCTCGTGACATTAATTTCGTAAAATACGACCTTATTGACTTTTAAGAACCATTTGCTTATGTTCTGATCTAACTTCACCCTGAATCATTGATGCAATATATCTTCGCTTTTCAATTTTCTAAAAATGTTAATATTAGCTTATTTTTTATTTTCATTATAACGTCGATGTTGCCTGACAGTTCTTGTATGTACATCTGTAAGAAATAAGAGTTCAAACAAGAAATCGAAAAGAATTGAGAAGTGTTTTAATTGTCAACAGTGAACAAAGATTCATCGAAGCTTATGATCATAAAAGAGTGATATTATTTATTTAGTTATTAAAATTTTAATGTAAAAATTTAAATTTATTTCTCTCTTATTTAACCTTGCACTATAAAAAAATAGTGCCTTTTTTAACCAACCTTTCGATTAATTTAATCTAACTAACAGGGAGTTATTTTTTTATGAATTAATCATTTTTTTTCTAAAGTTCTGAGAAATATACTGCTATTAAAATGGAAATTACATTTAATGGACATATTGAAATGTTTCAATGTTCGCAATTGTAGGGAGGTTATGGTTTAATTTAAAAAGACCACCAGACGCACATACAGTAGAACCTCTCATATCCGACCATGATGGGACCGGGCGATGGTCGGAACGGCCAAAAGGTCGGATGTCGGGAGGAGCAAAAAAAAAAAAACGTCTTCGAAATTTATAAAACGAGCTATAATGTACCGTACATACTGTAATGCAACTTTATTGTTTTGTAATTGTAAAACTGTTGCTATATACATTTCAAACATTTGCTCGTTTGAAAATATGAACAAAATTTAAGCATACTTTATTTAAAGAATTCAGTTATGGATTTTTGTTTTAATTTTTTTCATCTTGATTTTGCGAAAGTGTCTCTCCACTTTTTTTGCCAAGTATACATCCATTGGGGTTGCATTCGGATGTTGCTCGATGTATTTCATCGCTACGTCGAAGGCGTCCTTAGCAGCAGAATGACTCACTACGTCGTCACTGGTGGTTTCGTCTTCATCCGAGTCGATTTCTTCGTCCACGGCTTTGTTCTGCACAACAGCAATGATTGAGTCATCGTTGAGATCTTCATTGGTAACTTCTGAAACATCAGCTTCAACAAGTTACTCTTCTACATCTGTCATCCGGAGATCATGATGATACACATGTAGATATTTTAATTATTCTGGTGTGTCTGTTTGAACTTCTGCTTATGTCTATGTCGATTCATGTTCAGTCTCAGCTTCGTCTTGTTTCAATAATGGTCAAATCTTTTTCCAAGCCTTCTGAAGGGTGGTTTGACTGATTTTGTCCCAACCTGCAGCAACGAGCACTAGGTCGGATATCGGGAGGAGTCGGATATGGGAAGGTCGGATATGAGAGGTTCTACTGTAGTCATAATAGAATATTTTTAAGTTGTTTTAAAACATCTATCTCCTTTCATTTATTACATGAAACTAGCACAAAGAGTCTCAGAGATGAAGGTAAAATAAGATTCAATGCTTCCAAATATTTTTTTTTTTGTTGAATTAAATTAAGCGGAAAACAAATTAATATATAAGAGGTAGTTATCCCCTCCGTCATGATTGTTGCTAATTTTTTTTTTTTTGGGTGCATCGACTCCTAGGGCCATTAGCACGATTATTGCTAATTGTGCTTGTTATTAAAATAATTAATCATGATGATTAGATAGTTAGCCGTCGAGGTGATAAGTACAGATGGAATGGTTGGGATTCGGCTAAATAAACCTCAATATGATTTTGTTTTTAAAAAAATCTATATTTCGGACGTTTCGGCTACTCATTGGTAGCCTTCGTCAGCTAAAATGACAAAAAAAGAAAACAAAATCATATTGAGGTTTATTTAGCCGAATCCCAACCATTCCATCTGTACTTATCACCTCGACGGCTAACTATCTAATCATCATGATGAATTCACTGGGACCCTGCCAACGTGCTCCAAAGGAGGCAAAAATCACTATTAACCGCATCTCCAAGTTCTCCAAGAACCTTGTCAAACAATTATAAATTTTTCTTGTTTGTTTTTGTATTAATTTCTTTTTTTGTCATTTTAGCTGACGAAGGCTACCAATGAGTAGCCGAAACGTCCGAAATATAGATTTTTTTAAAAACAAAATCATATTGAGGTTTATTTAGCCGAATCCCAACCATTCCATCTGTACTTAAAATAATTAATTTATTTTTAGACACCTTTTGAGAAACATTCCCAAGCTGAACCTGCCCTTTAGTAACTATTTAATAATAGCCTTTCTATCCACATTTTTTCTCTAACTCTTCTCCTGCTTCTCTTTTTTTATAGCCTCGTAAAATACTCTACCTATTAGGTACAGTTAGAACCGCCTTTGATAAATAGAAGAGCCTGTGCTTTATCTCCCATCTCTCTTTGTTGTTTGTCTTCTATAACTATAAGACGTTTTTATTTGTAGGACGCTTGTTATCGGCGCTACTGCCTTTTTAATCTACAATTTAATATAACCTTATAATTATTTTTAAATACTCTTTATGTGCCACTATAATGCTGTATTTTTATTTTCCTCAATGAGGCTATGTATTCTCAACTATTTTCGGGTACTCAAATGAAAATAATTTAATGTTTTCGTATAATTATAGATTAGTGTAACACTTTGAATGTTTTATTTGATTTCGGCTGGGTTTAATTTACAATTACAGCAAAATCTGAACAACTGTCTACTTTCTTATAAACCTATATTTGTAACTGTGAATTATTAATGATAAAATACTCGTATTAAAGTTTCTATAAAATTAAAAAAAAAAAAAATCCTCAATTCCAGCCCAGTCCTTAACAATAAGAAAAAAATATTTAGAAGAGATCGCTGACTCTTTAGTTTGAGAAGGTATAAATTGTCGGAATTCGGTTTTATGTTTAAGAAAAATTGAATTATATTTTTGAAACTTCGGCAAAAATATCTCATGTTTGTTATAAAATGTAGTTTTATTTAACACGCTACTGAACCCAGACTATCTACACCTCAATAAAAAATAAAATAGAAATAAAAAAATTATGAAAAAAATTCAAAAATATCAATAAAATTAGAATTAACCTATAAAGTATATTAATATAAAAAAAATGAATAGAAAAGTATAAGAAATAGAATAGAATAAGAAATACTTCCTTGAATTATTAAGATATTATAAGTAATTGTATTCTTTAATATTTTATATAGTTTTTTTTGGTAGTTGCTTTAGTGTACAGTTTATTTCAGTTTGTGTTTACTTTATTATGTTTTGCAGATTTTTTTTCAATACACTATAACACATGCTATACATCTAAGCTACTTGTTCTGGGACGATGAAAACCTTGAAAGAGACTTAAGTCCTTAAATCCAATAACCCATTCATCTTAATGATAAGCCCATGGAGTTTCTAATTGCACAGGTCTGACATTCTATTTACATCACAATTTCATTATAAATAGAACGTTTTGATTTGCGTCTCATTTATTTTTATTTCTGAATAATTGTATAAGATAGGTTTCGTTTATTTTTATTTCTGAATAATTGTATAAGATAGGTTTCGTTTATTTTTATTTCTGAATAATTGTATAAGATAGGTTTCGTTTATTTTTATTTCTGAATAATTGTATAAGATAGGTTTCGTTTATTTTTATTTCTGAATAATTGTATAAGATAGGTTTCGTTTATTTTTATTTCTGAATAATTGTATAAGATAGGTTTCGTTTATTTTTATTTCTGAATAATTGTATAAGATAGGTTTCGTTTATTTTTATTTCTGAATAATTGTATAAGGTAGGTTTCGTTTATTTTTATTTCTGAATAATTGTATAAGATAGGTTTCTTTTATTTTTATTTGATTTTCCTCCACTTGTTTTTTTAATTTACAGTTTAATTTCTTCCATAAACACCCGGCTTTTCAGCGGACTCAAAAGCTCAAATTAGGCAAGCCTATCTCAAAAGATATGTCAACGTCCGATACTTATGATTTCAATATGAAAACTGATCTTCCTCTTCTTGTATGACATTTCTTTGTTGCTTAGTAATGCCAGCACCGGTCACCATATTGTAATCAAGTTGAGTCCAGAAGGCTGAGCTGCAGAGTTTCTTTTCATTGTGGTAAGTCTTGAGAAGGTTTCCTGCCAAGAGCGAAGCCGTGGCTTGTGGCGTGTGGTGACTGCCTTGTGGTTTTAGTTCGGGCCGACGACCTGACAAGTTGTAACAACTTCATCCGATTATGGAGCCCTTCCGAAGAAAATGTAATATTCGAAAACTTTGGAGGCTCAGTCTATAGTTTTCGCGTATAAAATGAATATATATTTGGCAGGTTAGAACCTATATAGTTTAGAAGGAAAGCTTTTTGGATTTATGAAGAATTAATTTATTTCCAAGCTATAAAGTGTGTTTAAGAGAACTTCTTAAAATGAAATCCCCCAGAACATAAATGTCTGTATATGATGTATGAGCAACACAATGACAAATGTTTTTCTTACCTTTTAATATGGAAAATGTATAAGCATAAATAAATAAAATGAAAATGAATGATGATGATTCATTCATTCTTATTGTACTTCATTTTCATAATATTTTTTTATTTACTTTTTCTTAAAAAGAATAATCATTTGTTATTTATTAGCCACTTAGGATTCATAAAAATGATTTTTTTATTATTTATTGAAAATAAATAATATTCCAAATACTAATATTGTCTAATTTGAGACATTTATTGTGAGGGGATGGACAAATAACCTGACAAGAACAGGTTTTATGACAATATTTCATCGAGAGAATTTTATTACCTCTTTGGTGGTGGAGCACGGTCCGTGTTTCTTTTTATTCTGTTGCAGCAAGTCTTATCTATTTGTGTATTGTTCTCTACGAAAACAATAAAATATTTATGATGCTCGTAAAGAAGTATTTTATTAAATAAAAAAACAAGAAGAAAAAGGATGAGCAATGCAGCCAAGAATGCGAGATATGTAAATTTTTAAGAAACAATTGCCTTACAAATTACTTTCGCGTCACTCCTGCATTCTTGGGTTTGATATTATTATTATTATTATTCAAAGAGAAATACAATAATTTTGACTGAAGTAAAAAACTCGTCATGCTACACAAGAATCTAATAATTAAAGGGTATTATTAGAATTAGTAAACCGATTTATCACGATTGGGAGTTCAATCATGACCGAAATTGTTAATGTGTCCCCAATGGACGTAATTTTTCATATATTTCAAGGAAACACGCTATATACATTGGAAATTAATGATAAAATAGTATGTAATTGTTCTTCTAATAATTGTTCCGCACCGCCCGTTAATTTTTATTCTTGCAACCCAACTCTGGTTAAGAGTATGTTGTTCTCATCTAATAATAATGTGTAGAAAAATAAGCAAAATCGAAGCTTTCGGAAAGTAACCCACTCCAAGCTAAAATGTTAAGATAGATAGATAGTTTATTAAAACTACATTTGTTAAATGAATGATCTGCTATATTTTCGCCGACCTTGTGGCTCGAGATTTAAGCCTTCATCAGGGCTGTCAACGAGGTTTGACTGACTTATATTAATCGTAAGTTAATATTTTGAAGAAATAAAAGTGAAAAAAATGTGACATAGAGAATTAATAGTGCTGACAGATTTTAATAATCTAAATAGCTATTTTATAATTAATACTATACTACTGTATACACTAATTGGTTAATACAAATTATTTTAATTATTGTTTTCAACTAAGACAATTATAATTTAAACTAAGAGAAATTATAATCTTCCCTTTTCAAAGACCCGGTAGCCGTGAGGGTTAAGGCGTGAGCTCTTAACACTCCGTGCCAAAGGTCGTGGGTTCGATTCCCTCTAGGGGCGGCTGGCTTTTCTTTCGAAAAAAGAAAAGGCATCACCCCTATCCTGGCTAGAAAAGGGTGGTAACCTATAGATAACCCGTCCTAAAATTCGTAGTTAATAATAAATGGACGTTAAAATTTAAATAAATAAATAATCTTCCCTTTAACTACTATTTTTTTCTCTTTTGTCGTAATTATTTAAACTGAATATTAGTATGAACTCTGTCCATACTTGTTCACAGCCCTTAAGAAGGCTTGAATCCGAATCTGAGAGATGTCATTTTTGCTCTCTTTCTATGAATGTAGTTACATTTTTTGACATTAAAATGTTTTTGTGAGCTGGTAAATAAATAGATTACTTTTTAAAATTAATCATAATGGCAAGGAGTTTGCTTAGTTAACGTAGACTCGGCGTAGTCACGTTTCATTTTTTCTTTTTGGTCTTTTCTAGAGATTAAACATTTGGGGTTGTGAAAATCCCAAAATAATCGTTAGTGATACGTAATCCTTGGCCTGGATAGAATGCTCATAAAACCAGTCGACACTAGCGGACATCTGTTAGGGTTAAGGATTATGATCGGGGTGTTTACTTCCACACATCAAGGCCTAACACCACACCTCATCAGGGCCAAGGTCTGACCCTTGACATGTCCAGGCTGTAGTCTGGTGGAAAAGCTGACATCTGGCATTTTAATGTTGTTGCTATGACAATCGAAGGGCTTGCTACAACAAGAATGTACCTTAAATCTTCTAGTTCTTGCGAAATCAGAAACAAAAACGTTTAAAAAATTCAAAATTTGAATTATATAAAAATATTGTTGTTGATTACTTTCAATAATAATGTTTAAATAGTCGATAAGTCTTTTTAATTAAGAAATATCACCCAGACAACATGGATTCTTTGAAATACCTCTTTCTTGCCTCACGAAATGGAATATGAGGAATCGAGAAATATTTTGTCTCCGATAAAGTTTAAAAAATAAATACAGTGTATTATTATTAAAAACATTGTTTTACAAACAGAAAATATTATCATTTCAATCGTCTCATACTTCTTCAGTACTCAAATTATCTCGACCAACGCTAGAAATAACAATTCTGGTACCAAAGAAAAGAGTACTTTTTTAGCCTAGTTTCGGCCTGCTCACATTGTGTGTATATTACGCTAAGAATAAGAGCCGATTTTTGCTTTGAACCAATTAAAGATGAATTTATAAACCTTACACAGGTATTATACTGATAGACGAGAGTGACATTGTAAAGTTTCATCATTAAAGATTGAAGGTTTTCCGAGATATAGGCGATGGAAAATCTGAATTTATGCGACTCACTCTCTCTGGCCAAGTTGGAAAAGCACAAATAAGTAGGCTAGGTATTAAGGGCCTAAAACTTGGCCCAGTACTATGATTTCATAACTTTCATAGGCATCCAGTTTTTGGGAGGGGCCTGGAACTTGGCATGGTTTTTTTACGTAAATATTTTGGTGGCGCGATAGTGTTCATTTTTTGGTGTCTGCAAATCCTTCAATTGTCATTATCCTGAATAACATAAGAAATAATAAATTCATTTGGAAGTTGGGGTTTATGCAATTGGTCTGTTATTTTTAATGATTTATATGTGTCACATTTAGATTTTTTTACTTTATTTGGGGTTCTTCTATTTTTAACTTATAATTTGAAGTTTATGTAAGATTGCATAATTGTGCAAGTAGATATATAATTATTTGTATAATTAATGATATGATAATAGATTGCCGTTGAGGTCGTAAGAAGTCATCGAAAGTTTGGAATAGGGTTAAGAGAAAAACTTCCGCTTTCCAGATCTATATCAATATTTCGAGTTTTTCGGCTCGCTCTTTTGCAGCCTTCATCAGCAATTAATTAATAAATGTAAGGGCTCTTACACATATCCATCATTCTTACGCTTATCTATGGTCACCTAATAGTTATCGTGGTCTTCATCTATCTCCTACGTATTTGTTCCTGAAAAGGCTGCCAAAGAGTTCCTCAAAATATAGTGTTTTTTTTTTCTGAAACTCTGGCGTTTTTCTCTATTCCGAATCTCACCCGTTCCTTCACTTCATTTTTATAATTGCATGTATATTGGATGTGTTTATAATTTTTAAAATAGATACACCTTGATAGTGGTTAATCATAAATATATAATATGCCTTGTATTACCTTGATTACTTACGTTTCTTGTTAATTGTTTTATTGGAACGCTAAGCCGCGAACAGGAGCCTTAGTGGGAAAAGATTCTCCGCTAGACTATCCTGTTAGACTATTAAAGGTAAGCGGGATGACCTTAAACACTCGCGTGTATCTTAAAGTCAAGGGTGAAGGAGGAATGCTAGCTTGTGGATGGAGGAGGAATCCGGAGCTAAAGATCGCTTGGAAGTCGTATCTCGCTCTCATAAACACGAACTCGGTCTCTGGCTAACATGCGTTAAATATTAGGGTGCACCTACACTGGACCCGTTCCGATCCGATCCAATAGCCACCGACTGTCGGAAGAAAAAAAAAACTCATGCATCTCAATGGAGGTGCCTACATTGGTCCCGACCCGATCCAATCCGGTCCAATCCAACGGCCACCGATTCTTGGCCATTCAAACTTTTTTGTTTCTAGACCGATTTCGGACCGACAAAGCGAAATGGCGCCAACCCACATATTGTGTTTCATAAAGGTCTACAGGTTCTAAATGTTAACCGATTTCAATGCATTTTTTTTTTCAAATCAAAGGAAATAAAATTTTGAACAACTTTGTCAATTCACAGTTTTGTTTTTACTTTCCCTTGTTTATTAAATTGCGTGGAAAGATGTCTATAACCTTCCAATGTTTATAACCTTCTAATGTTTATAACCCTCCAATGCTTATAACCTTCTAGTTACCTTTCTTATAAATAATTTTAAAATATGAATACCAATACTTCTCTTACCTCCAAACCTAATCAAATGTTTCTATGCTTATTAGATGGCATTTCTCAAATTAATCACTCATTTTCACTTCACTACGAGGTCATTACTGACGAGCTGTGATTAAATCGGATCGGATCGGGTCGAGTCCAATGTAGGCACTCACGTCGGCTGCTGTCGATCAAACGAAATCGGATCGGATCGGATCGGGAGAAATACGGGTCCAATGAAGGTGCAGCCTTATGCATAGTACGCATACATATGATCGAAAATTTATCTCGTGCAGGAGACGTGGGAATTGAATTATTCAATGCAAAAACCATGCCAAAACTCCACTTCTTCAAACTTTTCAAGAGAAACTTAATACATTCTAGCTCCTAGCTGGTTTAGAATTTAAAAAAAAATCTGTTATTTATACGAAAGAATTATTCTTTTATCATTGTCTTATATAATAAAAAAAGTCCGTCTCGCAGGACTGCATCATCTTAGCGCGGTTCCGTTCATATCCCTAGTCTAATTTAGAAAGATTAAAATAGAAGCAGTTATTATTTTGGTTCCACCAGTCTTTTTTTTTAAATTAATTATTATAATGGCGTGTCAGCCCTTAAGGTCACTAACGCCATTCCTGTGAGTAGTAAAGTCATCAAAGGTCATGATTTACAATCTTACCTGGAAGGGTCCGCTACACTAGAAACAGACCCGCTAGTGACAAGGTCTTGGAATCTTGGAAATCTATATTTCTAACAATAAATTGTTTTTGTTATCCAACTATAAGCAATTAAAAAATAACAAGAAATAAAACAGACAAAAAGAACCATTGGAATAAACGAAATCAATTAATTTAAAGCTTTAAGCACTTTTTTCTCCGATTGACATCGCCTAATTAAAACTTTCTTCAGAACCTTTTTTGTAGAGCATTTAGTAAGCTTCCGAATGGTAATCTTCCGCTTCACAAGATTGTCAACGGTTTTCGAGATACTAACGAAATTAAACAAAGTTACCAAAACTTTTTTTGTCTGTTAATAAAATATTTTATTCTAACCCTTCCTTTACTCTAAACGTAACAAAAATTACAACATATTAGTGTTGATGAAACTCCAACATGCAGAAAATGTTTCAACTGTATCCCATAATTCTAAGTACCAAAATCAAAGACAAAGAACCCTCCCTAGGAAGGACGCTAGGCAGTTGAAAAGCTATATATCTTGGAAATCCATATCTCTAACATTAAATTGTTTTTCTTATTTTTCTTAACCTGTTTTATTTTCAAATACATTATCCAACAATAAGCAATTAAAAAATAACAAGGAATAAAAAACAGACAAAAAGAACAGTTCGAATAAGTGAAATCAATTACTTTAAAGTTTTAAGCTCTTATTTCTCCGGTTGACATCGCCTAATCAAAACTTTCATTAGAACCTTTTTTTTAGAGCATTTAATAAGCTTTCTAATGGTATTCTTCCGTTTACCAAGATTCTCAACCTTTTTCGAGATAGTAAGGAAAGTAAACAAAGTTACTAAAACTTTTTATGTCTGTTAATAAAATATTTTATTCTAACCCTTCCTTAACTCCAAACGTAACCAAAATTTCAACATATTAGTTTTGATGAAAGTAGAACATGCAGAAAATGTTTCAACTGAATCCCATGATTCTAAGTACCCAAACCAAAAACGGTATTCAAAAAATATTTTTCCAATTTTCTCGAAAACGGTTAAAGCTATCGCCTTGAAAATGGTTTCATTCGTTTTCCTAGCCCAGGAATCATATAAAACGAGTACTTAGAAGCTTATGAACTCAAAAACGTAAGCGTTACGATTTTTTTTGCGCGAATTTCGCCCCAAACGCCATCTTCCAGTAGGCGGATTTTGCTGGTTAACACAAATATATATATATATATATATATATATATATATATATATATATATATATATATATATATATATATATATATATATACAAATTTGAACCACCGTTATTTTCGGTCTCTAGGGGTTCTGAAACGCGAAATTTTCTAGTCGGCACTTCCGGATTGTTTCATTGTATCAACCCTATAAGCGGGGTTCCTCCCTATGGGGGAGGGAGGAACCGCGCTAAAAAAAAACAAAAAAAAAAAAAGAAACATTTCTTGGGCAGGTAGGGAGGTTTAATTTTTTTTGGAGATAAATGGTTTTGGCACAACTAAATTTTATTATCACTAATTACTAAACTATATATAAATTAACAAACAGGTATTATTTTTTTTTTTTGAAATTTTTTTTTAACGGCGCATCTACATCCAGGCCATTAGCGCCGACATTCAGGGTGCAGCGAGGAATTTTCCCAACGATTCGTGGGATGAGAAAATCCCTGCCGCCGGTGGGAATCGAACCCACTATCTCCCGCTTATGAATCCAAGGCGCTAGCCACTAGACCACGGTAGAAAACAGGCATTAATACATACTTGTTCTTATTAACTAGCAAAAAACACACGAAAACTGTTTTAATCCTAAAATAATACGGAGGATTATACTGGGAAATACAGTGGAAGAATTGTTCATGTGCGTGAGATGTATGGTTCTTGCACTGTATACTTTTTGTTTATAACTAGCAAAAAACACTTGAAAACTGTTTTAATCCTAAAATAATACGGAGGATTATACTGGGAAATACAGTGGAAGAATTGTTCATGTGCGTGAGATGTATGGTTCTTGCACTGTATACTTTTTGTTTATAACTAGCAAAAAACACACGAAAACTGTTTTAATCCTAAAATAATACGGAGGATTATACTGGGAAATACAGTGCAAGAATTGTTCATGTGCGTGAGATGTATTTTTCTTGCACTGTACAAAATGTTTGTCCTTCAATATCTCTCATACTAGATAAAAATAGATCTTTGTTTAAGAAATTCATTTTAATAGAAAACTCAATTTAGAAATGGTTTTTGGATTGCATGGTTCAATTGCTGGAAGGAGGAAATTGTACTTCATAATGACAAACAAGGCCACAAATGTTGACTTTTTTTTTTTAATCGGCAAACGTTTTTAGTGACTTAGCCCCAAGCAAGGATCCTTTTTTTTATCTAAATTTTTATTGTTTTTATTTTCTAAAAAAATACATTAATTATATATTTAAATCAAGTTATGGTATTAAATAATCAGTTTTTACAAATGTTTTATATTGTGTACCTGAAGAGGTAGCAACTGCTTTATTGTGTCAATAATATTGCGAATTTATAAATAAATTTTAGGGAAATGAAAGATGGTCTCTTTTTCCAAAAGAGAAATATTTGATTAAGCAAGAGACTATCAACATATTCCGTTTTCTAGAATTTTCAAGGTAAAATAAAAGGAATAAGCATTAAAACTTGTTATTTACTGGTGCAATCGTTATTTCTACAATTTTATTTTCATTTTTCGTCATTTCATTCCATGTGGTGCGGTTTGAAAGATGCTAAAATCTCTGAATTATTGCGACTATCCCTGAAACGCCCATCATTCGTTTCTATTCTCGTGAATCCATAAACATTCACTTTTATGAGATTCAATCCAAGGATTCTGGAAATAGGTAAGTATTTCAAGAAAATCTCTTTAAGGATGTAAACACACTCCCCATTCCTGAATGGCATGCAGATTATAGAATGCGTGGGGGAACTTCGTAGTAAGCCTTCGTCGGCCTTTTTCTTATTTTCTTTAAGATCTCTCGTTCATTCTAGAGTTATAAAATTCACACCCACACCTGGCGGGAATCCAATAAAGAACCATCTGTACTTTTATTCTATTCTCCATTGCCTCCTATTCTATCATTGCAATGTAATATATTATACCCATCATAACATCAATATTCTTTCAAATGCTGGTATGAACAATAGTTTTCCAAGATTTATTTTTATTGCTCCTTTTCCTTTTTTTTTTCCTGAAATGCTCAGTCATTTCTGGATTTGTTTCTGTACAGGCTGCTCTACTTTTCAAGCAAGTGCAATAAATACTCCTGACTTTATGGTTTTTGACAATGAAATTCCATGTGGCTGGGGCACTACAAATTTTCCGGGACACTGATTTTTTTTTTTTTTTTTTTTTTTTTTTTTTTTTTTTTTTTTTTTTAACGGCGCATCTACATCTAGGTCATTAACGCCGACATCCAGGGTGCAGCGAGGAATTTTACCGGTGGTCGGGAATTGAACCCACCATCTCCCGCTTATGAATCCAAGGCGCTAGCCATTAGACCACGGGAGACCCCACTGATTTGTTTTCGAAACATTTTGCGTGGGTATACTTATTAAATTTACGAAGGTAGATTTAGATAGGGTACGGTTATGGAATCTTAATAAAACTACATTTCTTATAAGACAATGTGTTTTATTTTTATAGTTAGTTATATTATATTAGTTTTATTACAGGACTGTAAAATAAATAGAACAGAGTTAATACTAATTCATATACAGAAATAATGAAAGAAAGAACATTATAGTATGAATGATACATTTATATTACCAACTTAAGTTTTAAAACTGCTTGGAGCTTCTATTCTTGGCACATGCTTTTTAACTGAAGTTAAACAGACTGTATATTTATTTTTCTACCCTCTTAAACATCATATTTAAATGTTTTATGATGAACGAATTATATTCTGAATTCTTAAAGAATTTTAAAGAAAAAAATGTCTATTAAGCAGGAACTGCATAAGTAAGCACATTCGTGTTTGTTAGTTCACGTCACATTTTTTGAAAAATATGCTTTTCCAAATAGAAGTCACCATGGACCCTAGAATTCAACTACCGTAGACCTAAAATATTAGAAAAAAAAAGATAATTAGTTGTTGGTTCCATAATAAACCCTCAATCCTCATCTAGAAATCATCCCGACACACAGCCAGGGTAAGATGTACGTATATGCAATGAAGCAAAAATTGCTTTTGTTACAAGCAAATTACTTATTTGCTTCCAGAGTAATCCCCTACGCCTAAGGGTGCGTTTACACTTGATATTTCTGGCAGGAAATATATGTCTCGATATACGTCGCGATATAAGTGTCGGATAGATATTCTCTTGCAACTTTACATACGGACAGAAATAGCTAGACATTTATGTCATGGATATGTATAGGACAGTTCTCGCTTTGCAATAAGTGTCCGGCCTGTTTACACTCAGACATATATGTCCTGTCTAGTCCATTCTGCTTGGTATAGAAGTTTCGGCAATATAGCTAGAAACCAAGATATTTCTGTCTGACATTTATTTCTCTCTTTATAATCAGCGTATTCACCTGACGGTATAGAAGTGTCGACACTTATTGCTCGGGATAGAAATATATATCTCAGACATAAATTGCTCATGGTTTACACTAGTCGCAATTTCTGTCTGACATAAATTTCCTGAAATAACTATCAGGTGTAAACGCACCCTAAGACAGGTTTTCTTATTTTTACATACGATTTTTTTTTCATTACTTTGACGTAATTTGTAACGGATTTCGTTTCAAGGGACAATAATTTGGCTTCGGAGTAAACCCTTATTTCCGATGGATCGTTCTTGCTTATTTTCAATACAAGTGTTTTTTAGATCATTACGTAGGGGGGGGGGGGGGGGGTTATTGCATAGGACGAAAATATGGTCTTAGTAATTTGTATCTGGAGGAAACCCTTCGTCCATATGGGCCAATTTTGCTGTGATACTAACTCCTTCAATCATTAAATGATTGAAGGAGTTAGTATCAATAACAAATTTTGTTTGTTAGTATCAATGAATAACAAATTTTGTTATTCAAAGTTCCATGATAAAGAAACTAACATTTCTGCATCATTTTAAGAGGCACACGATGATTAAACGTTTTGTAATTATATTACGAAAATAATTGAGAGATGCCAAGCTAAGTTACTGCCGAATTTAAAATAAATACATGCGCCCGTAGGTGTATGTAGATATGCATTGGAATATCTTTAAAGACCTTTTTTCAAGAGCAGACCAACAGACCATTAGATTAGTATTAAATTATCTCTTTATAAAAAGACCAACACCAATCACACCTTAACCTTGATCCTCCAGGAGCAATAAATCGCCAAGGCACAAATTGATGTCGTTCTTTATTTAGTTCGTTCAAAAGGAACGTTCCAAGATCGATTGTTCGGAGTCAACCAAGGCCATTTAACTCTCTTCGATTGTCTTAGGTGACGCCTCCCTCCTGCTTAAATGATTTACATTGCCTTGTTAAGTAGAATGGAAAAACTATTGGATTATCTGCACAAAGGAAGTTATTAAAATCGTATTATAATAATAAAATAAAAAAAATTATATAAAAGAAAAAAAAAATGGCCGAAGTCCTTGAACTGTGGCTCTGGTCACAATGCTGCAAGATACAATATATAGTCAACATAAAAAGCCACTCCTACCAAAGTTGGCAGAACGACGAGGTCAGGATAATCCCATGAAAGCCCCGTCGACTCCCACACGTACAATATCAATCATCAATCCTTTAAAATATGCAATAATAATATACATATGTATGAAAATAAACCATCCAACAAGAGTCTTGTTTTTGTTGCTTTCTTGTCTAAGATTTATTTTTCTATGCCTCTTTGTAAGTTGCGCGGTCTCATTCGTTACACTGCTTTTGTGATATTTTCTTATAATTTTCAAGGAGCTGTACTAATAATTATAAAAAAAATAGACAAAAACGGAGTTCTTATTTAAAGTTACTTGTAATCGTTTGTTAATATATAAATAATGTTAAAATATCTTAAAGAGTTTTTGGGAACTCCTGTAACTTTAATATATGCATTACCCATTCAAATATTCATTTATTTAGGGTTTTGAGGGGGCGAGATTAGCTCAGTGGTAAGAGCACTGGACTAATATGCTGGAGGCCCTGTGTTCAAATCCCGAGCAAGCACTAAAGATTTTTTCCTCTCGTGTCTTCGTTCATGGGTTGAATTCGGCCTCCCTAGGCCAACCCAGCCTTTAATTAATTTATTAATGGGTACCTTGGTAATCCCCCTAGTAGTCGAAGCAGCAAGGGGAAAATCAGGCGGTCGGAGCATAGTCTGACCACACTACCTCCCTTCTGTGCCGTTTGGTCATGAATCAGATACCTCTATAGTATCCGCCCCTCAGGGCCCTCGCGGCCTGTTATGGGACTGACTATTTTTTTTTTTTTTTTTTTTTTTTTTTTTTTTTTTTTTTTTTTTTTTTTTTTTTTTTTTTTAAGGGCAATAAAAAGGTTTCTTTTCATGTAAAAAATTGCATTAGTTCTTTGTGTTAAATACTTAAGAAGTTTCGATTACACAGGTCTACAACCTAAAATTTGATTTGATGATTTTGGCTAATCTCTGTGTTTCTCGGTGTGCTGAGGCCGAGAATGAAGTCCGTTTTTCTCTATCACGTACAGATTTTTTTCAAATCCATAGAACATAATATACCTGCTATACACATAAATTTGGTAAGAAGTAGTTTTTTTTTTTTCCAAACGATTTCTCTTTTTATAAACAGACATCTTTCACTAGGTGGTGTAGGCAATGACTCCCTCAGTAGATGTTGTAGGCCTGAGGGTGTCTAGGCACGACCTGTTCAGACAGGAACGTACTTGTTTGGTCTCAGATGTCACCGTCTGAAGCTAAACGAGATTGAACCTGTTGTATCAGGAACTTGGAGCTAAATTTCTGTTCATTCTCTCAGTTCAGTAGTATCAACTGAAGTGAACACATTCACTGAGGTCTCTTAGTTGTGTCAAAGTGATTAAGAACGTATTTTAAGGTTTGAAAGTGCATTTAGACAAAATGTCTCATCGTCGTTGTGTTACCAGTCCAGACTACTTCTGTTTTATCTGTGGTG
Source organism: Gonocerus acuteangulatus (assembly GCA_946811695.1). Taxonomy (NCBI): domain Eukaryota; kingdom Metazoa; phylum Arthropoda; class Insecta; order Hemiptera; family Coreidae; genus Gonocerus; species Gonocerus acuteangulatus. The sequence goes on along the minus strand of OX328124.1, from coordinate 94,710,068 downwards.
AGTACACAGTTAAGAAATACCAACGAAATAAAACAGGTTTTGTCAAAAATGTATATTATGCATATTTTGGCTTGAGAATAGGAGGTCAAGATAAAGTGTGGGCTCCTCACAAAGTATGCCATAGCTGCGTAGAAAAACTTCGCTTATGGTACAAAGGAGAGTTAAAATCTTTCGGATTTGCTATCCCAATGATGTGGAGGGAGCAAAAAAAACACGTTAATGACTGTTACTTTTGTAATTGTCATGTTCAAGGCTATAATTCCAAAAATCATAAGCTCATTAACTACCCTAATGTAGAATCTGCTAGTCGTCCGGTACCACACGGTCCTGGATTGACAGTTCCTCAGCCCCCTCGTGACTTGGGCAGTATAGATAGGGAAGCTAATAGAGAAGACTGTATGTCGGAGAGCGATGAAGTACACAGTGAGTTCAAAGCAAGCAGTTCAGAAGATGAACCTCAGCTTATTTCTCAACAGGAGTTGAACGACTTAGTGAGAGATCTTGGACTTCCAAAAGATGCAGCTCAGTTACTTGGCTCCCGTCTTAAAAACAAAAATTTATTACAGCCAGGCACTTCTTTTTCATGGTATCGACACCGTGAAGCAGTTTTTGTTCCTTACTTTGCTCTGGATGAGAATCTTATTTATTGCAAAGACATTCTTGGTCTGATGGGTCAATTTGGTATACAATATGACCCGATTCATTGGCGTCTATTCATAGACTCATCAAAGCGAAGTCTAAAGGCTGTTTTGTTGCACAATGGCAATACTTATGCTTCAGTTCCAGTTGGCCATTCGGTACATTTAAAAGAAACATACGAAAATTTGTCATTAGTTCTCGAACGAATTCATTATAATGAGCATAACTGGTTGATATGTGGAGACTTGAAAGTACTTACTATGCTCTTAGGTCAGCAATCGGGGTACACCAAGTTCCCTTGTTTTTTATGTTTATGGGATAGCCGAGACAGAAATTCCCATTGGAACAACAAAGACTGGCCATCACGAGGAGCTCTGTCGCCAGGCCAAAAAAATGTAATTAGGAGAAGTTTGGTTCCTTCTGACAAAATCCTGCTACCTCCTCTACTCTAAAGCTAGGGCTGATAAAACAATTCGTAAAGTCTCTCAATAAAGAAGGTGAATGTTTTAAGTACTTATGCTCCAAGTTCCCACGATTAAGTGATGCAAAGCTAAAAGAGGGGATCTTTGTAGGCCCAGATATTCGGAAACTTTTCACAGATCCAAATTTCACTTAGACCATGAATGAGAAGGAGAAGGAAGCTTGGAATTCTTTTAAAGATGTTGTTGAGAAGTTCCTTGGTAACGTGAAGGATCCCAACTACAGAAGTATCGTGGAACGCATGTTGAAGGCATTTCAATTACAAGGTTGCAACATGAGTTTGAAGGTTCACTTCTTACATTCGCATGTGGACTATTTTCCGGAAAACTTAGGGGAAGTAAGTGAAGAACAAGGGAAAAGGTTCCATCAGGACATCCAGGAAATGGAACGTAGGTATCAGGGCAAATGGAACGTAAACATGATGGCTGACTATTGTTGGATGCTGCAGCGTGAATCATCTGAAGAGTCCTATAGCCGGAAACGAACACGGAGAAATTTTCAAGAGAAAAAAATACGTTTTCATAAAAATAATAACTAAATATGCCACTGTTAATTCTGAAGCTGTTATTTCTACACATTTATGTATTTTGTACAGTAAACAACATTGAAATAACTAAAAGATCATGGAAATAAATGAAAACTTTTATTCGCCAATTCTGTTTTCTTTTAATGGTAGTACCTCTGCCCTTACTTGAGATTGAACAATTTCCTTACGTGATAGAGAGGGACTGACCTCATGTTCGGCTTCAGCACGCCAAGGAGCATAGAGATTGACCAAAATCATCAAATCAAATTTCAGAAAGATTATTTTTGTAGACCTGTGTTATTGTAGTGCTATTAACTTATTTCAGATAGCCATATCGTCCCTACCATATCGAACTATCGAATATGAAATTCGGTGCAAACTAGCGAATGAACATATTCGATACATTGTGGAAGTAATATATTGAAAACTGGTCGTATTCGATACTTTATTTAAGGCATTTCCTGCTATTCTAAAGGGGTTAGACTTGCAACAATTTGCGAAAAGTCGTATCATCCACAATCTAAGAGCAAAGTCTTGAATTTGAAATACGAGATTTTTCATATTCAATAGTTGGACATGGTAGGGACGATATGTCCATTAAGTGTAATTTTTCCGTTGTTAACTGTTAGTTTACATAGAATTTCCAACCTTTTCCTCATGTATTCTACTTACAATATGTAGAATATATGAAGTAATATTTTCATATTTATTGTATTCGTTACTTCAGCACATTCCTCAGCAATTTGGAATATCAAAAAATTGAAAATGACTTAAATTATATATTTTTGTCGGATGTAAATAGTTAAAGATTCGCCTATCCTGTGCTTTGTCGCCATGATTACAGGTGTTAGCTCACCAATGTCCCTGGAAAAACCTAGTCGGCCTTGTCCTTTATCGCATTCCTCCACTCTAAAAACATTTATCAAAATTATACTCTCATTAGCCTTTTCTGCGGCTTCCATGTAAAATGCGATGATCTTTTCCAGATATTCATATAATTTATTTGTCGTATCGTTCTCAGTTCCCTAAGATTTCAATTATTTTTTGTAGAAATTACGAATTGTTGCTGTGCATTAAGACAAAACTTGCTTGAATTACATTCTATAATATGTTAGTTTTAGTTCTGCGAGTTTCTTCTCGGTATGCGTCCTGTAAATAAATAATTGATAAAGGATTACTTACCAAATTGTGGATCTGACACAGCTTTATTACAATTAGTGTCATTTGGCCATTAGAATTAAATTGTTTGTTGAAACCTTTTTATTTTTGTTTTTTTATATATCTATCGTACCACATAGCAAAAATTGACTAACATACAATCGGACGCTACAGTCCTTTGCCACCATCTCTGACCATTCATCTGGATATGTTGAAATTTCTTGACCATGCTCCCGAGTTCCGGAGTTGACCCAAATCCTCCTCCAAGTCATTTAACTATAGTCTGTGACTTCTTCGTCTTGTTAGCTATCATGAACCCCACTAAATCTTTTTTCGTAGTCTATTAAGCTCCATATTTTATATTTGACATCAAGATAGTGAACTTAATAAAATAATCTTTCTTGGAGCCTGAATTTAGTTTTTGCCGGCCCCGTAAGACGGAAGTTCGTTTCTCATGCGTCTTGTTTGACCTGTAGTTTTAAGGCATTTATTGGCTATTTTTTCGGTGATTGCCCAATCTGAAAGCATTGTGGTAAGTTCGGTGGAGCTCTCCGCCATTTAGGCATACCAAATCATTTCTGCTGCATTTACAGCAGAGTGCCATTTTGTGTTCATTGTGTTGTCATGTAAGCTGTCAGCTGAGACATAATTTACTCTCTTTCGAGGAATTGTAGAGCAGGCCTAAGCATGCAGAAATTGATGGCTGTCCGAATGTAGCAACAAGTTGTTGGAATGCAGGAGTAGCAATCAGTTTGCATAAGCCCGGCCCAGTAGCTCCCACCGGTCCGGCGAAAGTCGTGGGAGAAGATCCAGGGTTCCGCAACACCTGCTACTCCATTCCAGATCCTTCATCTCACTGGGATACTCATATAAACAAAGATTCTTATCTCACTAAAACGTAATGTCCAAAATCCATGAACTAAAATGAAGTAGATAATTGGTATGCTATAAAATAAATCTATATGACTTTAATTTATTATTAGGTTGTTTCCTGTTTAGGAAACCCTGCTTATGGGCTCGCTTTAGCCCAATTACATCAACCACAAATAATGTCAAATTCGTTAACCAGCATAATTCGCTGTTTTTCGATTAAAGTCGGACTAAGAACGTTTCCGGCTTTGCGTTCGTAGTCTTCCGGACACCCTTTTTATTTATATTTTAATAAATGCAATCACTGAAGAAAAACACCATTTTCTATTTTAGAAGAAATTGGTAATACTAGATTACTGTTTTGGAGCGCAAATTGTTGAATTTTTATGTGCTCCACATTTATCAAAACTGAAATAAATACAATTTCGTTAGAGTAAAGATGGTAAAGATATTTGACACCTTTACATATGCAGTTTTGGAATATTCGATTGTTTACTTAATTATATCGAAAACGGTTACGCGAAATTGTGGTAATTGGACGGGGATCAATCGAAAGCCTAATAAATACACATCTCTAACGGTACAGGCAAATTTCTAGTAGAGCCCGGAAGTTAGGCATTTATTTTTGGGTGAAATAGGCAGGCAAAAAGGCACTTGAAATAGTGAAAATAGGCAGTACTGTAATTAAAATAGGCATTTATTAGGAGTGAAGGCAAAGAGCAACCTTACTCATTAATGATGAAAATATGTATTTTAAATACTCATTCATTTCATTATTACCAACTAGCTGTTACCCGGTGTGCCATGCTACACCTACTTTCTGCTTCCATAAAATCAAAAATAAATTAGAAACCCCCTTCATTGTTTCGAACCCGTGACCTCCGTTTCGTACCCGTGAAAGTATCAACTGTTTTAGACCTTCTCAGAAAAAATGTTTTTCATTATGGCAAAACTTCCTCTGCATTATCTTATTATTTCGAAATCCGGAATACCAGGTAATTTACGCATTGTCACAGCAAAAGGGCTGTGAGGAAGGAGATGTGACTTATTTCTCTCATCCTCTCTCTTTCCTGATATTCATTATGCTTGTGCATTCCTACTACTAAGGAAGGTTCCGTTATTTACAGAGGTTAAATCCATGGGTTGGGAAAATAAGCTTTCGAATAGATATTTGTGACGGCTATTTGTAATTTAATTTGTGCAACCATTTTTGTCTTCGATGAACGGAAATTCAATATGTGCTTTTTGAAATGTTCAAATCGCAGAAAAAAATTGCATAACGAGCAAAAAAGGCAAAAATAGGCAACGGAAGCCAAAATAGGCAAAAAAAAACATTGTTGCTACACTTCCTAAATGCACGAAAACATATTTATTTCTATCCGATTCTTCAATATATCCATTCAGATAAAAAATTCATTTTGTCTAACTTCCGGGCTCTAGTTATAAGTTATCCAAATTACACCAAATATGAGGAGGTCGCGAACAAGAAAGCATTTTGCCCACAGATCATAATTTTTAGTAGAAGCAAAAAAAAAAAACAAAAAAAAAAAAACGCACTTCTAATTATCTAAACAAGTCCATCACGCAGGAGCTGCATAACTAAGCACTTTCCTCAGAATTGGGTAGTGTCGAGTGCATTCCTAAAGAATTTGCTTAAAATAAACTATATAGATAAATAAAATAAAAACATTAATAGTTCTGCTCTTTTGAATTGGTTATGAACACCTGTTTCAATTCAATTCAAACATAGTACAAAGTAAATCCCTCTCTTCCGATAGACCGATTTAGTTCATTTTTACAACACTTCTTTCTTATCAGATAGCCAGGACGTATACCCCGTATCGTTACAATACAGCAGGGATTACGACCGGTATGAGCACATATTTTATATTTATATTTACTATTTATATTTGTATTTTTACATTGTTGTAAATTCTAAATAAATAAATAAAATAATAAGTAAACCCCCCCTCCTAATGAACCGATTTAGTTCATTTTTACAACACATTTTTTTCTTTAGTTGAACAGAACGAATACCGAGTTTCGTTGAAATATAACAAAAATTACGACAGGTATTGGTAAATAACTACTTTGGCTCCGGATGGACCGTTTTTTTGGTTAACGAACTCGTTTAATCGTTTGATGGGGGAATACTATATGCCAAGTTTCGTGGCGATAAAACAAAAACTCTGGCCTGTATCGTGATAACGGACACATATAACTATATATATATATATATATATATATATATATATATATATATATATATATGTATTATTTTCCACGTATTTCTGACCTTTATTTACGTCTAATTATTTATTCTTTATATATGGCCAAGGTCAAAAGAATAGTACTCCAATTCACTTTGTACTATTTATTGTTTGTACGCCCTACATGTTTCGTGGCCTTTATGCCACCTCCTCAGGGGCCATTACATCCCTATGTGTGGATGGGTGGCGAGCTATCCACACATAGGGATGTAATGGCCCCTGAGGAGGTGGCATAAAGGCCACGAAACATGTAGGGCGTACAAACAATAAATAGTACAAAGTGAATTGGAGTACTATTCTTTTGACCTTGGCCTTATATAAAGAATAAATATATATGTATGTATGTATGTAACTGTACATATATAACTATATATGTATGTATATATATATATATATATATATATATATATATATAAATTTTAACTGGGGTCATTTTCGGTGTCTACTAGGTAGGATCGATAAAGATTCGAAGAAATTTTTCAAAAATTCCGTCATGAGTGCAACCTCAATAGCTACTTTCCTTCGGAGGAAAGTGCTAAAAGTAATATACACCACTTGATGTTTTATCACCTTTCAGGAGTTTCCCAGTAACTAACTAATTTTTACAATCTAGCAAAAATAGGTATACTTATAAATAATTGAGTTTAGTTGTTGGACAAGATCCTTTCTGAATGGTCTCAAAGGACAAAATTCGTTTTGAATGTGTTCCAACTGAAAGGCTATTTTATTTTCGTGTTTAATGGCGTATCAACTATTGGGCTACTAACGCCGGGCTATCTGTAGGTTACCACTCTTTTATAATACCAATAGGACGTGGTCGGTCACCCATTCAGGTACTGTCCACGCCCGACGTTGCTTAACTTCGGTCATCTACGGGAACCGGTGGATTGAACGTGGCTATGGCCGTTGACACTAAAAAGCTATTACACCTCCCAAACCAATTATTACTTTTCCTAAACTATGTGATCTTATTTAATTTACTTATGACGTTTTTATGTCACATTGTTTCCGTATGCTCAATAGTAGAGACAGACTTCTTTTTGGACGTTTTAATTTTTTTTTTTACTTTAGTATTAACAAACAATACACAAATATATCAATAACTCTTTTTTTGTATATTTTTGGACAAAATGCTTTTGTACGCCATCTCCTCATAAAAGCATTATCCGAAAACAGGCTGACCAAATTCCTGTGTTTAATATTTTTTCCTAACTCATTCTTAACGAATTTGAAGCTTGTAGGTATCCTGAGTAGTGAACGGTTCGATCATGACCACCGCCCACGCCTCTGATAGGCCCACACCTCGCAGAACCGTTATCTGGGCTGTCCACTCTGCGACGTCACCCTTACTTCCGTGACGTCGCAAATACTCTTCCAAGCGGGGGCGTTGTCAACCTCTTTTCTTCCCTACTAGCGATAAGTAGGAGTCGAAACCGTTCAACTCTCGCTGAGTGGGTGAGTAAACAAACTCACGCAGAGGAAAAAAGGACATGACTAACACTAAATGCAGATTGACAAAACCTTAAAAGTGTGGAGATTTAAATTCGCTAATTTTGTGTGGGTTACTTTACTCCGGAAGAGTGTGGATTTCTTGTAGGTAGCTTAAGTAGTGTATACTGACGACTTAATTTTGATTAGAAAAAAGTGCTACCAGTCGAGATGGTGCTACTTGTAACAAGCGTTCGATCGTTAGTGTTATTTAAAGTAAAAAATACATGGTCTTCTTTAATCCTCTTTCTTGTAGCGTTCCTTTGAAGTTTTATATGACTCTACATACCCTCTGACGGCCTACAAAACAGGATGCGAGTACTTTCCATCCTGTTCAAGACAGATCTCCCTACTTATCTCAATGCAAATAAACCAACTTTGGGCGATGGGACAGCCATCTTTTCCTCTTCCCCTGGCCCGTCTAATGCTTTCCAACAATCACGGGAGCACCTTGTGTCTGGAGAGTCGAAGAGAAAAGTGCTCCCAAATATCTGGTACTACAATTCCTAGATCCTGGCGTTCTATATTGCAGCTTGGAAATTCTAGTCCTTTCCATTCCGTACATGACAGATCTCAATGCACATATACAAATTTTGGCGACGATAAAGCCATATTCTCGTTAGCTGGGCTCCCACTAATCATATGACTCAAATGGAACTCGCCTATGCAGGTCTAAAAAGACAAGAGCTAAACAGGAGACATGTACCTCTAGAAAGACTATTTTGACCTTCTTTAAAACTTACTACAGAAACAGGATTACTCAAACCTCTAGAAAAATGTATTTGGGCATACGTTGTTAATTATAGGAACCAGGGAAACGCCAAAAAATATTGAATTAACGCATTCCAAACCAAATTCATTCCCAGAATAATCAGCCCACCATTTTACGGATCCAACACAACCTTCACGACGACTTCAATATTTCTTTAGTAACCTAAAAACATATCCATTTTAGGCCAGGAAACACCGACTCTAGAAAAAAGAGTTTATTATGCCTTTACTTGCTGTACTTATTGCTTCCCTGCAACAAAACGTTCTATAAAAAGTCCAGAACTATTACAGAAGGAATATATTATGAAAATGAAAAATATCGGCCCATTAGGAGTAAATGTTTACCTCAACCCACTAAAATATAAATATGCCCTTATCAAGTGTAATTTGTGCTTTATTTCCAACGAAACAAGAATATAACAGTGGAAAGTAATGAAAAAAATGTTTTGTAAACACCATTTAAAATCGGACCAGAGGACGTAGGTAGCTAATAATTATTAGCTGAAAAACATTTTACTTCTTTAGTCTAAGGACTATTTTGGTAAAATTCGTTTAAATGTTTATTCTAGTCAGGTCTTATGAAATTATATTTTATTTATTATTAAAATATATTGACTTGACTTCGAATAATTTAAATGTAATAAATTTGCTGACAATCTAATCTCATTGTGGGTAGAAAATGATCACATTAACTTTTAATGTATTCCTAAGACATTAATCTTATACCGATATAATGTGGAAAAAATAATATAACCTAGTGTCGTCATTATTTATTGTTTTTACTCGAATACTTCATTAAGTTATGAAAATAATGTGCTCCATAATATTTTTTAGACTTTAGACCCTTATTTAAAATAAAAACATGCAGAAATCTGAAAGTATGCTCTTGGAATTATGAGTTGTTAGTGCTGTTATGCTAATGTCAACTCTATGTTATTCATCCTTACGCTCTTGAATTATTCATATGCTCTCATAATAAGGACTAAATGGTTAGGTTACTCCATCATACAATTCAAATTATCTAACTTTCAGTATTTATTTACATTGTACGTTTTTGATAGTTATTACACATTTATGGGTATTTATTGATGTTTTATAATTTGCTAATAATAATAATGTCCTGATCGTTTTTTGGGAGTTCATGAACTTCAAGATTAATATCCGAGTTTATTTATTTATTTTTTTTTTAAATGCATTATTGAAAATTTTAATTTTAGTTAACCTGGAACTGTAAAGCAATTCTTATTCTGAGAATTTTCTCGTATGTTAGTGTCAGTTAGTGTGAATATCATTGGCGTATATAAGGGGGGGGGCTGCAACCCCTCCCAAAAATGGGTAAAAATGTATCATAAAAACATTAAAAATAAATTAAAGAAGATCACTTAGTTCAGAAAAAAATAGTTTTTATTAGGTGTAATAGCGTTTTAATTGGCTAACTATCCTATGTTCTAGATTGTGACCCCCCAAATGTTTTCAGACCCCCCGAAATACTCCCAGACCCCCTGAAATTCTCCCAGCCCCCCCGAAATTATTTTCTATATACGCCCATGCTGAATATACTTGAGCATTATAAAAAAAATGATGTTATTTTATGTTTAAGTGTGAAACTAATTAACTAACTTAACTACATTACACGTAATTTAATAAATAAGTATTACGAAAAACAAAAATCTTACTGGACAAAGTTGCTCTAAAGTTTATTAGCTTTCATTTTTAAAAAAGTGCATTGAAATCAGTTAATATTTAGAGGCTGTAGCCTTTTTTTAAACAGGATAAGTCTTTTGGGCCCACTGCGCGACGTCTTGGATTTTTTTTTATTTGTATATATATATATATATATATATATATATATATATATATATTTATTTGACAATTATACAATACATCAAGTATTTTTTATAATTCTTTTGTTCTTGAATAAATTTCATGAAATACCGATAGGAAAAAAGGCCCATTGGCCAATCTTGGATTTAAGTGTGAGTGTTTGAAGTGGTCTGGCAATAAATGTTAAACTTTAGAATACTACAGTATTGCATTTAGGTAGCACGTGTTTCTGAATTTGTGTCAAGATGTCGTTCTGTCAATTTATAATATCCGATGCAGTTTCATTCGGATGCATTCTTGTTTCCGTCTTACATGTATGTAAGTATGTTTTTATTTATATATTTTAAAACTAGCCACGTACCACAGGATCAATCTATTTTTTTCAGTATTTTATTTTAAAAAACCTTACTTAAATTTGACAAATAAAAAACAACACCGAAAAACAAGAATTCGACTTATTCTGAAAAAAATAAATGCTTGCAGTGTCTTGCTTCTACTGACGATGGAATAAATGGTGGTTAGATAAAGAAATAGTTTTCTTTCGAAGCTTTGCTTAAGCTTTGTTACTGTATACTATAGAAATTTTCATTCCTCTACCTTGATGCGGTTTTTCATCGAATCGCCTTTTTCTCTATGTAGACAGGCTTTGCGGTATGCAGGCGGCCATATATCTCTCCTCCCTCCCCTCATCCTCCGCGTGCGGATCGCCTCAGGCTTTCCTCGGCTTGCGGAAGTCTCCGCTTGCTGGTACCGTTCCCCCGGCCTCCTATCAGCTGATTCGAGCAGTATTTCTTGTCGGCCGGGTTTTTCTATACTTTTTTCTCGGAGAACCCTTCTCTGCCTTTCTTCAAACACCCTTACGATGGCCCAGAAACCCTCGTGCACATACCTTCAGGCAGTTGCCTCTCTCTTCCACCTACGATATTTCCTCCGGGATAGGAAGCGAACAAATCATCTTTATGCGTTCAAACTCATTTGGGAAAAATAATTTTCAGGACGATTCCACGCTCATTATTTCATAATAAATAATTGTGTTGTTTAGTGTAATAACGCCGATATCCTCAAAAAATAGAAAACTGAGGAACTACTTTATGCCTTTCCTTAAGAGGTCTTTTCCTTGATGGAGGAAGGGCCTAAGTCTACGTGAGGCCTGGGTACACGGACGCGCAGCTAACAGAATAAGCACTGGTTAATGACTAGCATTCGATGAGCCATAATAAATAATGAAACAAAACTAATGACTGAAATTATTTAAACATCCTTTCAGACCGAAGATCCTTAAAAGGCCATGTGTATTAATTTCTAATTCTTTATTTTTTTTTTTTTTTAATATTATACTGCAGGGCTTTATATCACAGATGAAGTTAAATTATCTAAAGCTTCAGACAGCGTCATTTACGAACCCCCCCCCCTTTTGTTATACACGCCTATATGTAGGCAGTCTACTTGGATTTTAATTTATTAAACCACTGCATAATTGACTGGCAAGTTTTGACCATCAGCGACTAAACTTAAATATAGGATGAATTTTGGCAGAATATTCTGTCATGAAAACGTAAATTTTACTTCTCCAGAAAACTTTGCAGCCCGGAGAAAAGGCAATAGAAGCGACTAGGCATAATCAATACAATTACCCAAATTATAAAATTGTGTAGTACATTTGGTTGTGTACTTATGTTACTCCTATATAAGGTAAAAGCGGGCATCAATATTAATATAATATTTCTACTCCTTCTAAGTACTTTGACATTTTCTAAAGATTATAAATATAACCCTCAATCGAACATAAAAAAAAAATGTAAATAAAATATTAAAACGTATTACGCTATTCTATTTCTAGCCGTAGGTTTGTTTTGGTTATGATTACTCATGCAGTTACTTAATAACTTCTTATACATTTTGCAAATATTTCACCGTTTTATTAATTAGTCAATATTGGATGAATTGGAATCGTCAAGTTTTGACGAGATGTTTGGTAAATGATAATTCTGAGCTCTTAAAAAATGAAAAAATCTCAGGCCCATTTGTTCAGAGATTGGCTATAAATTATTTCTGAGAAACGGGGTAATTTATATCCGTTAGCTTTGTTTAGAATGATGGTTTTCGTCTTGGGAAGGCTTAATTATCTTTATTTATGGAATAGTTCCCAATGTTTGTGTATTCTCTCTTGCTAGTTTTTCCTTCATTCTACTTAAGTAATATGTTCAGGCAGAAAGCAGAAGGCGAATCACCTAAGTTGCCGAATAAATAAAAAAAAAAAAAAAAAAATAGAAAACATAATTTTCTAATTTTTATCATTATTTCATGTGCCACTCCTACTTATTTATTTTTTCTCGTTGCACCGTCTGCTGAGGTCACTGGCATTATATATCATTAATGTCTGCTTACAGCTTCCAACAAAACCCTACTTAACCACCTCAATTTTTTTTTTGGTGCATCTACTACTAAGGTCATTAGCACCAAACCACTTCTATATTCCCATTGTAAAAAAAAAAAAAAAAAAAAAAAAAAAAAAAAAAAAAAAAAAAAAAAAAAAAAAAAAAATCCTGGAATAGCTGACAGATAGGATTCGGGTGGGATAATAATTTTGAATGAAAGGTTAGGAATCTGGATTTTGCGAGATTTTTTACCCCCTCAATATTCCCATTGTAAAAAATCTCGCAAAATCCAGATTCCTTACCTTTCATTCAAAATTATTATCCCACCCGAATGCTATCTGCCAGCCATTCCAGGATGCATATGCAGAAATTGTATATATTTTAACCTAATATGTGCATATGTACATAATTGTGGGAATTTGAACAGAATTTTGTAGTATTAAGTTGTAAACTACGTAATAAGTTCAAAATTTAGTTGATTGTATTTACATTGTTATTATCTTTAGTATGATGCTATATTCTACAGGCTGTGTATATTTTTTTTTTTTTTTTTAGTATTTCCTTAAAGAAAATACAATTCACATTTCTCTATGACTAAGAAAGTTTCTGAATTCTGTTTATAAATTGTCTTCCTTACATTTACCTTACTGTAGTGGTCTGACAAAGACTATTCTGTAACGTTCAAATATAGATTCTTCTTAAAATCTGATTTTGTCTTCAGCTGAACGCATTGCTCCATATGACTTTCATGGTTAACTATCTGAACCCCATTTCTTAATGTACCTTAATAGAAAATGATCTAAAGTTAAAATAATAACAATTACATCCTTTAAATCCATGTCTGTCTTGTTGATTGGTGGCTTCAAGATTAACCCAAAAGTTTGATTTATAGTGAAAGGCTGGGTGGTATATGTTTGTAATCCATAGAATTGGGAAGATGCCTGCTGGGAGGCCATGTTTCCCAATGTTTACACTGCTCCTCCAATCAAAGACTCTGCTTTTTATGTCTGGTTCGTTACACCACTGGAATGGTTTTTTTTTTTCTCATCCTATTTTATATTCCGGAAATAAACAAGAAAGCCTGTTGGCCGTTTCTAGTTACACCGTCCCAAACTTCCATTTGATGAGTACTAAAAGTCTCTTCTCGTAAATGATTTTATTTTATGAGTTAACATTTTGAACTCTCTCCCAAAATGTGACAGTCTTATTCGAGTCCCTAAATAAAACTTTACACGGATGTCTTAAAAAAGCTTTCGGATTTGATAATCTAAAAATAGAGTTTAGGATTGCCAATAGCGTCGTTTTCAAGTAACATGTTTTGAAGAATATGATGAATGACAATGAGTAATTTTATTGGTTTCTCCAATTATTGTAGATTAGTGAGTAATAGTTTTTTAGATCTATAATTGATCTAGATATTCTCAATGAAGACCCGCATCCATTTCAGAATTGTTATTTTGTTTGTTGATGTTATTTCTGTACCAATCTCCATTCGTCTCGATAGACCACAAATCCTCTCCAAAGTGGATATCCATGCCCTTTATAGAGTCCATCCTTTCCCACATATATCGGAATAGTTTTATAAATATCAGGATATGATGTTCGCCTTAGAGGTCTTTCATCTCCAGGTTTTCCGGATTATACATATTTCTACTACCTTGACTAGGCCGAAAGTCCGCTGAAAGTCGTTTCAGTTCGTTCTCTTTGGTATGTTTTACTTTTCTAGGCCAAAGCCCAACCTCAACATCCATATGGAAAAGATGATCTCAACATTATTTTTGCGTTTGTGGAAAGTCTTTTAAATTTCAATACTCGGATAATTCCCAAGGGGTTCCTATTTCCTGTAGCTATTCTTACCTCAATGTCCATGATCAATTCGTGTTCATTATAGGACGTCCCCTCAGACACTGCATATATATATATATATATATATATATATATATATATATATATATATATGTATATATATATGTATATATATATATATATATTTATATTTGTACATACATACACGCAGCGACCACAATTATTGGTCTTGTACCAGAACTCTCGAATACCGCGTTCCCGTAACAAATAATTTTATGCCGTTGCTAGCCTGTTTAATGAGAAAAGAATTACTCTAACATAAATTATTAATAAGCCTATAGAGGCGTAATATTTTTTTATATTTATTACTCACCATTGAAGTTACTTACATCAGAAGTTACTGTTTAAACTGCTTATTTGTGCGTTGGGATTTAAATCAAATTCCAAATATTGTGCCTATATGATTCAAATTAAATCACTTTTGCTACCAAACGGAAGTAGATTGTATGGCAAATCTTTAGAACATATTTCATCTATCTAAAAACGAAAGCATCTGGTTTTGACCCCGGCGAGGGTATTCGCACCTCCAGGCCCTCCCGTTCGTTTCTGCTTTGAGCCGACTGCTTAAAAGAAAAGAAAAAAAGAAAAAAAAAAAGAAAAAGAAAAAAAGAAGAGTCAAGAAACATCTTCGGAACACGGCTAGAAGACGACTGATTATGTAAATAAGTAAAGGCTCCAGGAATCGCTCAACAACAAACAAGCTAGAAACAAAGCTTACTATTGCGGAATGTCATATTTTTTTTTTTTTACTGCTACTGTTTTAGAGCAACTTCGTGTTATTTTCATTTCCGCCTAACGTTTTCGGGTAGTTACTTTTATACTTTTTATATATATATTATATATATAGACTCGCACACACGGTGACGTGAACATACTCTCCTAGGTGGGGATAGAGGTGTTGCGGTCGAGCGTAGAATGAGGGCGGACACAAGCTGGTTCTGGGTCAGCTCACCTCGTCCAATCTGTTTTACTGTTATATAACGTTCCCTCCTAATCGCCACTCCTCACCTAGCTTCTTACTTTTTTTTAATCGCTAATGATTAACAAAATCAGCAGGAAGAATAAGTAAGTTTTAACCGTAAGAAGGAGTTGAATGTGCATTTTTGCAAAAACTGCGGAAATGAGTCAAAACAGCTACCTCGCAAAAGTATAACATACTGTAAAAAGATCAAGATAAAATATGAATGCTCATAAGCAGCTATAATTCCATTTATCTGGCAAATAAACTTAGTATTATAAATTTAATAAAAAATTATCTATTTAACCTTTACTCTGACCGCGATAAGGAAGATTCATCACTATAAACAATTAAATAATAATTTACTGTTGTGACAAATATTATTAAAATTAACAAATGATTTTTTTTTCAAATTTTTGGGCACTTAATTTCTAACATCTAGCATAGATTACAGATCAGCCGATTTATTTCTACCATTCAGAATGCATTCATTCTATGACCAGACTTGTTGTGGGTCTATAAGTGGTTGTTCCTTCATCAAGTTTAGGCTCTAGGCCTTTCTGAACTTATCTTCATCCTTTCATTATATTTATTTACTTTGTTTCCTTCATGTGAATACGTTTATAAATAAGAAAGCTCTTAGCTTCAACATAAGGGGGAGATGTTTTCGACAGAAGGGCCACTTCAAAGCTCTGACGCATAAGCGGACTTATTACTGCCATATTGAATCTAAGCAGAGTATGATGAGTTTTGGCCAAACCCTTCAGTGGGAAAGTTCTTTTCTTCAAGTTGACAATGTAAGCATTTTTATTTATTTGCATATTCCACTGAAGAGGCACAAATAAATGTGTCTTGGGTTAGAGAACAAATAAATATATTTAAAGTGTGAAGCTATGTTTCTTTGGCTTCCGCCTATTAATCCAATTTATATTATTATAAAATGATTTTGTATAAAGTGCATTTATTTCATTGCAAAATGAATAACTAATGTTATCGGATAGAACACTCTGACAACCCTGCGTTCATGATACTCAGGACCTTCGTAGAACATAAGTATTCTTACAGCAAGTATATTTCGTATTCACAGCTTGTTAATTCCACACTCCTTTTCCGCCGCTCCTTCGTCCTTGTAGTTTATCCGCCGAGGCTGCTTGTTCCCGTATATTTCTTCAGTGTTCGGTGAGATAAAGCTGCTAAAGCAACTTCTGCGTGAGACAATCCTATGCGACACTTAGATCGTGACAAAACGCTATGCGTTCTTGTTGTTTATGTGTTCCGACCTTGTTTATGCAATTGTTCGGTAAGCTTTCGACTTTCCCAATAAACTGTGAGCATGTTTATCATATATAGAAGCAATTTGAATAGAAAGTTTGTATATCGACTATTGTTCTCGTGTATTGCTCTCTCTCTCTCTCTCTCTCTCTCTCCCTCTCTCTCTCTCTCTCTCTCTCTCTCTCTCCCCCCCCTTAACTGTCCCTCCCTCTCCATCTTCCGCCCTCCCTATCCCTCTCCCTCAGCGTTTTTAGCTAACTACGTGTAACATACTAATTAGTGTTGTCGTTTATTGCAATAATTGACATTGGACCTCGTTATTTACGCTATTGATAATTCTGTAAACATGTTGGTGCAATGTCTACAAAGCATTGCCATTATCTCTGAAGTGTTTTTCTAAATGACTTAGAGCCCTGTTTGACGTTATTTGATAACCTCATTTAAAGATAAGGATTTTTTCTAGTGTCTCAAGGACGTCAAAGGTCGGTGGATAGTGATAACAATTGTATGACACTTTTCCGCTTGCACTAATTACTATCTCTCATAACGCCATATAATTAATGCAAATAAAATATAGATATTTTATTTCTATTCCTGATTTCTGAGTACAAATGAAAGTTATTATTATTCCCGAAGTATTTCATTCTTTAAGTTGGTTTATTTATCAATTCCTTTTAGAGTGTAGGAACGATCCCTCTGGAATTTAATACAGCAAGGTCGCATTCAAAAGCGAGGATAAATTTTCTGTGCACAAATTAGAATTTGTTCGCTTTTACAAGGATTTGCTTGAGGCACTCTCGAGGCCAAAAGGCTTTACCGAAGCCACTGAAGGCAACATAATTTTTCTAAAGTGGCTTTGCCGAGGATAATGGTTCCTGATTTGACCCAATACTGTTTTTGGGCCCACTAAATCCATCAACCAAAAATTTAATTTCCCCTTAGATGCGCCCAATAATTAGGTTACTAGCAATCTGACTATCGAAATATCCATGGTTAGCAGACAATGTGAGCCTATCTACTGAAAAAGTCGACCACTCAAGTGCGATACGTACCTCCATTTGCGACATGGAAGGTCGGCGCACTAACTATCTTGCTACAGTCGGTGGAAATATCCATGGTTAGCAGAGAATGCGAGCCTATCTACTGAAAAAGTCGACCTCTCAAGTGCGATACGTACCTCCATTTGCGACATGGAAGGTCGGCGCACTACCTATCTTGCTACAGTCGGTGGAAATATCCATGGTTAGCAGAGAATGTGAGCCTATCTACTGAAAAAGTCGACCACTCAAGTGCGATACGTACCTCCATTTGCGACATGGAAGTTCGGCGCACTAACTATCTTGCTACAGTCGGTGGAAATATCCATGGTTAGCAGAGAATGTGAGCCTGTCTACTGAAAAAGCCGACCACTCAAGTGCGATACGTACCTCCATTTGCGACAAGGAAGTTCGGCGCACTAACTATCTTGCTACAGTCGGTGGAAATTGAAAAAACGTGAATGACATTTTACACGTTTTTTAGAAAATGTATTTGAAAGACGTTTGAGCAAGAGAACAAAAAATGTTAATTTTACATGTAAATTGCATTGCAAACCCAGAATCGTGATTCTGTTAATCTTTTTAAAAAAAGTCTTTGCGTTATACATTTTACCTTAAATTGTCTTTCATGTTTTTTTTTTTTTCAGAAACTTCTTTTGTTTTTTTTAAGGCTTTTGAAAAGAGAATAAACTGAATGTCGTTCTCCCTGCATTAAAATAAAAACATTTTTAAACCGAAGGAGGAAGAAAGAGGCAATTAAGAAATGCGATAAGTAAAAAGAACGAGACCACATTATGAAAGCAGGTAGCCAAATATCAAGGCCACTATTCGAAAAACACACCGATATGTGATACAGGTATCAACCGACATTTAGAATAGGTCTGTATAATTAACACCTTTCCGGGATCCGGAATTTAAAAAAAGTCTACTTGAGTTACAATAATTATTTTGCCCCCTGACGTTGATCACGATGATTGATCTCAGAAGGCTGTCGTTGAATCACCCAGAAGAAATTGATCTTCTTGGAAGACATTTCGACCTTAATATATATATATATATATATATATATATATATATATATATATATATATATACATATATATATATATATATATATATATATATATATATATATATATATAAATAAATAAAGAAGCAAATTTAACAAATCTACACGTTCATTGTTTAGATAACTGTCATTCGATACAAGATGTTTGGAAACACAGTAATCCAGGTAGAACCCTTGAGGACTGGCGTAGGACCGACCCCGAGGATGATTGTAGGGAGATCGAAAGCCGAACCTCTATAATTTCTCTCTCTAACAATCACTATATAGGATTTTTTTGTGACCTAGACCTAGGATCATACCTCTCTTTGAGCTATCCCCCCCCCCTCTCTCTCTCGCTCTCTCTCCTTCCCCCTTCTAACTATATCCATCTCTATATCTCTCAAGTTTTTTTCCATTCCAGTAAAGGCGTATCTCCGTATAATTGTTTAGCATAATTAAATATGTATCATTGTATAAATTTGAGTGTTATAAACCTCTTATTTGCTTATTGGACGTTTTGATATATTTTTGATTTATTAAGAGTAATATTTTTTATTGTACGAAGACAAGGTATAGTTGGGATTCGGCTAGGAGAAAAACGTCAGACTTTCAGGAAGAAATCTGTATTTGGACGTTTCGGCTGCACATTGGCAGCCTTCTTCAGCACTAGAGAATGCCTAGGGGGGAGGGAGGAAGACCTCGAGGACAACTTAGGTAACCATGGTTGAATGTATGACATACATTCAACCGTGGTTACCTAAGTTGTCCTCGAGGTCTTCCTCCCTCCCCCCTAGGCATTCTCTAGTGCTGAAGAAGGCTGCCAATGTGCAGCCGAAACGTCCAAATACAGATTTCTTCCTGAAAGTCTGACGTTTTTCTCCTAGCCGAATCCCAACTATACCTTGTCTTCGTATCTCTGCAACGGCTAACTATCTCCATCTTCATTTTTTATTGTATTTTTCATACATATTATCATTTCAATAATTATATATAAAGTGGATTTTTTACTAATGATGTGTACACCAATGTGAAAGAGCAAGTTTCATAGTATTTTTCTATACATGAAAAATGGTCGTTGTTTCCTTCGTCTGCTGCTGGACGAACATCTATGTGGTACTCAAATCCCAGACCAGACCACCAACACTTTTGGCCACCAAGATATTCTGCTCTTACACCATGTGACTATTTATTATGGGGTATGTTAAGGAAGCAGTTTATGTCACATCTCTACCGATAACTCTGAAAGATTTGCCGTATCGTATCACTCCTACCGTGCACTCAATAACAGTATATACACTTTATCCTGTGCGGGAAGAGGTTATGTAGCGCATAGATGTTTGCCTTGCACCAGACTGCATAAATGTTATGTAGCGCATAGATGTTTGCCTTGCACCAGACTGCATAAATGTTCAATGTGTGTGGACACATTCAACATTTATAATGTATTGGTATAAAGATTGTTCATTTTGGATTTGTACTTTAATAAATAGATTTCTTTAGAAAATGGGTCCATCATTTAGAATAAACCTGTATACTAATATAACACTAACATATGTATATCATGATGATTAGATAGCTAGCCTAGCCGTCGAGGTTAAGTAAAGATGGAATGGTTGGGATTCGGCTAAATAAACGTCAATATGATTTTGTTTTAAAAAATCTATATTTCGGACGTTTCGGCTACTAATTGGTAGCCTTCGTCAGCTAAAATGACAAAAAAAGAAATTAATACAGAAATAAAAAAAAGTTTATAATTGTGATAGGTAACAGGACTATAAATACAATTAACTTACCAATGACAAATATAGTAGCTAATAGTAACATTAATTAATTTTACAAAGAAATAAGATACTACATACCAATGGAAATGCCGAGCGGCAGAGGAAGACCAAGGTTGGCAATTAAGTAACCATTGTGAAAGTGTCTTAGGAAAAAGGAATCTACTGGGGTATATGTAACTGAAAACAGCAGGTGGTGGGAGAAAGGTCGGTAAGGATCAAAAGGCATGTTTATGACATTTTATGACAGGAAAGGAGAAAAAGGAAGGTGTTAATGGAAGGATATCCAAGGGGCATGGGAAAAATCTAAGTGGGAGGTCGGGAGAGTTTTTGGAAAATATTAGCGTAAACACTGACAAACAAGGCATTTCTCCTATGTACGCTAATATTTTCCAAAAACTCTCCCGAACCTCCCACCTAGATTTTTCCCATGCCCCTTGGGTATCCTTCCATCCTAAGAATTTAAGACGATGTGTTCTTTTATAAGTTAATTGTATTTATAGTTCTGTTACCTATCACAATTATAAACTTTTTTTTGTTTCTGTATTAATTTCTTTTTTTGTCATTTTAGCTGACGAAGGCTACCAATGAGTAGCCGAAACGTCCGAAATATAGATTTTTTAAAACAAAATCATATTGAGGTTTATTTAGCCGAATCCCAACCATTCCATCTTTACTTAACATATGTATAGGTACAAGGCACACTTCTTACAATGGGGGCCGAGAAATCTCTTCTTATATATCAAAGACTTATTTTACTTCCAGTTCGTTTAATCATTTTTGTATTTGTTTCAGAAGCAAAGGGTGACGAGGCTTTTCTTCCATTGGTAAGTCTTTTATTCCCTATTTTAATCGAATTTAATTATATCATAATATGATGTCAACATAACAACATTACTCTCCGAAATGTTATAGTAGGTAATTGAAATTCAGGTGAAATAGAATTCAACCCTTCGCCACAATGATTCAGTTCCTTTTTTTTAGGAAATAACGTTTCTTGAGAACAGTTTAAAATTATACTGGTTTAAATATTAATAACCCTGTTATAAAATGGCAAAAATATATAATTACAAATTTGATAGTTTGAAATTAAATAAACAATTTTTAAATTATTTTTTTTTTAATAGTAGAGGAGAAGGTTGTATTATGAGCCCCCAATTTGTTTTTCCCTTTCTTTCTAATTGCCTATAAAGTTTTTTTAGAATATTCATTCATAGCTTTTACTACAATATTTCGTGAACATTCTTATGAAATAAGAACTTTTTTCGGTAACATTAAGAATTTGAAAAAAAAAAAAAAAATCCGACGAATGTCAATTTGTTAGTAAATCTTTTCGTGCTGGTAATATGAGCCCCTAAGAAAGAGAAATAAAATGACTTATTTATGACATTTTCATTTATTACAAAATCTTCAAAATGCATTACAAAGTAGAAAATAATTTATAAAGTAACTTGGAAAGCGCTATTAAGGAACCATTTAATTGCTTTATGACTTTTCCGTCTATTTGCAAAAATCACAAACGTAAACATCCTTGCCACAGCCAGCGCGGTCATTTTGTGCCCACATTCGCAGATTCGTTGGACCCACAGTTCTCCGAGGTTATCTGATAAAAATAGGCTCATATTTACCCGGGGGGAAATCAAGAACGGAGGTAAAAGATTCTTTCCTCTCTATCAAATGATTCGAGGGATTTTACTTTGAAGAGCTGATATTCTAGTCTCATCCACATTAAACCCCCTATCAGCTGGATAGTTGCGTTTGGCGTACTTGGCTTCTTGGATATCAATGAAATTCTCGACTGCTTCTTTGTTAAATCAATAAGCTCATGAAAACGATGTTGCAGCTGGTTGAAAAACATTCTTGTGGCGATTCATGAATGAAGCTCTTCCAGCTAACTCATCTCCTGTGAATGGGTGCTCAATTCAATTTCTTTACACAGTTGGTGAACATTACAGAGCCCTTAAGTTAGGGGGCTCATATTACAACCCTCGCCATGTTAGAATTTGAACACGCATAACGATTCATTGTTTCTTGAAAACTTGCATTGTATCTACACAGAAATAATCTCTGAAATGGCCTCTACACTAGTCAATAAGGAACTAGATGGATTTTGAATGGACATATACTGTAATTATAAGCACACGACTTACTTTTCAAAGTTTTTTAGATCAAGAAAGCAAATAAAACATTTTTACGCACAATCTATCAGCTGCAACTGAGCGAGAACGCTCCAGTGGCGAGAGCCTTTAATGAACTACCATTTCAAATTATCACCGCCAAAATGAGCCCACTTTATGAATAGATATTGAGAGGGCTCATAATACATGCAGGGCTCATATTACCACCTTTACCTCTACTAATTAATGACGTAAAATATTAGAACAATAAGTTAATGGTGCCCTTAATATTTCAGGAAATGGAATATAGTTTTCAGTAAAATAGAGAAACGGGAAGCGGAGAGTACAATAGATATTGCATTAGGAGCAGAGTTCAATGTCCGGAGTTTAAGCTGTTTGCTCGGAACTAAACCATTTTATGGGATGTGGGATGGGTTTGAATGGAATATTAAGCCGATTTTCCGCTGGAAATCATAACTTTAGGAGCTATACATCGTCTATGACGCATCAAAATCCCCGTTCTGTTTTATTTCTCATAGAAAGATTTCTAAAGGCCTGGGGAACAAGCATATCGGCAATGGAGAATGATAATACCTATATCATTTTATATGATTATAATGTAGCAATAAAAAAAAAATCAAGGGAATTTATAAAATAACAAACAATTATCAGAAATGAACCATGCAGCGGCACCAATTAGCTGGTAACGTCACTGACTTATTGTAATGTTAAAGTGTATCAACTTATACTGTATTCTTTAATAATTATTTGAGAATGTAAAGATAAAGCAAATAATTATTTGAGAATGTAAAAATAAAGCAAATAATTATTTGAGAATGTAAAGATAAAGCAAATAATTATTTGAAAATGTAAAGATAAAGCAAATAATTATGTGAGAATGTAAAGATAAAGCAAATGATTATTTGAGAATGTAAAGATAAAGCAAATAATTATTTGAGAATGTAAAGATAAAGCAAATAATTATTTGAAAATGTAAAGATAAAGCAAATAATTATTTGAGAATGTAAAGATAAAG
Source organism: Gonocerus acuteangulatus (assembly GCA_946811695.1). Lineage (NCBI taxonomy): Eukaryota > Metazoa > Arthropoda > Insecta > Hemiptera > Coreidae > Gonocerus > Gonocerus acuteangulatus. The sequence goes on along the minus strand of OX328124.1, from coordinate 94,686,552 downwards.
CAACTAATTATTTGAGAATGTAAAGATAAAGCAAATAATTATGTGAGAATGTAAAGATAAAGCAAATGATTATTTGAGAATGTAAAGATAAAGCAAATAATTATTTGAAAATGTAAAGATAAAGCAAATAATTATTTGAGAATGTAAAGATAAAGTAAATAATTATTTGAGAATGTAAAGATAAAGCAAATAATTATGTGAGAATGTAAAGATAAAGCAAATGATTATTTGAGAATGTAAAGATAAAGCAAATAATTATTTGAGAATGTAAAGATAAAGCAAATAATTATTTGAGAATGTAAAGATAAAGCAAATAATTATTTGAGAATGTAAAGATAAAGCAAATAATTATTGCCTATGACTGAGGTGTGGGCTTGCGTGTTGTTTGTGAGTCTGTTTATATAAGTGTTAATATGTAAATAATACATTTAGGTAACCTGTAGGTTGAGATTTAGTGGTTCTTGTGATATATGTGAAAAAAGGTGAAACCAATGTAAATATTGTAGTATCTATAATAGATTTTAGTTAGCAGTTATAAAACTTAATAGAGGTTTTCTATTTTTTTAAATAATAAACGACTTAAAATGGTGTAATGCACCTCGACAGTCGAGGCACCTAAAGTAGGAAAAAAGTTATCAGAAATGATAAATTAAGAAAAAATAGTAGTTTAATTGCTTCTGTTGTGGCTTTCTTCTTCAGAGGTTCCTGCTTCTTCAGACTTACGTCCATTAGTCTCATATATGGATTTTTCTTAAAGCCTTCTAATTAGAGTTATTAATCAATTCATAAAAATATAAAAGGTTATTTAAAAAAACAATAACAAAAAAAAAACATAAACAATGCTATGGAAGTTAGGGTTTGAATAAAAATACAAAAATAATCTCTAGCGAAAAAACGTAGTACACAAGAAGCGAAGATAGATAAATAACAAGAGTTTTGCTTGATAAATATCAGAATCTCCAGTAAAGAAACGTAGTATAGAAGAATCGAAGTTAGATAAATAACAAGAGTTTTGCTTGATAAATATCAGAATCTCCAGTGAAGAAACGTAGCATAGAAGAAGCGAAGACAGATAAATAACAAGAGTTTTGCTTGATAAATATCAGAATCTCCAGTGAAGAAACGTAGTATAGAAGAAGCGAAGACAGATAAATAACAAGAGTTTTGCTTGATAAATATCAGAATCTCCAGTGAAGAAACGTAGTACACAAGAAGCGAAGATAGATAAATAACAAGAGTTTTGCTTGATAAATATCAGAATCTCCAGTAAAGAAACGTAGTATAGAAGAATCGAAGTTAGATAAATAACAAGAGTTTTGCTTGATAAATATCAGAATCTCCAGTGAAGAAACGTAGCATAGAAGAAGCGAAGACAGATAAATAACAAGAGTTTTGCTTGATAAATATCAGAATCTCCAGTGAAGAAACGTAGTATAGAAGAAGCGAAGACAGAAAAATAAGAGTTTTGCTTGATAACTATCGGATTCAACTAATGGCCTTCCAGAACTGAAGTAATAAACGATAAAAGAGTTTCACATTTTTCGTAATTGGAACTCAAGCAGAACGAAGCGTGAGTTTCGTTATTCTCTTCCTTTCCACTTTCAAAACTCTGCATATGCAGGCTGCATAAATAAAATTTTTCATCACTCCAACGTTTCATTCCTTCACTATGATAATAACAAACATTGATGAGTCAAAGGTAGATATTACCAAGGGTCAACGACAGGCTTATCATCAGTCAAGTAGATGTTATCAGTAGTCAATGATAAATATTATTACCAAGAGATGGATATTATCATAAGTCAAAGATAGAAATTACCGCGATAATCAAATGTAGATATAAGGAGTCCAGAATACAAGTTATTGAAGTCATGATTTTGTAGATATTATAACTTAGAATCGTTTTACTCACTCACGAATTAAATTATGTTAGTCAAAGTTTGTAAAAATATCCATCTTATCGTGTAAACGTCTGTTAAAAATAGTTTGGTCCAAATGTATATATATATATATATATATATATATATATATATATATATATATATATATATATATTTGGTTGAAAATAATGTCAGAACGCTTTTAAAAATAAAAGCTTTTTTTATTCAAGAATTATGACCGATTTCCTTCCTCTCGAAGACCTATATACTGAAGAAATTTAATTAGATAATAAAAAGAAAAAACTCTATTTGAAAACAATTGCTGATTTGAAGGAATTTGTTTGCTTTTGGGCTTCTTGTCAGTGTTTATGTTATGGGCTCTGGAAGTATCTTTACTCGGGAAACCCTTCCAATGCCTCAATCCTTTTAGAACTGGTGTTCAATCACTCTATTCAAATTTCACTCACTGGAACAAAGCTATGAAAATAGTGGAACAAAATAAATTTCCCAGTTTTAAAAGAATAAAATAAAATGCTGAATTAAAAAGTTGTCTTGTACTTGAAAAATTAAAGAGTTCCTTATTTTTTTTGTACTATTATACTACTGTTATTGTATATATAGTTTGTTACCTAGAGAGAGCAGTTTTATGTAAACATTAAATTCATTTATTCTTAACAAATGGACAATTCGAAAGAATCAATAATAGGATTGAATACAAATAATTAGAACCAGCAGTTATATCTTTAAATATTTGTTTCTCTGAAAGGTAAACATTCGTACCTCGGATAATCAAAGAGAAAAACAAATCTTTTTCCGTTTATATTCCTCCCTACGATTAAGCGGCGCACAGTGGTCCAAATCATGGTGCAAAAAATCGAAAACCCCAACATTTTTTAAGAAACACCAAAACATGTCTAGAAGGTTCTATAGTAACCATATATTATATTAATAATTTTAATTTTGTGTCCGTCCATTTAGTCTCTGAGACAGTTCAAAGATGGCGGTTCTATACATGTGTGCTCAAACATTATTTGCAACCCTAGGATACTAGTCAAGTAATATGCCATAATATTTTTTTATTTTTATAATTTTTTCTGTAATAAAGGTACCATAGATGGACTACATAAATATGACAAAACGATCGAAATATCTTGATATGAAGATGGGTAACAAATTTTTAAAGTTAAGTATTTTTTAACACGCCTATGTGAAATTTAGAAAGGTCTTAAACATCAGCTTCACGAGGAATCACGGAGTTATTTGTGTCAGCTTGTAGCCTTTACATTCCTCTAACAGAATATGTAAGGTTTGTATGCCCCTCGGTGCCCCTTTGGTATTGGGAGGGAATTGAATGGTGAAAACCTAGGCTCTGTGCGCTGCCTGCTGCGGTAGCAGGTAGTCCTGACCCTCATATGCCAGCAGATGACCCCAACCCAGAGGTCATCTGCTGGCAGTAATTTGGTTCAGTATTCCTTGGGTTGTTCTTGAGTGAAGGACTAGTGCACATAGATTTCTACGAACCGATTTTTACTGAGAAGTAAAGGACAGATTTTGGTAAATTCCTTTTTTTTTAACTTGGTCATATATTATGCTGTAATAAATAAAACTCTGATTTGCACCGTTTTTAAATGAAGACAAATCATCTATAATGTGCTACATCTTGTGAAATATTTTCATGAAAAAGTCTGAATAATTACTTAAAATTATTATAGAGTGACATTTTTATTTTTGTATGAAAGTCTGGGCACTGGGGTTCTATACGTATAAACTGGCACTTTGAACGTTATAAAAATTGTTAACTGTTTTTTTGTCACTTAGTCCATAATAGATTATTTATCTTCAAATATAGAAGTGCCGTTACCGAAAAATAATTTAAAAGACACCTTTTTTTTTTTTTTTTTTTTTTTTTTTTTTTTTTTTTTTTTTTTTTTTTTTTTTTTTTTTTTAAAGACAGATGCTACGTAGAAGAGATTTTGGAGAGCTCATAATTACTTCGAAATCGTTTGAAACTTTTTATAGAATGGCGGTCCAAGCATTTGGTGTTACAGAAGATGACCGTGTTAGAAAAACACTCAAAATTTTATATTCAAATTATATGGCCAGACGGAGGAAGCCTAACAGCGATAAATCTAAATTTGAAACTAAGTTTTCATCGTGGTTGGGAGTAGTAATTATTTTTCTTACTGGCGAAGTGGATGCCATACCTTCAACAAGCTCGGGGGAAAGGTGTCGGCCTCTCAACCCCACCACAACCTTCTCCTATTTAGTCATATTAGTCATATTCCTCATAAATCACCTTCTCAACCCTTCAATGTACATCATACAACATTTGAACAAAATCCTTCAACGAAAAGCAATTGAAAAGCTATGAAGTACCTCCCACTCTCCCTCTTACCCCCACCCCCACCCTTACCTATTTTGTCATAATCCTCATAAAACACCTTTTCAACTATTCAATAAACATCATGCCGAGTTTGAAGGCAATCCGTCCACTCAAAGTATTTTTTGCACCATGATGGCTGGATTTGGACCACTGTGCGGCGTGAGAATCCTGTAGAGGATGTTTCGTAGATATTTGTCTTGAAGAATCTTCGTTTTTCCGAGTCCATACCGCTTCTCAGGTAAACCTGTCTACCAGAAAATACATAATCACATGTCTTCCTGTGCTTTCTAATCTCCAGTCTTCTTACCTCCATCCATCTCAAGTTTTCCTGTGTCTTCACATCTCCATCCATCACAAGTCTTCCTGTGTCTCTTCTTACCACCAGATAACACAAGTCTTCCTGTCTCTTCTCATCTCTATCACTACAAGTCTTCCCGTGTCTTCTCTTCTCCATCATCACAAGCCCTCCCGTGTTTTCTTACCTCCGTTATCACAAGTCTTCACGTGTCTGCTCATCTTCATCGTAATTAGTCTTTCTGAGTCTTCTTACCTCCATCCATCACAAGTTTTCCTGTGTCTTCACATCTCCATCCATCACAAGTCTTCCTGTCTCTTCTCACCTCCATCATCACAAGTCTTCCAGTGTCTTCTCGTCTCCATCATCACAAGTCCTCCCGTGTCTTCTTACCTCCATCCATCACAAGTTTTCCTGTGTCTTCACATCTCCATCCATCACAAGTCTTCCTGTCCCTTCTCATCTCCATCGTAACTAGTCTTCCTGTGCCTTCTTGCCTCCATGGCACTCTAGCATGTCTGTCCTCTTCTTTGTTCCAAACAGATTTTGTACTTGTGACCCTGTCAGTCGAAGAATTAATTTTTTGATGTACCCTCCCCGAAAAACGTTAATATGATATTATTCTGTATGTTGATATTGAATTCTATAAAAAATATTAAAGTATATGTTGTTTGTTTGTTGATACTGTATAAAATACCTCAATAACAACTTATGATGCCAGGTATTGATAATGTACATGCCAATTTTTTGGATTGTTTATTTTTTACTGCCGATTTTCTGATAAATAAAGTAATACCGCTTAATATAACAGCGCGTAAGAGTCCTTCGCTACTTATCCATGTAGCTGTTCCCCACGGCATCCGCAGCGATGGCTGTGATTGAGCTGTTCTCGATAGATATGTTGCAATCTGCTGAGCAACACGATGTGGTTTCCTTACTTGCAACCTTTACATTGTGCAACTCTTCACTGCCTACGCTCAGTTCCGCCTGCTCCTGTCGCAGTGTATGTTACGTGCTTCCCTTTATGGCGGAATACTTTTGTCTCTTAAAGTTTTGGCGTTCCATTTCACGCTAGGGATATAATTTTGTGTAAAATTCCGGTCGCCTTATTATATGTCTTTTTTTCTCGATTAATTTATTATATGTATATATATATATATATATATATATATATATATATATATATATAAAAATAAAAAAATCAGTCCCGTAACAGGCCACAAGGGCCCAGAGGGGCAGATACTGTAGAGGTATCTGATTCTTGACCATACGGCACACTAGGGAGATGGTGTGGTCAACACTATGCTCCGGCCGCCTGATTTTCCCCTTGGCTGCTTCGACTGCTAGAGTCATTAGCACCCAAGGTACCCATTATTAATTAAATTAATTAAAGGCTGGGTGAGCCTAGGGACGATCTGGGACCCCAAATCCAACCCTCGAACGGCAGCACTAGAAGAAAAAATCTTTAGTGCGCGCTCGGGTTTGGAACCTGGTCCTCCAGTTCATTAGTCGAGTGCTCTACCACTGAGCTAACCTCGTCCCTTGATTTATTATATATTCTGACAAAATTATCTCTCCTCAAAAATAGCTTATCTTTATCTAAGCTATTTGGCTTCAAATTACTTTTGGTATTGTTACCTGGCCAAGCCTAGTTCTTATTTTTTCATCTGCAAAGTTTATCCAGGTTTATCTGCTAGTTTTGTTTTGCTTATTATAGTGTCGTATTTACTTTGCTTTATCTCTCATTGTCACTGCAATCGGTTCTTATACTTAATATTAAAATATAATTATTTGCGCAATGTATAACCATTAAAAATTCGTATTGGCATAGGGGCTAAATCGTTTTTCGCTATCTATATACATGCTAAAGAAGAGGGCTGTAATATGACGCTATATGGCATCGCTGGTGACATACGCCGAGAAGTAGGACAACATCAAATATTTGTCTATAAAATTTAATTCTAAAATGTTAATTAATGGTATAATATATAGTCGGTTCCCTCCATCCTTCATAATACTTATTGAATTACAACCTGCCAGTACTGTGTCCAAAACATCCAACCAAAAAATGGCAATGTTAATTATTATTTTATTTATTTTTTTTTGTTTTGCGCTTAGGCATCTAGGCCATTAGCACCGACATCCAGGGTGCAGCGAGGAATTTTCCCAACAAGCCGTGAGATGAGAAAATTCCTGCCGTTGGTGGGAATCGAATCCATCATCTCCCGCATATGAATCTAAGGCACTAGCCACTAGACCACGGCGAGACCCGGCAATGTTAATGTTACTCTTTACTTTTTTTCTACATTTTTTCGGGAAGACCGGTGGGCTGGTGGGCAATGATCGTAAGCCCAGGAGCAGGGCCAGACTGAATTATCCTCCCTCCCGAGGGACACACTACAGTTGTAACATATTTAGTACCGAAAGGGTTAAAAGTATCTATGAAAAGTCTTGTTAGAGCTGTTATGTGAATATTTGATTCGAAAAATTCGTCTCATGAATTGTCTTTGCTGAAGATCTACGTTTTGAGTTAAGTTTTTGTGGTCAAATTGTTGCGATTTTGTGTTAATGTTTCTTTCGAACCGTGATTTATTATTATGAATATTATCCCGAGAAACTAGACTGACTATATACCTAGAAGTGAGGAGGGAAGTAGAGCAGATTGCGGTGTTTGACAGGCCACACCCTGTCCATCCCTGCTCCAGACGTCCCGTGAAATTAGCTAAGAACGTCTTTAGTCCCCAGCTCTCTGGTACTGTTAGACATCCCAAGTCCTTCTTCGGCTGTCATCCCTGCATCATTGTACTGTATCTTAATCCAACACTCTCTCTTACGGTCTCACATTTCTTATATTCTCTAAATCAGACTTATGAGTATCTACAACTTGTCGCGACTTATCCGCAGCAAATTAATGGCGAAGAAAAGAACAGCCGCAATATGAAATATATAACGCTACTCTTACGATAAAACATTTACTCACAGACTAAATGAGACGACGTCATATCAACTTATACGACGTATGCGATTTGTTAATTGAAGGTTGCCAAAAAAATTGACTCAATACTTCATCCTCTCATCAATGCCATAACGACAAAATTATATAATAATCCATTTTAAATAGTAAAATAATTAATTTAAAAAAAAGCGACTGGCAAAAAAACTTTATACTTTATACTACTTTATTTATTCTGCTACTGTAAAATGTTAACATAGCTTAGGAAATGCCAATAATAATATGCTCCTTCCATATACTGTTCATTGATATGTATAGGCCAGAACAATTAGTTATTGTACTATATAAATGTACTTTGTATTTCAAATAAACATTAATTCATAAAAATAAAAAAAAAAAATCTAGTATGTACTGTGATCGAACGCGTTTTTCTACGCCCTCAGCGTTCTCAACCGCAATAGCCACCGCTAATAATCTCTTCGAGTTCAATCCCACGGAATATTTATGTTTCCTCTTAATATTTATGTCATAATCCAGCCAGGTTTAATTTATTTGGGGAGTTTATAGCATTGTTCTTACAAGTCAGCTGATTCCTCTGAAGATTGTTATTACTGGATACAGATTTTTAAAATAAGTAATTTGTGGCACCATCAAAAAATGCAGTTATATCGTATAAAACCTTTAATAACCCGCATTATTAATATTTTATTAATTTTAGAAATAGAAGCCAAATAAACTTCATGTAAAACATACTGCATAAAAAAAGTTGAAGCCCTAAATTTTGTAAATCCTACATAAAAGAAGGAAAGAACATGGTCCCTTATTTTTATAATTTTTTCGCACTTGCAGTAATGTTTTAACTTTCTCCTGATAGCTACCTATTTTATCGCATTAGTTTTAATGTATTAGATTATGAACCTGTACACCGCAACTATTATTTGTTACATATTTGGTTTTCTCCTTTGTTAAGTAGTTGCGGAAACACAGATTTTCTTATGTTAAGGGAACTCCTGCATCTGGAAAAACTTACATCAGAATGGACTTGTGCTTTCCATCTTGGGTTTTACTACCATATTTGTGACTGGCGAAGCAATTACTACTTCACTATCTGATGCGATGCCAATTCTAACGTTGAAGTCAGTGTATAAGTAGGTTTGTTGCAAGACAAGTGTTATATAAAAAAAAAAAAAAAAAGAAAAAAAAAAGGCGAATACTTTAGCACATTTACCTCTATAAGGAATACTATTGCTCAAAGGTTGTTATGTAAAAGCTTGCTGTTCCCATTTTCTTTTGATAAAATCAAGTATTGATTGCTTTCTTCAAGCAATAATCTTAATTTGAAAAAAATAATTATCAAAACTCTTGATTAAAACCAATATTTGAAGTTTTTTTTATTACTTTATTTGTATTTGTGAAGCATTATTTGCCAGACTGCCAGTTATTCGCCATTTAAAGCACTTTCTAAAGGAATGTAACTATCAAGATGACGGAGTTTTGGAAAGCCTAAAATTCTTCAAGGTATCAAAAATAACCTCCGTTAATATGTATATGTACATATGTTGTCTGTTCGGATAGCGGTCAAATTTTTGTTTTTTTTTTCCGCGCGGAGTCAGTATGGTGCGCTTTGAAGAATTCGTTATCTTGCAAAATAGGTCTATAAGACGTGTGGGTTTGCCCGGAACAACTTGTGCTGAACAACTAAGTATAGTGACCCAAGGTGAAACAATTGTTGTTCCTATTATAATATGCAGAGCTAATGTAAGACACACATGCATTGTGAATGTAAACACATTTTTTGTACCAGTTATTGTGCCTCCTCGTGGCTCTGTGGCTAACGCATTGAGTTCTCATGTGCAAGATGCGGGTACGAGTCCCACCAGCAGCAGTTTGAATTTTTAATTTCAGGGCCCATTGAAAAGGTTTTCAGCTGCACCATAGATGTTTAATAAGGCTAGCAGATTATCGATTGCCCCGCGCTAATGGCCCAAATTCAGACGACCCCTAAAAAAAAAATTACCAGTTATATTTTTGTACTTAGATTAGTTGTGTTATCATTATTAAATAAGTATTTATTTTATTATCTTGCCACATTTTCTTGAATGGAAATAACAAATTAATAATAATACATTAATTAATTAATTTGAATTGGTGTACAAACTCATTTTTAGGTCTTGGCCTCCTAGATCAGCATTCGAGAGCCACGCCATCCTGATATCTTCAACCTGGCCTTCCTCTTCTTCTAGTGCCCTATTGGATTTCGTTGACTTTCCACGATCGTCTATTTTACCCGCGCCCAATTTCCACAACTAGTAAAGAAATAGTAACTTAACTAATTAAGGGCTCATTGTTTTCATTGTAACTGAGTATTAACCACAAGTAACCATTTACTTTTCACTAAACCCCAATCAGTATTTTATTGTGTCTTCAGTCCTTGCCAATTTGCATTTTAAAACAGGTTTCCCACAAGCTGACAAATTGAGTCGTTAGAAATAGACTATTTGTGCTCAGAGTGCCGCCGGTTGAATAAAAGACAGGGATTGCCGGAAATGGAATGAGCGAAGAAAGAGGTATTGTATTACCGATTCAGTAGTTCTCTTTGTTATGACTGACTATTGAAATCGTATTCTTCTTCCATTGTGATGCATCAACAGTGCACCGGTCAATATGCAAACGAACGGAACTTATTGCGGGGGGGGACTCTTTCCTACTTCTGCAATGGACGACAATCCCTTGCATTTTCATGCTAGTTTCATGCTTGTTAATTCCGTCCGTATGAATTGCAAGGACGGTTCTAGTTTCTCAATGGAAGCAATACGGTCCGTACTCAAAATTACCTAAGGAGTTAAATGGAATTTCTAAATATATATATATTCGGGTGAAAGCACACGACGGACTTGAAGGAAACGAACATCATTTGTACAGCTGAATGAGACTAATAGCTAAGATTGCCCTCTCGACAACAGAACACAATAACAAACAATACACCACTTTATATAAAAATGAGATTTATTAACAGAAGAGAGAAAAACAAAGTCCAAAGGGATGTAAAAAATTGGCCCATTGCAGAAAAATGGATGTTTTAAGAAAATTGATACTCCCAAAAACATCTGGAATTAAAATAGAAAAAAAGAGAGAATGAAATTCGAAATGAAAAAAAAAAATATTTCTTTATGCATTTATATATTATCTCTTCAATGTAATGTGAAATCATTAATGTACTATATGAGCATTATTCAGATAGATTCTACTTTTTGGTTCTCAAATTTTACAGAAATCAACTTAAAAATTATTCAACTTTTTTTGTACCAATTGAAGGTACGTGTGATGGTTAATTTTTGTCGCTAGTTGGTCATGCACCCACTACTGTTTTTTTTTAATCGTATGAAGAATATTGAATATTTTTTTCTGAATATTTAAAAATCAATCACGCAATTCCAAATATCGTCAACTCATGTCGTCATTAACCCGAGTCCCTCTACTGGAGCAAAATCAGGTGCAGACGTTTCTGGAAGCATTTCAAGTAACATAATACCACCTTCAATGTCCTTCCTATTACCACCTTCAAAACCCTTCCTAATACCACCTTCAAAACCTTCCTAATACCACCTAAACCCTTCCTAATACCACCTTCTAAACCCTTCCTAATACCAACTTCTAAACCCTTCCTAATACCACCTAAACCCTTCCTAATACCACCTTCTAAACCCTTCCTAATACCACCGTCTAAACCCTTCCTAATACCCTCTTCAATGTCCTTCCTAATACCGCCTTCAATACCCTTCCTAATACCATCTTCAATACCCTTCCTAATACCACCTTCTATACCCTTCCTAATACCACCGTTTAAACCCTTCCTAATACCATCTTCCATACCCTTCCAAATATCATCTTCGATATTCTTTCTAATGCTAGCTTCAATACCCTTCCAAATATCATCTTCGATATTCTTCCTAATACTAGCTTCAATATCCAGCAGAATACTCCCTTCAATAATCTTTCGAATATCACTTTTTTTTTATACCCACAAATACATAATTTATGTTGTGAATGTTTTTGTGAATACATTTTTATTCACAAATTTTAAAGTGCATTTATTTGTATTCGTATATTTAAATGTGAATATTTAGAATTTTTCCTCTAAATTAAATTTTATTTACAGAAAAATTTGTGAATACAATTTTATTTGCATTTATATATATGACATACGTGAATACAAATAAATTCGTATTCAAACTTATGAATAAGAAATGATTTATATATTTATTTGCAAATAAATGAGGTACACATAAATTCTTATTTTTATTTCTAAATAAAATTATGCCAACTCTAATTACCAACCAATATAGAATAGGACGGTAATGATGACATTTGTTACAAAAATATTTTTAATTTTTTTTCTAAAAGAATTATATTAATAAAAAATATTGTAAAATACGTAGTTTTTGAAGCACTATTTAATTGTTAGACGAAAAAAAATTCATGGATGTTTTGTGTAATAAAATGGGAGACGGTAATGACCAGCAAAATACTCCAATCGTGATTTACCAGCTACAACACATCGCAAAAACTGATACGTACAACATTTCTCTTCTGAACCTTTTGGACAACAAAAATCAGTTTGAGAGAGCTGCTCCAACATCTATTTGGAAACAATTTGCTCCATCCTGATAGGTTTTCTCGTTAATTCAAAAAGGCGGACGGTAATGATGTCAAAACTGAGGGACAACTTTTAAGAAGATTATTAAAATGCAGAAGAAGATTATTAAGAAGTTAGATTTTTTTTTAAATTTATTTAAATTTAAATGAATTCACCTTAAATATTATTATGTTAAAATGAAACATCACATGAGCAAAAAATATAATATTCTTCCCCCCTAAAAAAAATAGTAAAGTGTAATAAATGTGTTCAGGGACAGCGGACGGTAATGATTTTGGGCCTATAAAATTTATAATTTTGACATTAAATTTTGAAATTCATAATTTAATTTTGGTAGCATTAATTTCCTCTTTATTCCATTAGTGATTCCAAGAAGAAAAAAATTTAAAAAATCTGGCCGTCTTAATTATATCGCCAAGGGACAATAATGTTAAAACTATTTGAATAATGCTCATATAAATTTGTAAATACATGTTATATACATTGCTTACGGAAACATGTGGCAAAAAATAAATGGCCGTTATGCAGGGTTACTGCTGAAAGGAAACTAATGGAAAATAATGTGTTTGCAATTAATCTATTTCGATTGCAGCGGAAAAAAGGTCACTGCTTGAACTGGAATGATGTCAGGAAGTCCTTGTGGAGTTACCGCGTTACGTCCACAATACCATTTTATTGTATGTTACTATTGTTATTATTAGGACAAGGACGGGTGATTATTACTAACGGAACGGGATACACATTTCCGCTAAATGAACAATAGAAATATTGTTTAAATTAAATAAAGATGATTAATATGATATATCTACTGCTTCCTGATGTGCGTATTTTGTATTTGAGTTTGTTGAATATGAGATCTCTTGTCGGGATAAAAACGAGACCAATACCTCCTTTTAAATTCTCTGTGATTCAATAAATATTAATTTAATGGACCACCGCAATTTAGGCGATTAACCCTTTCGTTTCACTAAACCGCTCACACGTCAGGCATTAATTAAGTAATATAAATAAAATGTACCAAAATGAGGAAGTGGAAACGAAATTCTACAGAAAAGGGATCTATAAAATAGAAGATGATTCAATCAATTAATTAAGTATTTCTGGGGTAACAATCAATTAATTAAGTATTTCTGGGGTAACAATTGAAAAACAAATTAAAATGATAGATTTTATTTGTATTTACTATTTTTTTTTTTACGGCGCACCGACTTCTGGGCCATTAGAGCCGACATCCATGGTGCAGCCGGGAATTTCTCAAAGCGCTCTGAAATGAAAAAAAACACCCTACTGCAGGGGGGACTCGAACCCTCATCTACTAAGTCGCAAGCAATACATAAATAAACAATACATTTACATATAACAGAATAAATCATAAAAATGACTATGTATGTTTTTTATTCATATCTAAAGTTTTTGTGAATATAGAATATAACTAGAGCCCGGAAGTTAGGCAAAATGCCTTTTTTATCTGAATGGATATATTGAAGAATCAGATAGAAATAAATATGTTTCCGTGCATTTAGGAAGTGTAGAGACAATTTTTATTTTGCCTTTTCTGCCTATTTTGGCTATTTTAAGATTTAAAGCCTTTTTTTTGCCTTTTTTGCTCGTTATGCAATTTTCTTCTGCGATTTAAACATTTTAAAAAACACAAAACGAATTTCGAATTTCAGTTCGTCGAAAACAAAAAAGGTTTCACAAATTAAATTTTGCCACCACAAATATCAATTCGAAAGCTTATTTTCCCAACCCGTGGATTGAACCTCTGTAAATAACAGAACCTTAGTAGAAGGAATGCACAAGCATAATGAATAGCAGGAAAGAGAGAGGATGAGAGAAGTACGTCTCCTTCCTCACACCCCTTTTGCTGTGACAATGGTGTAGTTACCTGGTATTCCGGATTTAGAAATGATAAGATAATGCAGAGGAAGTATTTCCATAATGAAAAACATTTTTTCTTAGAAGGTCTATGACAGTTGATACTTTGAAAAAGCATTTTGTTGTTGCTTGTAAGGAGAGAAAGTAAGAGTAAGTACGCTAATTCTGTGATAAATTGATAATAAAGAAATTAATGAGTATTTAAAATACATATTTTTATTAATAATGAGTGAGATTCCTCTTTGCCTTCACTCCTAATAAATGCCTATTTTAATTACAATACTGCCTATTTTCAGTATTTCAAGTTCCTTTTTGCCTGCCTATTTTAACCAAAAATAAATGCCTATCTTCCGGGCTCTAAATATAACAAATGGAATATAACCACAAAGGGTGGAGGGGAATTCAACTATGCATACAATAAAACTCTAACATAGAATAAAAAAGATTGAAAACATAAAAATAAAACAAAATTGGAAATAAATTAGCATAAAACGATTTTTAAAAATCGATATAAGTGAAATTAAGGATGCAACTACAGCGTAATATTAATGCTATTTTAAATGTGGTTTCTGTCGACATACTTTGTGACGAGATTGTCCAGAGGTGAAATCCCTTGTTTCGCTTCAGAATCGTGATCTTTTTCAAGGTTAAGTTGTTTACATCTTCTTGACAATGGCCGTTAATTGCGTTCAGATTTTCTTAGAAAATAAATGGCAATCTTTAAAATTTTGCAACATACTTAAGCCTAGAAATTTGAGCTTATTTGGTCAAATACAAAATATCCCCCTATTTCTTCTTAAAACATTAGTTTTTTTTTTAAACAATTAAGCAGGTAATATTTAGATTAATATGACAACTTTTGTAGCGATGTAAACGTCATTGCAAAGATACATTTGATTGGAAAATAAAAAGTAAAAGTGAATTAAATGCGAACATGAATGGATAAGGCGAGGCGAACCCGTTGCTACAAATCTAAAACCCGATCCAACAGGTGCCTTGTTCTATATTTATACAGACTCGCATAAAATCAAAAACTTGATATCTAATGAATATTAAAGCGTGCGTTAACTTGAAACCAGAATTTTATTCCAATGCGGGGTTCGTTGAGTATCCAACAATTATTGTCCAATTACGTAGTCGTAATAAATGACGCAGAATTATTTCATAAATACTTAATATTTTTGGAGTTTGTATTTTGTTAGAATTACATGAATAATTATTAAATAGTTAATGTAAACATTCCTTAGCTGTGTGTCAAGCAGAATGTTTTCATGTTTATAGGACATTTTAAGAAAAATTATTTTATTTATACAAGGTAGGGATTGTCGGGGTTCGGTCACTGCTACTTAATAAAACTACATTTTATCGTAGAAATGGTTTTATTGTGGCGACGTTTCGGCTTGAACTTCAAGCCTTCATCAGGGCTGTAAAAAACACGTAGGACGGATGTACCGTGACCGAACCACGACAATCCCTACCTTGCATCATCTACGGTCAACGATCTCCTCTCAATGTTAGCAGTGACCGAACCCCGACAATCCCTACCTTGCATCATCTACGGTCAACCATCTCCTCTCAATGTTAGCAGTGACCGAACCCCGACAATCCCTACCTTGCATCATCTACGGTCAACCATCTCCTCTCAATGTTAGCAGTGACCGAACCCCGACAATCCCTACCTTGCATCATCTACGGTCAACCATCTCCTCTCAATGTTAGCAGTGACCGAACCCCGACAATCCCTACCTTGCATCATCTTCGGTCAACCATCTCCTCTCAATGTTAGCAGTGACCGAACCCCAACAATCCCTACCTTGCATCATCTACGGTCAACCATCTCCTCTCAATGTTAGCAGTGACCGAACCACGACAATCCCTACCTTGCATCATCTACGGTCAACGATCTCCTCTCAATGTTAGCAGTGACCGAACCCCGACAATCCCTACCTTGCATCATCTACGGTCAACCATCTCCTCTCAATGTTAGCAGTGACCGAACCCCGACAATCCCTACCTTGCATCATCTACGGTCAACCATCTCCTCTCAATGTTAGCAGTGACCGAACCACGACAATCCCTACCTTGCATCATCTACGGTCAACCATCTCCTCTCAATGTTAGCAGTGACCGAACCCCGACAATCCCTACCTTGCATCATCTACGGTCAACCATCTCCTCTCAATGTTAGCAGTGACCGAACCCCGACAATCCCTACCTTGCATCATCTACGGTCAACCATCTCCTCTCAATGTTAGCAGTGACCGAACCCCGACAATCCCTACCTTGCATCATCTACGGTCAACCATCTCCTCTCAATGTTAGCAGTGACCGAACCCCGACAATCCCTACCTTGCATCATCTACGGTCAACCATCTCCTCTCAATGTTAGCAGTGACCGAACCCCGACAATCCCTACCTTGCATCATCTACGGTCAACCATCTCCTCTCAATGTTAGCAGTGACCGAACCCCAACAATCCCTACCTTGCATCATCTACGGTCAACCATCTCCTCTCAATGTTAGCAGTGACCGAACCACGACAATCCCTACCTTGCATCATCTACGGTCAACCATCTCCTCTCAATGTTAGCAGTGACCGAACCCCGACAATCCCTACCTTGCATCATCTACGGTCAACCATCTCCTCTCAATGTTAGCAGTGACCGAACCCCGACAATCCCTACCTTGCATCATCTACGGTCAACCATCTCCTCTCAATGTTAGCAGTGACCGAACCCCGACAATCCCTACCTTGCATCATCTACGGTCAACCATCTCCTCTCAATGTTAGCAGTGACCGAACCCCGACAATCCCTACCTTGCATCATCTACGGTCAACCATCTCCTCTCAATGTTAGCAGTGACCGAACCCCGACAATCCCTACCTTGCATCATCTACGGTCAACCATCTCCTCTCAATGTTAGCAGTGACCGAACCCCGACAATCCCTACCTTGCATCATCTACGGTCAACCATCTCCTCTCAATGTTAGCAGTGACCGAACCACGACAATCCCTACCTTGCATCATCTACGGTCAACCATCTCCTCTCAATGTTAGCAGTGACCGAACCCCGACAATCCCTACCTTGCATCATCTACGGTCAACCATCTCCTCTCAATGTTAGCAGTGACCGAACCCCGACAATCCCTACCTTGCATCATCTACGGTCAACCATCTCCTCTCAATGTTAGCAGTGACCGAACCCCGACAATCCCTACCTTGCATCATCTACGGTCAACCATCTCCTCTCAATGTTAGCAGTGACCGAACCACGACAATCCCTACCTTGCATCATCTACGGTCAACCATCTCCTCTCAATGTTAGCAGTGACCGAACCCCGACAATCCCTACCTTGCATCATCTACGGTCAACCATCTCCTCTCAATGTTAGCAGTGACCGAACCCCGACAATCCCTACCTTGCATCATCTACGGTCAACCATCTCCTCTCAATGTTAGCAGTGACCGAACCCCGACAATCCCTACCTTGCATCATCTACGGTCAACCATCTCCTCTCAATGTTAGCAGTGACCGAACCCCGACAATCCCTACCTTGCATCATCTACGGTCAACCATCTCCTCTCAATGTTAGCAGTGACCGAACCCCGACAATCCCTACCTTGCATCATCTACGGTCAACCATCTCCTCTCAATGTTAGCAGTGACCGAACCCCGACAATCCCTACCTTGCATCATCTACGGTCAACCATCTCCTCTCAATGTTAGCAGTGACCGAACCCCGACAATCCCTACCTTGCATCATCTACGGTCAACCATCTCCTCTCAATGTTAGCAGTGACCGAACCACGACAATCCCTACCTTGCATCATCTACGGTCAACCATCTCCTCTCAATGTTAGCAGTGACCGAACCCCGACAATCCCTACCTTGCATCATCTACGGTCAACCATCTCCTCTCAATGTTAGCAGTGACCGAACCCCGACAATCCCTACCTTGCATCATCTACGGTCAACCATCTCCTCTCAATGTTAGCAGTGACCGAACCCCGACAATCCCTACCTTGCATCATCTACGGTCAACCATCTCCTCTCAATGTTAGCAGTGACCGAACCCCGACAATCCCTACCTTGCATCATCTACGGTCAACCATCTCCTCTCAATGTTAGCAGTGACCGAACCACGACAATCCCTACCTTGCATCATCTACGGTCAACGATCTCCTCTCAATGTTAGCAGTGACCGAACCCCGACAATCCCTACCTTGCATCATCTACGGTCAACCATCTCCTCTCAATGTTAGCAGTGACCGAACCCCGACAATCCCTACCTTGCATCATCTACGGTCAACCATCTCCTCTCAATGTTAGCAGTGACCGAACCCCGACAATCCCTACCTTGCATCATCTACGGTCAACCATCTCCTCTCAATGTTAGCAGTGACCGAACCACGACAATCCCTACCTTGCATCATCTACGGTCAACCATCTCCTCTCAATGTTAGCAGTGACCGAACCCCGACAATCCCTACCTTGCATCATCTACGGTCAACCATCTCCTCTCAATGTTAGCAGTGACCGAACCCCGACAATCCCTACCTTGCATCATCTACGGTCAACCATCTCCTCTCAATGTTAGCAGTGACCGAACCCCGACAATCCCTACCTTGCATCATCTACGGTCAACCATCTCCTCTCAATGTTAGCAGTGACCGAACCCCGACAATCCCTACCTTGCATCATCTACGGTCAACCATCTCCTCTCAATGTTAGCAGTGACCGAACCCCGACAATCCCTACCTTGCATCATCTACGGTCAACCATCTCCTCTCAATAAATTATTTTATTTATTTTTTTTTTTTTTTAGTATTGTTAGTTAATCAAAAGGAGTGCGGCTAATTAAATTGGATATCACAAAAACGTTTTCGCTTCAAATCACGATATTTAAGATTTGAATAACAAGCCAAGAGACGAGTTCTTTGTTTGAATATTTGTCCCTTGGGAATAGGAGTCTGAATAAACTTTTATGAAGTACCAAAATAAGGACCTTCTCCTAGTGGCCGTAATTTTTGTTTTTATGGAACGCAATTTTATACTCTATTGAAAAAAATGTATCTGAATTTTCACCTAATTTACCTAAAATATTTATCTTCTAGCTTCAAGTATATTACAATTACATATTAAATTAGAATTTTTCCGGCTGTGCTGATTAATGTTTTTCTTTATATAAACTAGATCTTTTGGTATTATTTGTGCTGTTGAGTGGTTGGTTTCTAGAAATATAATAAGGATAATGATATATTACTTAGGGTGGTGGCTTATTTCGTCAATACAAATGCAAAGTAACGAATGTGAAAAAATGCATCTTTCATTGTCAATCTTACTAAGTTTCGCTGGACTTATGTACGGCAAATTCTTGAATCTTAGATCACTGTATGAAAGGGAAAGTATTCCACTATCAAAAGGTCAAATCTGCCGAATATTTGACTGTCCAAAAAAAAGTTATGAATAAATGCTTTTCCACTCTGAAAAGTGGTGATTTTCATATTCGATACTTAGCATTTGTAGCGACGATTTATCTTAAAAGAATGGAAAGAATAACGAAGAAGCTGGCCTAGTCACAGGATAGTCGGTGATTCGTGCGGACTGATATATATATATATATATATATATATATATATATATATATATATATATATATATATGTGGCTGGCAAAATATATAAACTTGAATTATTTCCCATTGGTTTAATATAAATATTTTTTTTTTAGTGACCTACTTTCACCAAGGGAATTATTTTAATCTAATTGTTGTATCTAGCCATTTTGGCAAATTATTTCACGATCTTTATTACTGTAACTTTATCAAGTAATAAATATTGTAGATATTACTGCCATATTTTCCCATTTCTTGCACTTTAAAGGAGTTTTTTATATCATTTCCCCCCATAAAACTTAGTGATATAAAAGAAAACGTATTTGAGTTAACGTAATTTTAACTTTTATTACTTGATTCTAGTGAAGGTATTATTTATGGAGGTATTGAACCCATGTACTACTATTTGATCCTGTTCGAATGCTTTATAGCGAATACTCTTAATAATTTTACTGACTACAATAATGCCATATTGTATTGGAATTTACCATCCGATGTTTACTAATGTATTGTTGCCATTCTAGGCCTCAATGATTATATTTATAAATCAAATTTTCCCTTCGTTTTTCTGAAGCATGCGAGTCTTCGGAGGTTTAAATTTTGTAATAAAAATAATAATTGTCTGATGAATGGTGCTAATTACCCTGGCAGTCAGAGCAGATATAATTAAAATTAAAAAAAAAAAAAATGTCTGATGGAATTATTTGTCACTTCTCATTATTATTTATTTTCCTCTGTTGCGTCAATATTTGGCGCCAGACTAGTTAAATATTGCCATAATTTATAAACTTCCATGGTAAGCTTAATTTTTGTTTCACTGCCGAAAAATTTGTAGCAGCTTGTTTTTCTTGGCAGTCTGGCATGATAACAATTTTATCTGAGTTGATCAAGGTATTTTCAAGGATAAGAAAAAAATAGTTATGAACGGATTCCTTTGTTAACTACGTGGGATCATTTTATTTAATTATGTTTTATCAAAAACTTCTAGCGCAACCGAAGTAAAGAAGGAGGACACAAATAGCTTTAGAATTTTTATAATATTAGTGAAGTTGGTACATTCTTCAACTTGGTCAACAACGGCAAAGATGTTCAACTCTCTGGCCATGTCAATAGCCCATGACCATTCCTTTAGCTACATTTTACTTAAAGATCAAGTAATTATGTTATTAATAGTAATACTTTTATAGAACGAATGAAGAGGTTGATTAGTTCATTTCTATTCGTTTTCTTTATAAGTAGAATTAATATTATTTTCATAAAATGTCCATTGTACTGCGAAGTTCAAATACATCACGTTTTTGTAATTAGATGTGGTTGATTAGCCGCAGGTGATAAGTAATCAGGAAATATAAAATATAGATGTGTAAATATCGTCGATACAAATGCAAACTAACGAATGTGCAAATCACCAATTTTCAGAGTGGAAAAGCATTTATTCATAACTTTTTTTTTGGACAGTCAAATATTCAGCAGATTTGACCTTTTGATTGTGGAATACTTTCCCTTTAATAGAGTGAAGTCAGATTGAAGAATTTGCCGTAAATAAGTCCAGCAGAAATTAGTAAAGATTGACAATGAAAGATGCATTTTTTCATATTCGTTAGTTTGCTTTTGTATCGACGATATGTTCATCTATTTTTTCACCATGTTCACTTAAATGCTGCTAGCTTTGGACTTGCTGAAAAAGGCTGACAAAGAACATGCCAAAACGTTCTAAATATAGATATTTACGAAAATTTGATTGGCTTTTTTTAGCCGAATCCCAACTATACCTTGACTGCTTATGACGTTTTCGGATATTCGATGTATTTCTTCGCTCTGACTCTTAAGTCCAGTACAACTTGTTCCATTTTTCTGGTTTCCGTCCTGCCTAAAATTACTTGTTAAATGAACTGAAGAACCAAGAAATTGTTCAATGAATGTAAGATATTAACCAGCGAACTCGGGCCTTTTGGAGATTGTATTTGGTTCAAGAAAATAAATCGGAAGATATCATTGATTTTGATTAGAAAGCTGCAGATACTCGGAGATCGCTCATTATTGTCGAATAATACTATTCCCTGACTTATTGACCTTTACGTTTCTTGTTTATTTTGACTATTCAAGTGTTGTTAATTTAATTATCATTTTTACTCTTCATTTCATGCTCAGTTTATTTTATACTTTTACTTTTAACATATTCACTTTCTGATGTTTTATATTTATAAATCATTATTTCTTATTTTACGTTTATTATTGATTTTGTTTTAAAATCCCCGATGAGGCTTAAAAATCAAGTAATACCGTTGGAAAAAAATACGATTTATAATTTATTAGAAAAAAATCAGTTTTATTCAATTTCTGTGAACAAACTCCAATTAAGGCCCGCCAACAGACCTAATTGTTAATTCTTGAATGTTCTATTCTATCCGTAACTTGACGTCATTAGATGCAGATTGTATGCCGTTGAGGTGATCAAGGAATGGTTGGGATTGGGCCAACCTCTGTGATTTTCAGAAAAATCTATATTTCGAAAATTTCAGTTTGCTCTTTGGTTGCCTTCTTCAGCAACAAATGCCTACGAGATGGAGCAAGAGCACGATAATTTTTAGATAACCATGAATAAGTATGAACCTACACACTTATCTATGGTTACCAAATCATGGTCTTCCTGTAACCCCTAGGCATTTATTGCTGAATGCCGCCAAAAACGTTCGATATTTAGGTTTTGGAATAAGTTGTCTTCTTTCTGGGGATGAAGATATTATGGCCACCTTATTATAATACTCTGGACAGTTTTTCCTTAGTGTTCTTTAAATGTTTCATGATATAGTTGAAGCGATTTATCAAAACTTGTCTCAATTCCCCTTTATCTCCTCACTCACATGTCCTATAATCCCCCCTGAAGTGAAAGCCCCTTAGATGATTGAGGTGTCTAAAAACCATTCTATCCTCCTGCCAAATGAAAGAAGATTGAATAAATGCTTCTAAATCCCAGCCTTTGATACTAGAGGCTCTGCGACGGAATCTTTGGGTCTCATATTACATTGACCCTGACATATGAAAAGCCAAAAGGACTAATTTGTCTTCGCTATTGTACAGTCTCCGCCCGTCATTCACGCCTGCTTGACTTTGTAAGGTGGATCTCGTTTCACCGCCAAGCAGTCTAGAATACCCTTCTATTCGGAGGAGAAGTAAAGTCTTAATTTAGTTATATAATGCATGTAAGGTCGCGAGTAATAATTATTCAGAGGAGATCGTTGACCATCAAGATTTGGCCATGATAACTAATAAAACTACACCAAAAAATAAAAACATTTCTATTTTAAAATGTAAAGAAACGATATACCAACCACAATATTGGCCCCTTTTCCAAGAAAATAGATAAAGGTATTTTCCTATAACAAACGATTAGATGGCCGTTAACCAGCGAAATCGGTCTATCAGTTCCATAATAATGTATCAACGATCGGTTACATATTTCATAAAAATGGGCTCTCACTTAAAAGCAGGGGTCGAAAATAATTTTTAAATTTGATTTAAAAAAAAGTATTTATTAAACTTTTACTTTTATTTTAATTTTGGGAAAGTAAAAGCTATAATATTTTTTTTTTTACTGTTATTCTTCAACTTAAAAAATGAACGTTATATAAAGTAATTACTTTATTATTAAAATACTTAATAGGAAAACTCTTAAATGAATAAATTAAAGCTACTAATGTTCATTTTTTGTTTTGTATCAACAAATATATTTCAGTGAATAAACAAAAATAAATTTGTAATCAAAGAACAATTTATCCCGTAAGTTCGTGATATTTAAATGATATCTATAATCATTTAATATACACTTTACTTACGGCTGGGCTTCCGTGTAGGATAAGTGCTATTTAAAATAGGTATGAAAGTTAGTATTTTCTCTCTTCCCAGTATTCCAGGTATTGTAAACCAACAACACCCTAAAATTCTTGTTTAAAATACTTAAAACGTTTTTTCACATTGAAAAAAAATAAAAGTATTGCTTTAACTTTTATTTTCATGTACCTTATTTTAGAAGTTCCTAAATATTTTTTACGCTTAAAACTTTTAAATAATAGGTTATTTTAACTGTTATTTTTTACTCATAAAATAAGAGTTTCTTTACCAGATTAAATTTAACATTTTGGATAAAAAAATAACTGTTTCGATCCCTGCTTAAAAGTGCACGTGGGTTATGTGTCCAGTTCTAAATCTAGCGAGTACTACTTCTTCTCTTCTAGTTTGGAATACTGACAATTCGAATGAGACTAGATTTCAGCAATCATACTAAAGTAGAGGATTTACATAATGTTTTGGGTTTTCAGAAATTCCAGGAGAAAACTCTCTTAAGAAAATATAACCCATGGGAAGTTTAAGAAATACAGTAGTTATTTCCTGAAATGTCATGCACGAAATGTTTTACTAATGCAATCCTTTGATATCGTGCTGTTTTATTTATTTTTCAGGCTCCTTTACCCTTCGAAATGCCAGGTGTGCAACTTTGAATCTCTTAAGGACCAGTATATTTCTTGCTGAGTTTTTGGTGGTAGAATGTATACATTTCCACACGAATATTGATTGAATTGTATTGAATATATTTTTAGAATATCTCCTTTTCTCGAAGCTATGTTTTATCAATTTTGGTTCGACATATTTGTGCCTTTATGTTGTATTCTATATGTCACAATTAGTTGGGGCCTATGAAATTTAAACATGAACGGGGATTAGAAAGAAATTGTAAAAATATCTAACCTAATTTTTTTTTTTTTTTAGCAAGATATTGCGCACAACTGATTGATATTTTTAAGAATTGGCTAATGTTATTGTAAGAAATTTTGTTGAACCATAATGCCCTTGTAAATTCATTGAATAATAAAGGATCTCCATATAGGCTTAAATATATTGGCACTTAAATTTTTATTCATTGAAGGTGATTTGGAATTTTATTTCTTTTAGAATGTTAGAAATTATTTAAATGTTTATGCTATTAATTTTATTTAATAAAACAAAAAATTCGTATGCACATTTTTGTAATTATTTAAAGCTTTCTGTAATTGCGAAATTTGCAATAAAACTAATTCATTTTTGTTCTTTCCTTATTCGGCGTATTAATATGGGACTTGTGCTTAAACTTTAAGCCTTAAAGTAATTTTCTGCTTCTGCAATGCTTAATCAGTACTTTCCTTAAATCGATTCCATTCAGTGTGATCACTAAGGATACTTTCCCACCAGAATGTATTCTATTAAATGCACAGGAGTCTTCAGTTACAATATAAACACCACAATGCTACTTGTAGGCGAGTGCTTTGTATGTTTTATGATGAAGAAAATCAAAAATTCTGCTCATTATTAGGCACACATTATAAATTGAAACACTTCATGAATGTAGCAAATTCCGATACTATGAGCGGCTAATGTAATTCACATTTTATTCAGATTTTTAAAAGGACGAGCAGTTTCGTGCAAGCGCAAATGAAGTTTTTCGTTAATTTAAACGGTCTATAACAGGTATGGGCAACCTTTGATATATTTTGGGCCAGAATTTAGTGTGTAAATACTTTCGTGACCCGCATAGATGGTTCAAAATAAAATTCCATCGGATTTTAAAGCAGTGTTCATACTTTTTAGCGATACATATCAGACATTAAATAATACGACAATGTTATTGTAATACAATTTATTAAAATAAAAATAAATTAAATTAAAAGAGGAGGTACAACATTATAATTAAATCGTGAAATATGGAATTATTAAAAACCTCGAAAGTTAAACAGCGACACGAAATCAATGTGACACTCGGCTTACTCACACACTTGTTTCCGAAGTAGCCAGCGCCAAGCCCATTTCACTCGATCTTCCTCATTTGGAGTATTTGAGTGTGAGTAATTAGTGTAATATTATTTTTTTTAATAGGGTTTTACAAAATGTCTCGCGGGATGTTGTTGCTTAAATATGGTCTATACCTTGCTGCAAATGAAGACATAATGAGAGCTGGTTTCTATTTCCCATGGAGTGCTGAGAATCTCCCATCCTGGACCACGCACTAATTAGAATTCAGCCATTTTCTGTCTCCAGCCCTGACACTATATTCACATACACAAATCCTTTAGCTGTCTTTTATCTTAGTCGGTGAAATTGGAGCATGTGGAGAGCGTGAATTGAGTGAATGAAATTGCAACATGTGGAGAGCGTGGAATCTCTGAGAAGCCTTCGGATGAGAATAGAACATGTCTGGTGACAACATGTAAAATAGGGTTGGGTCTTCGTTTTATGGGAATGTTCCTTTGTTATCCTAATGTACTGTTATCATCACTTTACTCAAGATGGCGGAAGGTCGGAAATTATTTAAGTGAAATCTCTTGTTGTCGAAAACATTTATAAAACCTTTGCATGATTCACATCATTACTTACGCGTGGAAGTGAAATTGTTTTATATCACATCATAAAATCCTTAACGACTAACTGGCTTTATGTATATATTGTGTAGATCCTAAGTTGAAGACTAAGATGTTATAGGTAGTTGGTGACAGCTTTATTCAGTCTTCATAATATGAAATATATTATAAATAAAATATATTATATTTTATTTTCAAGTTACATATGGTGCGGCATTTCACACACTAGGTTATATAACTTTATTAACTAATTAATGTTTATATAGAAAATAATAGATTGAAAAAATGTATAGCTAAGATTAATATGGATAATAAAAAACATGGTATAATATTAACCATGTTAATCTTAACTATACATTTCTACAATCAAATATTTTCTATATAAGCATTAATTAATTTCCAGACATTAACCATGCAATTCAAAAATGAGATTTCCTCCTAACTCGAGTAAATTACATGAACTAATAAGAACTAAGAAAAAATTCACTATCATACAGCGGCGCTAATGGCCCCGATTTGTCGATGCGCCGTTAAAAAAAAAAAAAAAAAAAACCATCATACAGGTGAGCTGTTGATATTTTTGTATATTCTGAGTTTTATGTTTATCATTTGAAATTTAATATCCTAACCAGTACGATCCATTATATTTTACATATTGACAGAGGCTTATAGCCGAAACGTTTCTGTAACTAAAGTTAAATAACCTAGTGTGTGACATGCCGCACCCTAGGGAACTTGAACATAAAATACTGAAGACTGAATAAAGCTGTTATCAACTACCTACATATATATATATATATATATATATATATATCACATGTCTGTCTGTTTATCTGTTTGTCTGATTTTGACCAAACTTGACACACAGGTAGGACTTGATACGGGGAATTTCATAGACTTGGTCAAAAATTTCTACCAGCTGTCTGTCTGTATTTTTGTTCCTTAAACAAATCCCCACCGTTTTACCGATTTTTATCCAATTTGGCACACAGGTAGGGGGAGTGTCACAGGCTAGGTCAAAAACGTCTACCAGCTTTCTGTCTATTCCCATCTATTCCTTGACTTCAACGGCTTTACGGGTAATATTCTGAAAATATTTCTAATTTTTCGGGGATCGTTTAGTAAAACGTCCACTGCCTGAGGTTGTTGACTGGTAGAAGTGATAAGCAGAGGTTCTACCCTTCTGCCTCTGCGAGGTATACCTTACTACCCTGCCGGATGTAAAAGGCCCAGACCTAGTGGCTACACTTGTAATTTCACGGAGAACTGCCCGGCTATAGGCTAGCTTGCTGCTCCCACGGTCACCTTATCCCTAGAGTTCCATTAGTACGCAAGCCTCATTTACCTTGTCTACTGGCTCTTCTCCTTATGACCTTTTCGTTTAATTGCTACCAGAAGGATCATCGGTTTTTATTAAATTGTCATTCTGCCTACTGGCAGTATTTTACTTACTTTACTTAAATTTTACTCATCTCCGGCGAGTTGTTAGTTATTTATACATAAAATGTAATGTTAATTTTCGCGTAAAGATGTCTGAAAACTGTTTTAATAGTTTTTTTGCACCAATTAACGTCCTTATTTTCCCCCACTCAGACGTTTTTTTATATACCGCTAACCTTCTGGACCGCACACCTGTCCCCCTCCCCCGTTATTAAATAATTTTTGACGAAGACCTGAATGGTTTGTAGGATTCACTCCTGAAAGGAGAGGGTTCTTCTTAAAACCGCAATACTCATCAGTGACAGTATTCTTTAGAATTACTCTTTCCAGTAAAAACCAAACCACACCGGCTCCTTCCTGTATTCTTTTTCTGGAAGGAATACTCGTGGTGTGGCATTGAATGGCTATAATTTTGTGGTCCATCCTCAAAATTGTATTTTACTGGCTTTCATTCATATTCCCTTATTGGAATAATGGAATGGAAGATAATCATTTCAAAAGCTGATGGCCTATTAAGATGTTGGGTACGTTTTAAAGATTATTTATTTTAATTGGGACAACGCAACATAAACCTTTTTTTACAGATAACAATGCTTTAATGTTTTCTTTCCCTACTAAAGAAAAACAATAAGAATTTAAAAAAAAAAAAGAATGTAATGTTTAAGGTTGTGAAATAATAAAGAATAAATAAGAGCTACTACTTGGAGTGAGTAAATTGTGTTAGTCAATAGGCATGTATAGGATTCTTTTTTCTTCCTGCAGTTTATCAGAATCTGTTTAATATATTAAAGAGCAAATTATGAAGAAATATATAGAGCATTTCAAACTCTTTCGATACATTGAATTATTTACGTTTTAACTGAATAAAAAGGCCAGCAGAAAAGAGGTACAGAAAAATGAACTCTCTCACCACGTTAAAATCTATTTAAGTTGAATAATGTTTCACTGAATATTACTGTTTCTGGAATAATACATTTTGTAATTTGTTGGCTAAGGTAGACTGAGCTCAAGTAGAGTTGGGCAAAATGTGTTTCAAATACAAAATAATGTATTTAAAATACTGTATTTGAAATATTATTTCAAAGAAATGTATTTTCAAAGAATTATTTCAAATACATTTATTTCAAAATACAGTTATTTGAAATACAATTATTTTAAAATAATTCATTTGAAATACAATTATTTCAAGATAATGTATTTGAAATAACATTATTTCAAAATAATGTATTTCAAATACAGTTATTTCAAGATAATTTATTTGAAATACAATTATTTCAAAATAATATATTTGAGATAATTGTATTTAAAATAAATTATTTTGAAACAATATTATTTCAAATAAATTAAGGATTTAGAAGGTGGTATTAGGAAGTGTATTGAAGGTGGTATTAGGAAAGATATTGGAGGTGGTATTAGGAAGGATATAGGAGGTAGTATTAGGAAGGATATAGGAGGTGGTATTAGGTATCCTTCCTAATAACACCTCCAACATCCTTCCTAATACCACCTCCAATACCCTTCCTAATACCACCTTCAATATTCTTCCTAATTCCACCTCCAACATCCTTCCTAAAACCACCTCCAATACCCTTACTAAAAACACCTACTATATCCTTCCTAATTCCACCTCCAACATCCTTCCTAATACCACCTCCAATACCCTTCCTAATCCCACCTTCTATATCCTTCCTAATAACACCTTGTGTATCCTTCCTAAAACGACCTTAAGCAATATCTCTCCTATTACCTCCTTCAACAAATGAATGGTAAAGTGTAATTGAATTAATTGCGATTAAATCACTTACAATTAAGATGTTGAATCACCACTAAATTAATTGCAAACGGCAATTAACGGAATTAATAACAATTAGATTTAATTGTATCCCTCTTTTAAAAAATCAATCACAATTAAAATGATAATTGTGTGATCTTATGATTGAGAAATTAATTGATTGATGCCCCACTCTGTTCAGTAATGCGTATGTATTAAAACTATATTAACATAGTGAGAGATAATTTTAATTTACACTTAAAACTGACCCTAAAAGTCACTCTTAAATTACTGGTTATTATTTCAATATAAATACCTAAAATAATTATTTTAAATTAAATAATTATTTCAAATAAAATTAGTATTTGAAATACTTTTGGTTATTTGAAATACTTTTGATTATTCCAAATATCATGTCTCTCTGTAAAATATTATTTCGGGGATTATTTGAAATACAGCGAAATGCATGTACAGTAGAACTTGGATAATTGGAACCCCTAGGGACCGATAAAAAAGTTCGAATTATCCAAAATTCGAATTACAAAAGTTATTGAAAATAAAGGGTTAAGAAATCGCACTTCATATTTTCACATTTTTTAATTTAAAAAAACAAATACATTTTATTTAAAGAAAAACAAACATTTCAAGAATTGATGATTGCGTACAAAAGGAATAAATAATTTATCAAAAAAGTAAAAATAAAAGTCTATTGTTTTGAAAAAAAGTCATTTTCATGGGCAAGAATGTTTCCTTTATTTTTCAGGTAAGTTGTTTGGAGGAATTCCAAAGTCCTTAGCAATTTCAGATTTTTTCTTTATTCCTTTTTCAACTTCTTTAATCGCAGCTATTTTCTCTGACAACTTTAAAGTTTTATAACTTCTAGGCTTCTTAAATCAACAACTGCACTGTACACCAGAAATTCAATGCAGAAACAATACAACCCTGATCGAGGCACTGATTGACTTATAACTGAATAAGAAATGAAGATGGTGGGAGGGAATTCTAGGATAAAACGACAGGATGTAACTATAACAACCCCTGGAAGGGAGGAAGCGCGACCCACCACTTTGCAGAATTCCTAGAGTCCAAGAACTAGACTATGAGACCGCTAGGAGACATCCGTATCATACTATCGCGAGTGGAGAATATTTTCACAAGATTTAAGATCGACCGCCTCTCTGTCCACTTCCCATTGGAGGTATAGACTCGTAAGAAATTCGAATTATCCAAAATTTTATTCGAATTAACCACGATTTTTTTTACATTGTTTATGCCCTATATTCTAGGGACCGAGAGAAATATTCGAATTAAAGACGATTTCGAATTATCGAAGTTCGAATTATCCATGTTCCACTGTATTATTTTATTTCAAAATACTACATACAAAATAACTTTTCCGAAATACATTTTTATTTCAAATAGTATTTGAAATACATTTTTAAAATAATTATTTCAAATAATGCCCAACTCTGAGCTGAAGGCATCCCAACATCATCTTCGATTAATGTCAAAAGGAATTTTAGGTTCATTCCGACTTTTTCTCTCCGACTGATGGCTGGAGGGATAAAATCTATTTTATATAAATCGCGTGTCTGTTTGTTCCTTACACAAATCCTCACCGTTTGACCGATTTTGACCAAACTTGGCACACTGGTAGGTCTTGTTCCGGGGAGTGTTGTAGGCTAAGTAAAAAACGTCTACCAGCTGTCTGTCTGTATGTTTATATCCTTATACAATCGCTTGATCGATTTTGACCATAATTGGCACACATGTAGGTCTTGATCCGGAGAGTGTTATAGGCTAGGTCAAAATCGTCTAGGACTCATAGTTCAGAGGTCGTGGGTTCGTTCGAAACTATGAATCCGAACAGTTACAGATTAGCTTATATATATATATATATATATATATATATATATATATATATATATATATATATATATATATGTATAAAAAGAACAGATGAAAAAAAAAATGTATTCAAAAAAGGCCTACCAAATTTGATATCCTATCGGATACAGAGTCGGTATTATTAAAGAAATCACTGTTGGAATCGGGTTATATGTTAAGAATCTAGAAACGTGATTAACTCTTGCGTCAGGAGTACCGAACTCTGACAAGTAGTTGAGTGAATGCTTCAACAGGTAGCTCCCATGAATAGGGGAGCAGGATTTGCATATTGCGAGTCATTTCGTATCATTCATTCCGAGAACCGGTTAAGGGTTGCATTTAATGTACTTGGGGTTAAGGTGTCTTCAGCGATCATCCTCTACGTCCGAGGAATGATGAATGAAATATACCAGAAATTCTGGTAAGTATAAGACATCTTTTCGGAAGCTTAACAAAGTTAATATAAAAACGGTTCTTATGTCAGTTTTGTTGGAGGATACGTATTTCGAGAAATCTGTGCTTAAATGTTTAAATTGGTAGAGTTGGCTGCTGCCAGTATTTTTGTGTATTGTAGGTTTTTCATGATTTTTCAGTAAGTACTTAAATTGTTCGCTTAAACTCGTAGCATAGTATCAATTGTTTCCATTCCAAGTTTTCTAAATGAGACTAGCGATCAGAACGGATGTGCGTTACTAAGGTTTATTATTAAAGACTTTTAGATTTTGGTTTAATAGAAAACACAAAAAGAATCGACCCTTATATAAATATAAAGCGGGTGAAAGTTTTCCTCTCTTATTATGATTAATGAGCGGATTTTTTTTTCAGATTTGTTTCTAGGCGATGAGAATGGAACTGGGAAGAGTCATGATTTCGTGAAAAATTGTAGTAAGGGATTATGCAAGACGAGGACGTCAGAATTCCCGTTTCAGGTTTGACGGAACTCCACGATATCTCAAGTCTCCGAGGTATTTCGAGAGTTCCGTGGGGATTTTAAATTATGTCACAGTTTCCTTAACCAAATGTCACTCAAGCTATCCTATATTCCGTTAAATGTTACATTTTTGCTATATGTCGATCTTATCACCAATGTTATATTCTTCGCGTCTCATTTCGCTAGAATTGTATAATTCATAGTGTCTGGCTGAAAAATGGTGTTCTAGACATGCAGCCCCTTTATCTTGCGTCCGGCCGAAACCACACGTGTCAGCTAACTCGTGAGAGTGTAAAGATTTTGATCATTCGAAACGAACTATATATATGTATATAGGGGGCGAGCTTAGCTCAGTGGTAGAGCACTGGACTAAAATGCTGGAGTACCTGACTTCAAATCCCGAGCATGCACTAAAGATATTTATCTTCTAGTGTCTTCGTTCATGGGTTGGATTTTAAGCGTCTAAAAGTCTTATCGGTTCCAACGGATTAAGTCATTGGGTCGACCTCAGGGGCGGGTTTTCTCCCTACGGCACAGGATATTAAATCATAGTGAATTAAACCATTCTCAAAATATTTTCATTAACTTTTTTTTTTTAATTTCATTATTTTATTTTTTTTTTTAAAGGGGACACGGCATATTAATGCGGAAGCCAAACTTAAATATGCGTTTATGCTGAACTGATAAATGTTATATATTACTGATGGTGAATTATAAAAATAACTAATAGCATGTTTTTTTTTTTTTTTTTTTTTTTTTTTTTTTTTTTTTTTTTTTTTTTTTTTTTTTTTTTTTTTTTTTTTTTTTATATATATATATAAATACATAAAGTCTTCTGGATATGACCGTGTCGATGTGTCACCAGAGTTTTGCCGGCTTCTGAGGGTTTCTTCTGATTTTTCTGAATCTCTGTGAGTATATGTTTTATTACACTTTTGTCTGTTTTTTTCGCCTGCTAGGTCTCAGGGTCTGTGTATGTAAATGGCTCTTTTTGCTAGTTCTTCTACAGCAGCATAAATATACTAATGACCTAATAGCTGTATTAGCTACATGAACATTTTGTGTTCATAGAAAATATGGAGCTGAATGAGCTGTTGGCAATTTTTTAGAAATCTACGGATGTTTATTGTATGGTACAGTACTTATTTAATGGTAACAAAAATAAAAGTTGCCTTCGCAGTTGTCCTAATCTGAACCCATCTTTCCGAAACTGCTCAGGGCCGAGGACTGCACCTGAGTGAAGGAGCCAAATGAACCAAAACAACAACAAAATAAAAAAAAAAAAAAATAAAGAGTTTTGCCTAAAATAGTTTTCCGGTCGAGAAGTTCGATGTGTACCGAAGCGACTCCCGAGGAGAAGTGCTGAACCATCGCCTGTTCCTCGTCTACCAGTGGAGTTCCTCTAATTATGGAAATATCTAACGGAATCTTGAGTGAAGATATTCTCTAGGTCGAGCTTCACTCAGAATAATCTATCTACCAATTTTAAAAACACTCTATGAAGGTTGTGCGTGCCATCGTTTCATTTTTGTACACAACTTTATCTGATGAATTATTTAAATCTACTTTCTAATTATGGAAATACCAGCCTATCAAACTCTTCTCTTCAACGGTGTTCTTGTTACTAAGGAATAAAGAATTATAATGAATATTATATTTTGAATATATTTGAATCCGATAAATTATAATAAAATTGAAACATCAAAGATTAAGCCAAGGCTGAATTCTGATTCGCCCTTGGAGTATTACGCAACACACACACACATATATATATATATATATATATATATATATATATATATAAATTTGGTAAAGAAATTCAGACAATAATGATCTAAAGTCCTGCTAGAGGTTTGAAATTTTTATGGTATATTCTTTGATATCTGTTAAATTCGTTATCGATGAACAGGAATATCTGCTCCATATAAAAGTCACCGCATCTTTGGATTACCTTCGAATACATTGGTTCCATGTAAATCTAGAATTCAAGACTATTTCTACCGTGGTTTATTTTAAAGATCAAATTTCTCTCCTGAGCTAATTTGTATATGCTGATAATGGTGACTCCTGGTGCTAATATTTGTTTTAAAAGTAACAAGGAAAGAACGGAAGATTTCAGATAGTATATTTTACCTGGATTGTCGTTGTAAAAAATAAAATTAATAACCTAAAGAATGGTTTGTTTTTGGGTAAGAGAAACCGTAATATTTTCATTAAAACCTCAAACATTTTGGCATGTTCTTTAGCAGCCTTCTTTAATTAAAAAATAAATATACAAAAGGAGGCCCGGTGGCCGTGAGTGTTAAGGCTTGACCACTTAACACTCTGTGTCAAAGGGTCGTGGGTTCGATTCTCACTAGGGGTGGTGGCTTTTCTTTCGAAAAAAAGACAAGGCATCAGCCCTATCCTGGCTAGAAAAGGCTGGTAAGCTAATAATATAAATTACTAACTAAGGCAAGACTTGCTCTCTATTATTTGATGACTATTGCTCTCTTTTATTTGATAATTTTCCTACAAGTTCTAAATTTGAGCATTCTAAGATTTATAAATTTCATTCAAGTTTGGAAATGTGGTATTACCACAATAATTATTTATTTAAAGTTTATTATTATTAACTAAGAATTTTAGGACTAGTTATCTATAGGTTGTCACCCTGTTCTAGCCAGGAGAGCGCTGATACCTTTTCTTTTTTTCTAAAGAAAAGTTATCACTCCATAGTGGGAATCGAACCCACGACCTTTGGAACGGAGTGTAAAGTGGTCACGCCTTAACACTCACGGCTACCGGGCCTCCACACAATCATTATTATATTAACAAATATGAGCAGTTTTGGACTTTTCACGTATTTCATTATATATCTTGAAAACGGTTGAGAAATCGTGATAAGATGAGGATATTATTCAAAAGCCTATTATGTTCCTAGCGAAAATTCCCATCATACCACTTCAGTGAAACATTTTTAACATTTTCTCCACTTAACTTTTCAAACCACGCTAGGGATACGCACTATCTGAAAACACGCTAAGAAGATGGAGTTCCTGCGAGTTGGAATTTATTTTTTTACTAACCTTTGGCATGGATATTACAGAAATTCGTGAAGGTTAATCCCTATGAGATTAACATCTTCAGTCGTCACGATTGTTGAATAAACTGTAAATCGAATTCGTAAACCAACTTTTCTGGTTTTCTTTTTATTTAAAAAAACGACTGTTTATATTGATTTGGTAACTTTATTATTTATTAAATAATGCTTGAAATATTGAAGCTATAAGGGAGGTGTTAGAAAGAGGGGTTTGATGATAGGGGAGAGGTAAAGGCGAAGAGCTATGCAGGCCTTCCCGTTATACTACAGACAACTGGGTTACTCTCCCCACCACCAGGGGGCACTGAAGGTCATCCCTTCTCTTACCTCCTTGTATCCAGGAATCCAGCCATAGTGGAAAATCCAAAAAAATAAATAAATAAATAAATAAAATAATAAATATTCAACTATTAATTTTTTATATATTTCAGTACTATTTTACAATGGAAGTTCCTTAACTTTTTGTTTCGGCTGTAATGTTTAAAAAAAAAAAAAAAAAAAAAAAAGCTTCTGCTTCACACGTCCATCATAGTTAAACAAATGATTTTGAAGAACAGATCGATTTTATGTTTTCCTCAAAAACATCTCCTCGTATTACTGGAAATCACATGTAGCAATCTTTTTTTATTTATTTATTTACTAGCTGTTACCCGGCGTGCCATGCTACACCTACTTTCTGCATATAGAAAAGCCTAAATAAATTAGAAACCAAATAAGTATTATTAAAATCAAATAACACGAATCTGTAACTGTTTCGAACCCGTGACCTCCCAACTGGGAGTCCTAGACGACTTTGACCTAACCTATAAAACACCCCCCCCCCCGTATCAAGACATACATGTATGCCAAGTTTGGTAAAAATCGGTCTAACAGTGTGGATTTTTATTATTATTTTTTTTTTTTTTTTAAAAAAAGCACATACAGACAGCAGCTGGTAGACGTTTTTGACCTGGCCTACGACACTCCTCAGATTAAGATCCACATATGTACCGAGTTTGGTCAAAATAGGTCAAACGGTGTGGATTTGTATAAGGGACAAACATACAGACACACAGCTGGTAGACGTTTTTGACTTAGCCTACGACACTCCTCAGATTAAGATCCACAAGTGTACCGAGTTTAGTCAAAATCGGACGAACTGTGTGGATTTGTATAAGGGACGAACATACAGACTGACAGCTGGTAGATTTTTTTGACCTAGCCTAGGAGATTTCTCGTACCAAGACCTACCATTATTTCAAGTTTGGTCAAAATCGGTCAAACGGTGTGGATTTGTATAAGGGACAAACATACAGACAGACAGCTGGTAGGTTTTTTTTGACCTAGCCTAGGAGATTTCTCGTATCAAGACCTACCTTTAGTCCAAGTTTTGGTCAAAATCGGTCAAACGGTGTGGATTTGTATAAGGAACAAACAAACATACAAACAGAAAAACAGACAGACACGTGATTTTTATATATATATATATATATATATATATATATATATAGATTTATTTATTTATTTATTCGGCTTCGCAACTTCGCCGATTCGCCTGATCAATTGTACAGTTGGTTATGCAATGGTAATACAAAATGAAAATTCTTACTCTAATATGGGGGAAAATTAACCAATAACACACCAACTGGTAAATCTAGAGCAGAAATTTCTTTGTAGTGGACAAAATTTCTTCTTCTTTCACAGTGGTCAAAATGTTTTGGGCTTAACATTCATATTTTCATATATATATATATATATATATATATATATATATATATATATATATATATATATATATATGCACTATGTAATTGTTTCAGATTCGCGGATATATTAAATGTTGTTATAGACCATGGGCGTATATAAGGTAGGGCTGAGGGGGCTGCAGCCCCCCCCCCGAAATTTTCATGTCAAAAAAGCCTATAACAACGAATCATGTCTTCTATATTTACCCTGGTCTACTAGGTGTCCATAAGACCTTAAAACTCACCATTTTATACTAAAATATTTAAAATTTTCCCTACACCCCAAATGCCTAGGTGCTCCCAGACCCCCCCCCCCCGAAATTATTTTCTAAATACGCCAGTGTTATAGACATTTATGTGTTATAGGTACTCCAGTCTAGTGTTTATGTGTTTACTGTCATGAGTTAGTATTTCTTGGATGTCATTGGGTATGTCAAGATGACGACGTTGTCTGCATTCTGTCAATATGTGTTTTTCTGTAAGTGTTGTGTTGCAGTGACGTGGTATGTCCGTTCCGTCCATAAGGTAGGAATGGGTCAGGAAAGTATGTTCAAAACGTAATTTTGTTAATATTACTTGTTCTCGTCTTTTTAGGGACTCATATAAAACGCAGCCAATCATATAAGGGTTGGCCTAATATATTAGTTATACTTATAGCATATTAAATGGCATTGGCTGTTAAACAAAAACTATTGATGCTTACTTCAATCCAGGGAGCAAAGAAAAATTCCTTATAATTCATTTTGTTTAGCCATTTTCAGGACATTACACAACAGCTATTGTCCTAACCTAATTGTATACAATGCTACACTTCTGTAGTTCTGCCTAAGTGAAAGTGAATGTTTGTAAGGATGAAGACGTCACTAGAAATATTAGCAGAGAAAGGAGCCATTTCCTTGCCATTGTACCGACTCCCACACAGTCTTGCCGTATTCGGAGTATGGCTACTTGGCTTGTTCTACGTATCAGTCAGGGTACCAGGATGCTCTTTTCCATATAGTTATGTAATATGCATAGTCATATAGTAATGCCTTGGCTGAGGACAGTGGTACTAATGTATTTAAAAGACTTTGCGATTAAAGGTTACAAAATAGGTGATAATTGTCTGGGAATAAGGTCACGGAAATTCGTCATCATTGGGTTCGACGTGTTGAACTACAACATGTTAGGGCACTTGTCTGGTCCAGATTTTCATCCAATTGAAGGATTTTTGGATTAAGTATCTTTTCATGCTAGATAAAACAATAATTCATGTTATGCAGTTATATGGTTTATGCCTAGGTGTTAACTACATTGCCTTACATGATGGCCACTACTGTCCATAAAGGGCCATGGCCTCAGACACCAACCTGTTGCACTCATCTCTGTCCGTCATCTCTGTCAAGTCTCCTCCGACCACGAACACCCCCATTAGAAACTGTTAGCTGTTCCGTTGACAGATGACATTTTTTTTATACAATATGGGGTGGCCACTGAACAATCCTCCTGGCTCAATCACGGATTTGGGATCGGGTTTTGGTGTGCTAAGTTTGGTCAAAATCGATCAAATGGTGTGAATTTGTATAAAGAACAAACATACAGACAGACAGCTGGTAGAAATTGTTGACCCAGCCTATGACACTCCCCGTATCAAGACATACCTGCGTGCCAAGTTTAGTCAAAATCGGTCAAACGGTGTGGATTTGAAAAGATACAAACAGACAGAAACTTGATTTTTATATATATACAGATATACAGATTAAATAGTTTCACTTCTTGTTTAAGATACGTTTATAGGTTTAGAAAGAAACTAGCTCTTCTTGGAGTATGTCCTTGTGAGCACAACTGAGCTTAAAACTTCTAAAAATACAAATAACAATATTAAAAAAAAAGTATAAAAGGAAAAATGAAAACACTTATATTCACTTAGCCACCTATAAAATTTTTCACAATCCGAAATATATTAAAATTATCTTCAAAATGATCAACTTCCCGAATTCTATCAAAATTATTTTATTCATTGTAGGAATTGCTTGATGGTGGAAAGTGATGTTCCATTGATAAAAAAAAAATGCCCAAAATTTCCAGAGATATTTTATTTTGACTTAGCCCCATTTTCTTATTTAGCCAAGCTTTGCTCTTAGACTCTTTCTATTAACAAGGTCCCCGTAAGCGTTCCGCATACGGAAACGGGTTTTCTGGCTACAAAATTTGATACGTTTAGTTTGATGTATGATTTTCATTTTTAGTAAATATGATTTTTTATTGTTTGTTTTTCGGTCTCTTTTGACCAAAAATGACGGAGGGACTCTGAAAAGATGTTCTACATTAATTTTATATTAATGCAAATTATTAAGTACTTAATACAAGTTTTTATATTTACAAACGAAAATATTTGGACTTGTTTTTTATTTTGTAATGTATCTCTAAAACGATTGAGACATCTTGGTGAGTGGATGACGACCACTCGAAACACTAATAAATTTCCTAATCAAAATTGAAAGCGAAAAACAAAGTTGAAGTGCAAATTTCGATAAGAGTAACGCAGTTGGAGAATACTGTTCTTGAATTTTGATGAATGTTGAATTCGTTCAGTCGAGTTTCTTGTTTTGAGTGTTGTATTTCGTTGCAGTTTGGCGAGAAGAATTGAATTTTAGGACGCTCAAATGGAATAATTTTTGTATTAGGCATGTTCAGTATCACAGATGAAAAATATTTTCAAATCGTTGCATGCTCTTGGTTCTCAATCTAATGACTAGCAGAATTAAGGAAACAAATTGGTAATGGCGGAAAAACTGTTCATTGTTTAAACTCCTTTCCTAGTTTTCCTTTTCATAATTTAGAAACACTTTCTATAGTTAATAATCAATTCGTCATAGAGGCTACAAACAAAAAGATGTGAATTATAAAAATCCATTGATAAAAAATGTTATCTACCCTGTTCATTTCTTCCGGTAGTTTCATCCTCAAATTCTTTTATTAACATTTTAAGGAATTAATTAAGGAGTTTATACTTTCTCTCTCCGTTTTAATAAAATAAGTTTATATGGATTTGTAATAACGTGAGCAATTAAAGCATTATTTTTACGACTATTAACTCCATTGAAGTAATTTACGTTATGATTTTCAAGATCCTTAGTACCTATACGTGATGTGAATTTTATTTCTCTCCCAAGTCAGCCCATGACCACCCATCATGATAAGTGATGATTCTTACTTCGGGAATCATCAACTCTTCACTCAGGCGAAGGAATTCGATCCTACGAGGCATCTCCGAGTGCATTGTCTCTGCAGGAAGGATGGAGAAATGCTAAAAAATTCCAGAATAGGGATGCTCATTGTTTTGGAGGTTGCCTGTTTCGACAGTCCAATCACGCAAAGGTCAGGCCTCCAAGCACAAGGCTTCTATTATGTGTTGCAAACCTCTTTCTGGGCGACTCTCCCATTCTTTAGGGCCGGACTCTTCTCCTCGGGGTGTCGGCGAGCGAGCTTTTCCTCACGTCAGGAGGAACTTTCCATTTCCATCGGTCACGTTAAATTTAAAAGAACCATTAAAAAGAATCACGTTTTATTGCTGTTATTATTTGTTTATAATCGGTCTGGACTGTAATTTACGATGATACCTAGTTATAGGAAGTGATGTGTGATTTAGAGGTATGCTAAATTGGGTTTCAACAAAATAGATAAGACAAATTTCTCTAAACATCATTCTTTGACGTTTCGGGTTAAGCTAATAACAATTTTCGTTAAATTTCATAAGTAATGTTAATGCTGTGTAATAGTTGCTTCAGGCGATTTAATGAGAACCGCCTCTAAATTTAGGTTTACAAAAATGTTGTGTTTATGAAGCTTACGTCTTAATTAAAAATTTATATTTTAACTTCTTTACCTTCCTAATAGTCCTAGCATTCAACAGATTTGATTGAGGAAATCGCCCATGTAACGGCATTTTAAAATCAAAGCAATATATAAATCTATTTTTTATCTACTGATTGCCAAAAATGACCTTTAATCTTTTCCTCACAATATTTTTCATAAAATAGGCAGAAGGTCGATTGATAAAATAGACAATTGGACGGGTTTGGACATAAACCCTATGGCAAATGGTTTGCTTTTTTGTGGTTAAGGCGTATGCTTAGTTTAATCTAAGTGCACTAGGTAGGGCAATTTTATTAAAATGACTAGTATGTAAATTGTTTTCTATTTTATCTATTGACCTTCTGCTTATTTTGTGTGGATGAATAAAGTTAGTGATATCGGTCTTGGTTACTTGAGACTATATACAAGTATTTTAATACTGTCATGGAACACAGAAAGTTCCAATTGCTCTGTGACTCCTCTAAAAAATCGCCTTAAACATTGAAACCGATCGCTTCAAACGATTAATTAAGAGCTTTCCTTAGTGAGATGAGTCTGTTGATAGATTGGAAAGTAGTGAATCAATAGTTTCATTCACGTACCCGGTACAAGCTTCCAAAACTATTAATCATATCATTATCTGAATACTTAAGGCTTGGAAAGCATCGATACCGAATATTGGTAGCCTTTTAAGGTAGTGATATTAGGTATCATCAGACCATTGTCCCGGAAGATCTTCTGCTCTACTGTCATTGTTTGCTTTGTAGGCTAACTGGGCCGGATTTCATCCTTGGTTTGTCACCACATTGATTGATAGTTCGCTAGAAATCTGTGTAGTAATGAAGATTGTAAGACAGGCTTCTTTAAAGTTTTCTTTCTGACCCACAGATTTCGCCACATTAAGAAGGACAACTAGTATATTTAAAAATATTTATTTTGGTAGTTTTCAAAATAAGGTCGCTGACGGTGTACACTGACGTGTGGATTATACAGTGGGCGAAATATTTTAAATGCTATTGGGGTACCTACTCTGAGCCTTATATGGCTATAACATTCTAAGGCTTCAGATAAACATTACGCTGTACTATGAGCAGAAAACGGGAAAATCCAACTTGGAAGAGTTGATTTTTCTAAAAAGGGTTTTGCTATAAACAATTTGAATTTACAAACGTCAACGATGTAAAAGGTGTGAATTACGAGAATAATGTAGCCCAATTTGGCTAGCTACAAACTCTGATAGGCTAACTTCTATTCGCCGTGTAGTTGAGTGGTGGTTCCCCGTTCTTGGGTATCTTGGGCAGAAGTACTACAAGGATTTTTAGGAACTGGAGAAATTTTCCTATGGCCGAATGGCGCTCGGATTAAATGGCGGGAAAAAACAGCTGTTTATCGCTACCTCTTCAATCAACGAACTGTTACACAGGCAGGGCTAGAGCTTTTCGAGCTTTCTCCCTCGATGGGCCCTAGACGTGATGGCTTCCTTTTTCAGGGCATCCCTTATCATGTAATCGTCGAAGAAGCCAAATCCAGGTTCAGGGGCTTTCTGAGTTGTATTTTTTCCACGTAAAGAAGTTTGCACAAAAAACAAATTAATTTGAAGCTTTCTTGGTTTAAAATACTTCTCGGGCATAAAACACTTAAATGAGACAGAATGAAAAAGAACTGGTTCTGTTGATTGAGTCCTCTTTCTATCCATGAAACAACTTGTGTTGTTTTTCAGTTTTGAAATTTGATTCATCATGAATCATAAATATATTTCTGTTCGATATTGAATAACAGATTGTAAATCAATAATTATAAAGAATGGTGTGCTTAAGGAAGACGGAAGAGCTCTTCTGTTACTTAACACACTGACGCCAATGGCGGTGGATATGTGAGTTTTTAGTTAAATAAATCATTTTCTTTTCACTGAACAAATATTTCACCTGTGACATTTTCTTAAATTCATATATAAGCGAGACTGTAGGTGCATTTAGAATTAACTCGCCTATTAATTTATATAAACCAGATTTACATGTGTCGCGCCTTAGTAGATGCCGTGTCAAGAATCATCAAACTCACTACTTTACTAATGCTGCCAAAATATGCTGAAAATATGGCGGAAAAGAGGTAACGCGAACATTTTCTACAATAACGTCAACATATTTGTTTTTAAATATATTGTGTTGGTGCAAACATAATGTAGGCTTTGAATATTAATTTTGGTCAGGAATTTGCTCGCCACGTGAACAAAAATAATCTAACGTCTAGTTCATGGATTATAAACAGTGATTATTAATGTTGTTTTTCCTCAAAGATTAGTTTAGTCCGTTTCTCGAAGATAGGCCTTCTGTTTTTGATCGTGACCAACTGAGGGCTTTGTTAGAAGAAACCCCTCAAAACCTATTCAGGATATTACGAGAGAAGTTGGTGTTGACCACTCAACAGGCCATTGCCCTGCATGGGCATTTTTGTTGTTCGCCATTTGCCCTGCATTATTTTTGCACCGACCCATTAAATAAATTATTAAGATTATAACAAAATTATATATACAATTACAATTAGAATAAAGCCTTGAAGTCTTTTTAAGAAGAATTTTGTTTGTGAAAAAAAAAAAAAATGTTAATAAGAGATATGCTTTTGCGTTCCGCATTTCCTAAACATCCATGTTGGAGCATCTCACGCTATCCACCCTACAGGAAGACCCAAAAGCTGATAATAACTGCAGATACTTCCGCGTTGCTAAATTTCCTTGTGGTATATTTACCCGAGTATTTGGATATGTTTCTTCTCTTATGCAACGAGAGGAAGTATTTAAGCAGAAAGTGAGTGAGTGTACTTCATTGCGTGCCTTGAGTCCTTACTCGTGCTGACATCTTGCCAACCTCTCTGGTGACAGTTCTACTTCGCTGGTCAGTGCCTCCTTGGCGGCGCCGTATCTCTCAGCCCGCACGTAATCTTGTCTTAGAAGTTCCGTTTCCTGGCTCTTCCTCTCTCCCTTGTCTCGAAAGCACTGTTCTCTTAATTAAGTTTTTTTCCTGTAACCTTTTTTAACCTTTTAAACTTGAATCTCTTGAAATAACGGCATTAATAGGACTCATTATACAGATTTTGTCATCATATGTTACCCGACATTTAACAGAGTTTGGATCTCTTTAACTTTTAAATATGGAAATTACTTTGAATTATCTATTACATTATTTAAATTCTATTTGGAATTGAGGCGCTGCCGAACAGAAAGGCGACTCTCCACGTGATGTTTTTAATTTTATTTTAACGTCCGTCTCGTTTATAACCAGTCCAGAGTGTGGTAGGTGCAGTTTGTTTGGTTCGCGTTTGTACATTTCGAGAAATCCACATACCAGAACCGACTAGAAGGGGGAACTCGTGCATTTTGGCAATTGCATTTAGCGAGCTCGCCTTTCTCGTCGAGATCGCCTCAAATGTAGGTATTTTTAATTCCCATATGTAATTTTATTTAGAATTTCGATTACTTGTATCAAAATTTATCAATAGTTTCAATAAGACGACACATAAACAAAAAATAAAATAATTTTACTAAAAAATTGTAGAACCAATTTGCATTTAAACTAAACACAATTCAAACATAAGAAGT
The DNA here is from genome assembly GCA_946811695.1 of Gonocerus acuteangulatus. Lineage (NCBI taxonomy): Eukaryota > Metazoa > Arthropoda > Insecta > Hemiptera > Coreidae > Gonocerus > Gonocerus acuteangulatus. Next base: position 94,642,234 of record OX328124.1, on the reverse strand, counting down.
ATTAAAGAATTTGTAGAAATGTTTATTTATGGAAAATGTGGAAGGTGTGTCTATTATTACAGGTATTTTACACTCACTGGGTCATTTGCGTCATCCAAAGTAGTACTTTTTTTAAAGCCTTATTTTTACTGGTTAGAACTGAACAGCTAAGAATAGAAAATATTAATATTTCCATTTCTAATAGACAAATAATAGATCTATATAGATAATAATTAAAATTATTTCTCTGAATAATGGCAATCATTTTGAGATTAGGAAGAATTGTCAGGATCAGAGTTATTTCAATACTTTGAAGATACAAATTTACAGGTATTGAGATAAATTTAAGCCTAAAAAATAATTGATATATTGTTCATTGAATTTTAATGATTCAAAACAGTTCATGCTCAACGGAGAAAGTAAACGAAAAGGTATAAACCAAACGGAAAAATAACATGATTTCTAATAACATTTAAAGCTGAATGTTCTGAGATAATGATAGCTACAAGGAATATATAAGAGACAAATAGTTGAGTTTTGTTGGCTGGATAGAAAACAGGCCAGCTTTTCTTGAACTGGAGAAAAACTGGCCAACTTTCATTCCGCTTTTCCTGGACGCATTTCTCAAGGCTTTGCTTTTAGCCCTCTATTCTTCCCATTGGGCTTTATAACTAAAAATTCTTCACACTTATGTAATGCATTTTTTTTTATTATGAACGTTTAAAAAACACACACTGAAATGAATCTTTACTGATATTCAACCATAATGTTCCCAAGAGTGCTCCATGGTCTTACCTAATAAATTATGTAATATATCATAGCTATAAATCGCTATTATGTAAGTATTTTTTCAATAGAAGTAAATGTTAATAGTTTAATCTGATTCTGCTGTTAAAGATCAATATTTCGTAGCCATTAATTGTATAAATATATTATTATTTTTAATTATCTGTCAGACTATAATAACCTTATGAAGGTTTATAGAAATAGGGAAATATTGATATTTTTATAAGGGCACGTCTTATATAACACTTGACAACTGGCAGGACTCAGATATACAATGTAATGTGGTAATAATAGAATATTGGACAGAAAATTATTAATTCTTCAAAATATATATTTTACAACAAGAATAATACGATCGAGTACACGACACCTAAAGAAAGGGCATTAGATACTATTTGATTGTAATATATATTATGTGGCAGAAGGTCAAATCCTATTAACTACACATTATTCTTCCATAATTCTTTATTTCGCTCTAAATATTTCACTTCTCTTAATAATGATAAAAATCATCAGAATCAATAATCAATGAAGCACGATTTTTTCTCCTACATGATAAAACAAAAATCATGAATGCTTTCCTACGATTACTTTGCGTAAATGTTTGAGGACTGTTTTTTCCTCTGAAGAGCATTTCAGGGTGTATTTTACCATTCCATTGTGATCACATTTCTTTTTAATTGAAACTAAATGCATTCTAACGATGTACTTTTATTTTCAGACGTCAGCTGCCAGTTCAAGACTAAACCTGCTATCACTGTGAGTTAAAATTATACCCTTTTTGTAAAAAGTCCGCCATGCATAATAACTTATCCAAATTTAAAATTCATGGAGATGACCACTACTACTATATATGCCAAAAAGCAAAAATAAAAATTCAGAAACATATGACAACGTTTTATAGGAAAGGAGTGGAGTTTTGTGGAGCAGTTTTGTTCATTTGCCTGCCTCAGGAATTAAGAAACATCCAGCCGACCAAAAGACTTATCCTGAAACTGAAAAGAATACTCCGACAAAGAACGTGTTACACAATTGAAGAATTTTTTGAAATAGATTTAGCATCCAGACTGGCATCCTGACTTAAATCTGGAAATGTATTATAATATTATTATATGACGTGTCCATATCTCGAAAAGGAGTTTTTGGAACTAAAGATTATTCTATTCTATTCTATTCATAAGCTGCGTAACTAGACACATTGAAGTTTACACCGTATTCCTATAACCGGGATAAATACAAAATAAACTACGAAGGTTTTTTGCTCTTCAATATTTGTTATACAAAGCTCACTTAATTATTAATTTTGTACTTAGTTTTTGTTTTAGTGTATTATGATTTTCTATACAAGATATGTTCTTTATTAGTAGGGCATGATGTCTACCGAGTTTTGTTGCAAGAATGTAAAAATAACGGCCGCTATGGACAAGTACTATCATTCATAATGGCATGATTGAGTTCATTTTTACAGCACATATTTCTCAATGAGCTCGACTTATTAGCTACAAGTAATATAGCATATTGTCTATTTGTATCCCCCCTCCAGGTGGACCTAGTTTGCTGGTCAACGACCTCTCCCAATCGTTTGTTATGTGAATGTTGTGTACTAAGTTTCATAAAGAAAAAAATAGACACAACGGCCGCTATCGCAAACCCCACACATATATGACCAAATTAATTCCAAAGAGGTTCTTTTTGGTAAAGCCGACGACCATCAACAGTTACATTCTTTGGGAAATTTTCTAAAATAAAATGAAGCTCTTGGCATATGTCTTGGAAAGAATTTTTTACTCCATCTCTTAAGATCTGAGAAATAGATAATTTCTTGTTAAGAAAGTCTGAAGCTACTATTGCAGTGACATGTAACTGCGGTACTGTATTGCCACCAATGCCATTTCCTTACGCAAGTCTAAGACTATTTATTTCTGTACCCCAGTCTACGGCTGTTATTAATTGAAAGTGGATCGAAATCGTTTAGGCTAAATGGATTGGTGTTCCCATTCTCCAACGTTCCGCTCACCTCTGACCCTTCCATGCCTCTGGCCTACCGGCAATACTCAGCTTTGGCATATATAGTGAACGCGTTTTCATTACGGAAGCTTAGAATTCCCTTTTTCTATATGGAAAATTTTGATTTAACTGAATGCTCAAAAGTAGTTTTCACAATCATTTTATAAAAACTTATGGGAAAATTGGCGTATTTTCGTATAAGACTGTTCTGTGGTATCATTTGGGAAGCTTAGAAGAAAATCATCATCATTTTTCACCTTCAGAGGAGCGAATCCCATCCTTTTCCAGCACCGTTTTCTTTAACAGAGGTGGTCCTAATATTTTAGATGAAGATTTATTATACACTCAAACAGTCACATCAAATTAACATTATTAATCTCAGGTCTGTAAATATTATGTATTTCTGGGTTGATGTATATGTTGTCTAACAAAAAACTAAATATAGTTGGGCAGCAAAACTTTCTTTTTTCTTTAAAACAATTTTCTCTCTCAGACATAATATTAATGGAAAGAATTTAAATAATTGTGATGGTTAACACCATTAATTCTGTGTGGTTTTTGCAACAAGCAAAACTCTTTTTTGGGACCTTCTGATTTATTGTCGTTATAAAGACGACATTCATAATTCTAATATTTATTTACATTGATTTTTATATTAATGATGTATTTTTTTATTCGCTTAATTATTTCTAATTATAACCTAGTCTGCAATGAGTATATTAATTAATTTATTTTTACTAGTATTTTTTTTTTAATTTATCATACCTTTAATGTAATATTTTTGAGGATTTAGCGTTGGTCTATTTTAGTCGGAAGTGCTTCACTTTAGATTGACTCGGCTCTTAGTCATTGGTTTAAATTGGTAAGAATTGGAGGTGACCTCCTTCTTGGTCATTCTCTACTTAAGCCGACCCCTGGCTGTCAACCTCCGTCATTCATTCTATATCATTCTTCCGGCATATATGGCAGCCTATTTTTATCTGTCGTACATTTAAACCTGTTTTTTTGTATACCTACCTACTTATTCGTAAGGCGCGTTAAACGTTGACTATCTGCCTATTTTGCCTCTTTTTTGAATGTTTCACGTACTTTTAAGCTATGTCTTCTCAGCTGCAATTGTTGTTATGCTAACACACGTTCATGTTAACTAGCAAATAGAGAAATAATGTCAACACGGTTATGCTCGAAAACCATCGCATATCAAACAATTTCGAGAGGATGAAATAAGAGCTAGAAGATTTCAGGCACAAAAAGTGAAGTTTTGGTATTGTTGTGGCAAAGATTTGTGACCTCCATTAAGATGGATAAGGGACCAATTCGGAAGAGACACGTCGATCAAATGCTATTCACATAATCTAAGGAGGAGGATTGATGTGTCTCAGCTGTATTTATTTTTTTTTGTTTAGTGTATTGCCTATGGCTAGAAAAGGGTGGTAACCTATAGACGACCCGTCCTAAAATTCTTATTAAATAATAAATGGAAGTTAATAAAAATAATATACAGTAATTTTTATTCTTTAAATTGAAATATTTGTTTATATTTAAGTGTTAAAACATAAACTATATGAATAAATTTCGCTTTCATTTGGAGTTGAGGAAGATATGGACTACGAGTATATTTTCTTAAATTTCTCGAATTAAATAAATGTTGTAATTGTAATAAATATTCTACAAAAAATGTTTCAGGTGTCAATTTTTGCTTTCAAGTGCTTAACATTTTGGAATTGTCGCTTTCGTGTTGTTTGGAAATCAATGTATGCAAGCGTTATAGAAAAACATGGTAAAAAATACAGTTCCTATGAGAACAATCTTTTGGTTTAACTTGCAATTTAATTTTCTTAAATGACATTGTGTACTTTCATAATTAGATAACATAACTCTTCAATTTTCTACTGTCCTTCTCCATGAAATGCATTAGACATATTCTCCTAATGCACTCGACAGAAGAAGTGTGGAATTTGACTCCCATCCAAAACCTGTCTCCCATTAAAAACAACACCAAGGAACGTTTTCCCCATGAATCCATTTAGATTAATGTTCCTGTAGATGGAGCCCCTTGTTTAAGGTCTCTCTCATCCGCCCTACGCTTTTTCATCCCGAGTGAAATAGCCCAATCCGTCTCTGAGACTCATCCCCAGAGTATGTTGTAGGAAATAAAGGGTTGTACAGGATTACTCAGCGAACTGTCCTCTCTATTCTATTTCTAGTCCATGAGAATTCTTCCCTGACTAATAAATACTACTTCTGACAGCACTGTACAAATTTAAATATTTCAAGTTGCGTTTTGGTGATTGTGCTTGGTATGCTGCCAGTTGGTGTTCTTTACTGAAACAAAAAGGATTAAGCATATATTCTAGATATAAATCTACTCAATTTGTCCCACTGTTTTTCTTCCTAGCAAATTCCAAAGCCTGACCAATTGAGAGACAACTCTAACTTTTAAAGTATTTGTGTCATCCGCATTTTACTGTCAGTCCAACTTTTAGACTTAAACACTACTAAATTCATAACATTTGACCTATAGACATGCTTAAGCTAAGGAAGCCATGCTTCCTTAGGCATAAAGACACATGCCTTGATGAAGCAACATGTGCCTTGATGCAGCATCAAGGCACATTATGTTAAGAATTCAAATCTCTTGATTGTATACTGCTACTGTCAGACTCCCAGATTTACTTATAATTGCTTGTAATTATATAATTATGCAATGAAGTACAATAAAGGCCAAATCGTTGAAATTAAATTGGATTTAAATTTTGGAAGGTTCTGCCATCCTTGGTTTTGGTTACTTTTACTCCTCTCATAAACGCTACTTTTACTTTACCCCAAATTTCGCCGGAATTCAGTGCGTTAAAGTACTTGGCCTTTCGTTTTAGGGGACTCATTTTTATGTCAATTGTCATCATTATGAGACTAATTTAAATAAATATGTGTGCGAGCGGCTGGTTTTTAGGATAACTGTGTATAAGTCGACATTTTTCGGCAGCATTTCCGCATTACATCATCGGAGCGAGTTTTATCCTTATGGAAAGGAAGGAAACACGCTAAAACGTTTAAGGAAATGTAAATAAATAGTTTTGTATAAATAAGTTACCTTATTGAGAGTTGTATTTACAGAAGGACTCCTGGGTGATTAGCCTGTTTCTACAATAATATATAAACTGGCGCCATCAGCTGTTTATTCTCCACCATCTTCCTTCCGCCTTCCATTATCCAAGGACGACACTAGAATAGGAGAATCGGTATTTCTTGCATAATACTCAAATCATTCAATATCTTAGTAAAACCTTTTTTGGCTCGCGTACCACTTGTCAGTAAGAATAATTATGTTTTTTTTCGTGGTATGTATGGGACGACTTTATATTCACATATAACGTGTAACTTATTGATACAAGTTACACGGAAATACATGAAGACTGCATGTCGGATTATAATCTTACTGTATCATATACACATATGTGTGTGTCTGTGTTAGTTCAATGTTTTATATTTGTCTAGTATTTTGGCATGTGTACGAATAAATATTTTGATAACACAAAATTATAAAAAAAAGTTCTTATCATTAGTTAAAGTTAATCAACTCGGAGATCAATAAATTTCAATAATGATGCAATAAGTGGTCCCTATTAAGCCATATGGGGAAGTGAAAAAAAAAATCAGCATTTCAGCGATATTACAACTCTGACAACGACATTTCAAATATAGACAAATTATATTTTTTTTTTAAATTTTATATATCGGTATTTTTTTATTTTTTTTTTAACTTTTCTTTATCTTACTTATCAAGTACTGCATTACCACGAGTACTGCTGCATCGAAAACGCTGTTCATGTACGAGGTAACAATCTGGCGAATTATGGCTACACAAGCTTCCATGTTTTCGGGGCTTTAATTGTGAAATCGTTAGTATATGATGAAATCCTGAGACCTTTAGGTCTCGATAAACCCTTTTTTTTTTCTTTTTTCTTTTGTTAAGTGCATCAACCTGAACAAGAAAAACTTACCCGATAAATTATATAAAACAAACATTTAAACGTACGAATAAATTATAGAATACCTTCTCTATGTAGATGCGCCATTATTGAATAGTTTAACCATTAATTATTTATCAATAGCACAGTTTATAAAAGATATATATTCCTTAATAAACACAGATAATTTGTTAGGTACCTATACAAATAAATATTGAAACTCTGACTTACCTTATTGACTGACATACGGCACATTGGAAATTAAACAATAAACTAAAACTCCACTATTTTAAACTAATGATGTTAGTAGCCAACACTTAATAAATAAATAATTTTTTTATTGTGTTATTTGTTTTAATAAGTTGTTTGGATATTGAAGTTTAATTTAGTGGGTTATTAGTAAATACCATGGAAGAATAAATATTCAGGACATGAGAAATAGGAATAAACCAGTTTTTCTGCTGACCCCGTTCTAACTGATCGAAGGCTCGTCCCGGCTATTTCCATTAGATTAAGATCGAAGAGGCATTTCAGATTTATGGGGATCTTATATTTTATGATGATTTTATGGGAGACCTCATGACGGTCCCCATTCCTACGCAGTACTATTACTATTCATGAATATGATTATCTTAAGGTCTTGTATGAATGAGTAATTGTAAATATTTAAGTTATGTAGTTTAGCTTTAAATTAAATTGAAAGGCTGCCATGCAAACAAGCCGATGGTTCTTTTTGTCCCTTTTAGCACTTTCCTCCGAAGGAAAGTAGCTATTGAGGTTGGACTCATGACGGAATTTTTGAAAAATTTCTTCAAATCTTTATCGATCCTACCTAGTAGACACCGAAAATGACCCCCGTTAAAATTTATATATATATATATATATATATATATATATATATATATATATATATATATATATATGTATATATATATGTGTCTGTTAACACGATAGCGGCCAGAGTTTTTGTTTTTTCGTCACGAAACTTGGTATATAGCATTCAATTAGCAAACGATTCAACGAGTTCGTTAACCACCAAAGTCGGTCCACCGGAAGGGGGGGGGTTTACCCCGAACCCAAAACACTAATTTGATTATGTCAGCCGTAATATTTGTTATATTTCAACGAAACTTGGTATTCGTAGTGGTAATATAGTGAGAAAAGTGAGATAAAAAAATGAACTAAATCGGTTCATTAGAAGGGGGGGTTTACTCCGGACCCACAATACCAATTCGCCACTACCAGCCGTGATTTTTGGTATATTTCAACGGAACTCGGTATTCGTAGTGGTAATCCACAGGTAAATAACTGTTGTAAAAATAAACTAAATCGGTTCATTAGGAGGGGGGGTTTACTCCGGACCCACAATACCAATTCGCCACTACCAGCAGTGATTTTTGGTATATTTCGACGAAAGTCGGCATTCGTATTGGTAATTCGCCACTACCAGCAGTGATTTTTGGTATATTTCGACGAAACTCGGCATTCGTAGTGGTAATCCACAGGTAAATATGTGTTGTAAAAATAAACTAAATCGGTTCATTAGAAGGGGGGGTTTACTCCTGACCCAAATTCTTAATATACTCATACCGGTCGTAATTTCTGCTGTATTGTAACAAAACGCGGTATACGTCGTGGGTAACTCATGAGAAAGAAGTGTTGTAGAAATGAGCTGAATCGGTCAATCGGAAAGCGGGGGTTTAATTTGTAATATATTTCAATAGAAAAGCCCGTCAGACGTAGGTTCACAAAGCCGCCGCAAGGAGCGCTTTCTACCACTAGAGTGACTGTATCCTGTTCCTGCGTTAGATCAAAATACGATAATATGAGGTTTTTTGTATTTATTACGAAGTGTAATAGGTACCATGTGTAAACATAACTCTGGAAGCAAATTATTAATTGATCAGTTACTCATTACAAATTTAAAAGAGAACTATTCATGTTTTTATTTTATTTATGTAGGATATTTTAAGCAAATTGTTCTGGAAAGCAATCTACACTACCCAAATTCTGAGGAAAGTGCTTAGTTATGCAGCTCCTGCGTGACGGACTTTTTTTTCAATGCATCGACTGCTGAGGTCATTAGCACCAAGGTACCTTTGTTGATAGCAGACTCCAGTTTTGAACAACGTTTTACTGACAGATTTGCTGAAACGTAATATAGGAGAAGGGTGATAATACTTCAGCAGTCGAAGAACCAAACAAAAAAAAAACAAAAAAAAAAAAAAAAAATGTCTTAGAGAGAGTACAAGGATTTCAATTTTATATAGTTGTATTTATCCACTTATTTACGCTGAAGTAACTAAATGTATTCCTAAGAGTTTCCTATTATTTATTCTTTTATTGGTTTCGGTTGCCAACATTTCATTGGACGAATCGCTGCTTCTTAAAATGTATTATAAATAAATAATTAAATATTAAACAAAAAAAAAGCCTCTCATTTGTAAATTATTCTTTGAACAAAAATAAAATGGAAATCCATTAAGTGAATTGTAATGAACTAAAATTTTCATCTCTTAATGTAATCTACTATATATTTGTCAAATACCACTCACTCACTCACTCACTGACCTATCATCGCCCAGCCCAAAACACTCGACAGAAAATTTTGAAATTTTGCATGGACACTCCCTATACAACGTAGGCACTCACTAAGAAAGGATTTTTTGATATTCGAATTTTTAAGTATTTTTAGAGGGGATTAAAGTTTTAGTTGGTTAGAGCAGGCAAGCCTAGGCAGCATGCGTTGCTAGGACGATAAAGAACAGCTGTTACCTGTATCTATTTCATAGTATTATTTTTAATTGAGGTTAATTTCCTCTATGATGGCAGTCCTAGAATTACTAGAAATAAAATGTGATTTTGCCCTTCATAGAGTTTACCCAAAATACTCGCGAACCACTTGAAACAAAAATTTGAAATTTTGCACGGACAATACGTTTAGAGTGTAAACACTCGCTAAGAAAGGTTTTTTTGATATTCAAATGTTTAAGTACTTTTAGGGGGGTTTGAATTATTAAGGAGTTTCTCGTCGGCTCAAAAATGGTTCGATTTTGATAACATTAGGTACAAAAATCTTTCTTCTCGTTTAAAAGGTCAAGTACATTAACCAGTTGAGTCCGTTTACTGGAACATGGTTTTTGGAGCAAAATTTGTGCGAAAGATTCCTTAGCGCACGAAAACGAATGAAACCATTTTTAAAGCGAGTTCTGTAGCCATTTACCAGAAAAATTGATAAAAATATTTTTCAAAACTAATGTTCTGTTTGGGTATTTAGAAACGAAGTATATGGAAAAAAATTGTATGAATGGTGATACAAAGTTTTCGGATCTCAGTATATTTTCTAAAATATCTCGAAAACGGTTGGGAAAACGTAGTAAGTGGAAGGCGGCTATTTGAAAAGTTACTAAATTCTCTACAATAAGGTTCTGTTGTAATGTTCTGTGGGGCGATGTCAATCGAAGAGATAAGTGCTTAAAACTTCAAATTTGTTAGTTTTATGCTTTTCAACGTGTATTTGTCACTGTTTACCTAACTTTTTAAGCGTTTTTTTTTTTTTTTTCTTACGTTTCAACGGAAACAAGCACGGTTACCTCCAAATGGTGTTTCCTGGGTAACTTTAAAGTCCCTCCAATAAGAAGCTATACAAAATTATGTAGTAGCGTTAATTTTGGTCATATCTTATTTAACTCAATATAAAAAATACTTATCGGCCGTGGTGAAGCACGGGTATTCAGCTAATTAACTATGTAAGTTAATTAATACGTTAAATAGGAAAGATCAGAAAATTATTATTTTTGAAAGTCGGGAAATATCAAAAATCTTTTCTCATCAGTAGAAGTCGCTATTCGAAAATAATAATAGTGTAATTTTCTACGTGCTTAAAAAATATAACTTTCTGATTATTTTTGTTTTTATTTTCCTATTTTAAACAAGAATTCTTTACATGCAGTATCTTATAAATCTGAATAATTAAACCTCGACTCATCGTCATCTTTATTTAAAAACTTATTTAAAAATTATTTATTAAATGACAATTGTTTCATTAACTGGACAACCCACTATGAAACCACTGTGTATTAAAGAGGGCGACATACTCCGTCAGATGCTTAATTTTTATGTCTTCAACTTATGAAGAATTAACTTTTACTTAATATAGAACTTATAAGTCAATAAAATTATACTGCTTTAGATAAATATAACGCTAGGTCGATATGAAACACAAAACCTTTTTGGTTAAGGCGCCTGCACGTAGGGCACTGGCTTCAAATCCGTGCTTGAAAATTTTTGTAAAGTTAAAGCTTTAAATTCTACTCTTCAAAAAATGCTCTATACGTTTTAATATAAAATAGTATTAGATTTTTGTATTTTAGCCTAATTTAGTAGTATGCTAAAAGGAAAGACATTTTACTCCTCCACTTAAAACATTCTTATAAATTCTTTATTTACTGTCCTCATTATTATAATTTTTTATTTACTTATTTATCGTTGTTGGACAATTATTATGACTTTCCATCAAACCTTTTCGTGGTGTTCTGACCGTGGTGTACTTTTAAGTTACACCACCTTTGCCTTCCCGTCTTGACGTGGACTAGAGACTTCTGCAATAGTATTGCTCCAGACCTAGTCATTGAAATCTCATGTAGGGGAAAATCAAGAAGAGCATTCAATTCCATTAAATTGATTGCTTATTACTACAGAAATCTTACTATCTTGCTTTTATCATTCACACTGAATTAGCCGCTAGTTCTTCTGGAGGCGATAGATTTGAGATATTCATACACATGATTAGAGAGCGGATTGCTGGATATGAATCGGCAATCAAGGAATCAATGATAGCTTCGGATTGATAGATCTCTATCAGCCTAATCTAATACACCTTCCACGTGTCTTATCATTTCAATCAATGTTCATCGTATTTTTTGCCTGCCTAATATGGATTGAATATATATACGTTTGGAAGTGTGGCTCAATCTTTGATTATTATACTTGGTCAATTCAGTTATAATTTGGGATTTTCCTACTCCAAGTTCTTACTTTTTATCTACGTCCTGGTGGTCAATTTTGTTTTCACAAGCCCTCCTTAAATGTTGCACTTGGCCAACACAAAAGTATTGAATAGGCATTTCCCTTACAAAGTTCATTTCTTATAGTAAATGGTATACATCCATAACAAGATTCTTTGGTTGTCCATCAATCTTGCTGGCAGGCCTTTAAAATAGTTCTTCTATGTTTGCGAAACAAATAGAAATAACAAATCGTTGAAAATCATCGATTTGTAACACTCAATACGGTATGATATTTGTGTGAGTCTGAATACTTTCGTTACTGATGGAAGTTCAAAAAATAAAATATTCCATATATGTTCATAAATTATATTTTTCCCTAGATGTTTCGTACACTTTTGGTGCCTCTTCAGAGATACATGTTATTAATATATAAACTTACAGCTCCATCTTGAGAACCTTCCACTAGTAGGGCCACGTCCAGACTGGAACGTGGACGGTTCTTCTCAAGTTTTTACATTACCATAAATATGCTTTAGCGAAGACTAACCTAAAAAAAAAATGGTTTTATTGTGCCGACGTTTCGGCTTGAACTTCAAGCCTTCATCAGGGCTGTAAAAAACAAGTAGGACGGATGTAGTACTGAAATATACACATATATATATATATATATATATATATATACATATGCCTACAAACATAAATACACATACATATATACATACATACATATGTGGAAAAAGACAAAAACATAAAATACTAGAACATAATATATAGTGTTTGGATTCTTAGGAAAACAGATATAAGAATAACAGATTACATATTAGATTAGATATAAGAATAACAATATGGGCTTACCGATGGGAAGATAGAGAACTATTCCTCACAAATGCGGGATCATTTCTGACAGTTAATACAGGGAAATATAGGAAGAAAGGAGTTGGTGAGGGGGAGGGGGGTTCTGGACCACCCAATGGACAGAGACGACCACGACCTCTTCCTCATAATTAATCCTGATAAGATTCCAGAAATTCTAACAGCCTTTAACTCCTACCACCCCCGGTTAATATTCACCATCGAGACCGAAACTAACAACTCCCTCCCTTTCCTTGACATACTCCTTATTAGAAATACAGACGGCTCTATATCCACTGATTGGTATACCAAACCCACTTACTCGGGACGACTTCTCCATTACCTTTCCTCACATGTCAGAAATGATCCCGCATTTGTGAGGAATAGTTCTCTATCTTCCCATCGGTAAGCCCATATTGTTATTCTTATATCTAATCTAATATGTAATCTGTTATTCTTATATCTGTTTTCCTAATAAATAATGTTTTTGTCTTTTTCCACATATGTATGTATGTATATATGTATGTGTATTTATGTTTGTAGGCATATGTATATATATATATATATATATATATATATATATATATATATATATATATGTGTGTGTGTATATTTCAGTACTACATCCGTCCTACTTGTTTTTTACAGCCCTGATGAAGGCTTGAAGTTCAAGCCGAAACGTCGGCACAATAAAACCATTTTTATGATAAAATGTAGTTTTATTAAGTAGCAGTGACCGAACCCCGACAATCCCTACCTTGCATCATCAACGGTCAACGATCTCCTCTCACTAAAAAAAAAAAGTGTCCACTGGCGTTCGCGTATGCGCGGTGGCCATGTACGTAAAAGAAGACTGTATGTTATACAGTACATTACATAGGTTTGTCGGGTAGACCTAAAGCATATTTATGTTCCTGAATATTAGCAGAAGGCTCTAAACGAATTTGTAACACCTTTCCCTGACGAGGCAGCAAAAGTACGCCAAACATTTACGGAAAATAAAGTTTGTGAAACTATTTATTGAAGTTTTTATTTATGTCCGTACGCTTAAAACGAAAATTCGAAGGTTTAAGTAAAGGGTCAAATATTACAAATGAAATATTATATCGTGTACATATGTATATTATTAATCTTTTCTAAAGTTAACCGCCGCTTCCTTTCTTTACTCTTTTACTTTATATTGTTTATTAAAAACAATTTAACTAACAATTTTACCTAAATATAATGAAATTTGTCTCATTTATATTATTTGTTTGTCAGATCTTGGTTTCGCAAGATATTCTGTGTTACTCTGGAATCAAATAGCACAAACCCATCCAATTAAACGATATTGTCTTTTCTCACAACAATCAACGTTCTAATTACCGGTTTAATGGATGTTCGAGAGTTACTAAAGCATCATTATTCTTCAGGGAGCAATCTCATATATATGGAATTGATAAGAATTTTCAGCACTGAATCATTGCTGTCTCTTTCTCCTGACATATTCGGGATGGCTTATCCCTGACGTGTCTCCTTGCTATGTGCTTGAGCGATCATTCTGCTATTCGCGTGCTTCAGGATATCGGCCGACAAGAGGTGGAGGCTGCTACAAGAAGTAGGGCGTGCTATGGAGTAACGGAACACGGGGTGGCCACTTTCAACGGTCAGTCTGTCCGGGTTAGCCTTCAGAATCTAAGGTATTTACACGAATCTCATAGTCCAAGGACGATACCGGGACAATGGAAATCTTGAAAGCATTATTTATCCCTCCTCCCCCGAAAATATTTCGGTATTAGATTTCTTTGTCGTAGTAATTCTTTTTTCTTGGACGAATCTATAAACAAAGATATCTAAAGTTAATTACAAAGACTTAAATAATGGAATGCCTCAACAACAGATAAGGGAGCGTTATTGTGGAAAATGTCAGCAAGGAATGGACCACTTTATGGATTGTAATGACTTTCATAATTGGGAAATACAATCGGTGTTATTCTCAATTGAACAATTACCTACTTATTACAATCGAATATAATATATTGAATATTTAAGAATAATTTAGGGCTCCCCTTGGAAGGATGGCTGGCGTTCCGGATTCCGACGCAGAGTGGTCCAAAATTCAAAGTTACCGCGATAATATTCTAAACGATGTTTATAGTTGTTCTTTGTTTTTTATTTGAATTAAATAGCTGATTCAATGATATTAAAACAAGAAATTACAATATTATATATTATACTAAAAATGAATTAAGGGGTAATACTACCTTGTAACTTTTTTTTTTCTTTACCATTTTTTTTATGGACTAAAGTTCTTCTTTAACTAATAAAAAATGATATCCAAGAGTGTTTGTGTAAAGATTTTTTTTTTTTTTTTTTTTTTTTTTTTTTTTTTTTTTTTTTTTTTTTTTTTTTTTTTTTTTTTTTTTTTTTTTTTACGGTTTTCAGAGAGAACTACCTATGCCCATTGTATGCGATGCTGATTTGAAGATATTATTTTGAGCGAGCTTCGATTGGTACCTTTTTATTGTCAAGTTTTTTTTTGGCCCTCCTTTAATACATTTCAAAATTAAAACCAATTTCTGTTTATCTTTATTACAAGAAAGTATGAAAAAAAATTAAGTAGGAAAAAATAAACATCCCAGGACATTTAACTTTAAAGTCGTTTTCTTAAATCGGGCGATACTCTGGCGACTTTTTTGCCTAATCAACTTCAAATTTTAACTAGAGCTTCCTAATGATATTTTCTAGTATAGTACGCAGGATTTTTTCGGTTCATTGAATTATAACTATTTTATGAGATATTTTTTATTAGAAAATGAATAATTGTTCACCATTTTCGAAAAAATTAATATTTCTTAAAATTCTTACGTACTTTACTAGTTTTAATCTTATTCTTTCGAATTAATTTTAGTTTTTCGTTCTAGATTAAAAATTGCCATCTGCAGACTATCTGCAGAAAAAAGAGGGCTTCCGTTCGTCAGCCACACCGCCGCAATTTTTTTTTCGAAGAG
Organism: Gonocerus acuteangulatus; assembly: GCA_946811695.1. NCBI lineage: Eukaryota > Metazoa > Arthropoda > Insecta > Hemiptera > Coreidae > Gonocerus > Gonocerus acuteangulatus. Next base: position 94,626,640 of record OX328124.1, on the reverse strand, counting down.
TTGAACTTTTTTTTTTGTTGGATACTTTATCATTTCATATAAAACTTATATTTAAAGAATTGAAAAATATTTGCCCGAACTGATATATTTAAATTTTGGTTACAATTGGAGTTAAGGAAGAAAAGACATATTTTATTAACGGACATGAGCAATCAGTTTCATGTTGTGGCGCCTAAAGTATTTTTTTAGATGTAATTTTACATTTTTTTCATGTGTTTACATTTTCCACGAAAGATCGAAACAAAACATTTTCTTCTTCTATTCGAAGCTTTCTGAACAACACTAGAAATAAGAACGGAAACTAGTAAAGATGACGCGGCTACTGCGAGGCGGTCTTTTTTTTTTTTTTATAGAAAACTGTGAACAATTTCAATTTTTGTGAAAAAGTATGTTTGCTTTAGGTTTTAACGGAACATTGCTCCTTCTCCTAACTTGAAGTATTCATGATAATTATTCTTACACACTAACCTGTTTCTCAGTTTATAATTAGACTCTTAAACGTGTACAGTTGATGTGTAATGGTCGCCTAATTGTTCCCAACTGCATTTCCCATAGCCATAAAATATTTTGTAAGTGCATAATATATATGTTTGTATGTATCGCCGCACTTAGGTGTATAACAGCCGGCACCGCTCCGAAAATTACTCTCTTATTTTCCCGTCCTTTCTTTCTCTCTCCCTCTCCTGACTCTTAGTATTTCCCTCCATCAAGGCCCCTCCCACCATTCTGTGGGTCACGATTCTTTGTGACCTTGGTTACATCACGGAGCTACACACGGCTGCGTTACTCACACCCACCCACAGGCATCCTACATACTTACAAACCACACTATACTCCGTCTCGGGGAGGGGTAGCTCAAATGTCAGGCCCGGTTATGCTGGCTTATTTAAAAGCTGTTCTGCATTCCAGCATTCCAAACACGTTGGGCTTCCTTAACCAGCAGCATTTCTAACCCATATATCTTACTTTAAAACCTTTAAATGTCTGCTCCTTCATAAAACTCTCCTCGCCTAACTCCTCACAATAAACGTAGGTTGTATTGCTACGATCTTACAAGACAAGAAATGTAGCTATAGTACATGTAGTGTACTCATTAAAGAATTTTTTTTAAAAGTTTCTTCAATTTTTCTAAATTCTACTAGTGTGCCGAAAAAAGTCCGACTCGCAAGATGTGCGTCATCTTAGCGCGTTTCCGTTCTTATCCCTAGTGTCATTTAGAACGCTTAGAATTGAAACTGTTAACGTTTTGTCTTAATCTTTCGTGAAAAATGTAAACACATGTAAAAAAGTATAAAGAAATATCGAAGCGATCTTCTCTATTTTTTTCTGTTCGCATCAATTACTTATCAAATGTGTGCCTGAAAGCCCAGTACCTAAAGCAAGCGTTAATATTCATTTCGCGTCAAACACATACTTAAATAACAAATTTAAGCTCGAGAGTAGTAGAAACTTTATAAATATGTAAGAGAAGTTAAATTTTTTTTAATGCATTTCGGTACAAAAAAAGTCATTAAGAAATAAAAGAGCTTTTCAGGCTGGCTAAATTAAACTTGGCCAATTGATTTTCAATTGCAGTAGAAAATTTCAATATGATCACAATAAAACCATTCATCAATATCTAAAATAGTATTGTTTTGAATGTATAATTGGCTTTAACCATTAAACTTTAATACACAGTTATATAACATGAAAAGAGCTTCAAATAAAAACAGATATAATCAATTGTTTTGGTTCTGCCAATTTTTTTTGTAATGTTTTTATTTCTCCATAACGGTAGTTGAAAAATCGTGACTTGTTTTAGATGATTGCTGAACCTTTAAATCAGATTGTAAGGCTCAAGGAATTTCGCTCGTCGAGTTATCAGAATCTTGTTGTTTTCACAAGATAGGCCAATAATAATTAACTTTTGAAATAGATTGAATTTTAGATAACCTGTCTTGATTTTAGTAATAAGAAGTTCTCATAAAAATGTTTTTTCTGTGAAGAAATACATCAAGTACTTTTTAGTTAGCGTTTTTTTTTTTACCCATATGTTCTTTCGGGTGAAAATGCGATCATTATATCGAGGCAACGACACAATATAGTGATGTTCACAAGAAATATTGACATTTAATGACCCGCGGTGTCAGGAAGATATGTTCAAATCTTTGTGTTATTTTGACGAAATATGATGGCTAAATATAACTTTGCCTCAAAGGAAACATAAATTTCGTTTAACAACAGAATATCCGCGCTAATGGCCCAGATGTCGATGCGGCGTAAAAAAAAAAAAAAAAAAAAAAAAAATGCAGGATCTGAGGAGCTGCGTTCAAGTAACAACCTGCCGAATTATGTTTTGTAATGATTTGAAATTTTAGGGTAAATAATCTTACATTATTTGCATTATGTAATTTAAAAATGAACGTTTCACCTAAACGGTTTAGACGTGGCCGTGTGTGCGGAAGGTCTTCCTTTGGGTCAGTTGAAACTGTAATGAATTATACACACTTAAGTTGCTCCTGAAGACGGAGGCGTCCAGTGGCGCGAAGCATGTAGAGCACAAAATAAAAAAAAATAATGAACATTTGAAGTTTTTAAAATATATGACCTTCTGCCATTTAATGTCATAATTGAGAACAAGAGTCACAATCGTATAATACAGAAGTATGTATTATCCATAGGTGGGCGTTAAAAATCAAATAAATACTGTTCCATAAAATCAGTTATTACTCCAACTGAAACCTTTTTGATAAGGGCAATGTAATCTAATTAATTAATGCATGGGAAATAGAAGGCTTATTTAATTAGGATAATTTATTGTATCTTGTTACTATTTTTTTGTTTTTGTTTTACCTTTATCTGAATTATTGAGGTGTTTATTTGTCTCAATTTTTGTAATTTACTTTTTTAACATATTGTGTGTTGTTAAAAAAACCAACGCTACAAAATATTGGCTGCTTCTATTTTTTTACTTATTAATCATTTGTCCTCATGTTCGATTTGTTTTTCATCTAAACACAATCTGCCTCCTTAGGGTCCTACGACATCATTATGGAAGACGCACAACCCCATAAATCGTCGTGATTGGCCGTATTCTGCAGGGGTTGAGCAGATGGCATCTATAAAACGGGAAGATGAAAGCATAAAAAAGAGCAAAAGAAGAATACACTTTTATGTTTGTAGATGTCGTGATGATCATCGTCGTGACGGAGGCATTCGTGTCCCGTCTGTACGTTCCGACATAAGGCAAAACAAAACAATTTATTGCGGTGGTCTCAAACAGAATCATTGAGATAAGGCATATCTCTGTGTCGGGGCTTGTACGTTTGTCTACTAAATTATATATAAAAAAAAAAAAAAAAAAATCTTTTCAAATAGGCACGTCAATCAGCAAAATAAAAACTGTTTACTGTTTAGTCATTATATTAAAACTGCCCTACCGGTTTCACATCCACTGACGCTTCTTTGGAGTCACTAATACTACTTAACCCCTAATTGTGCTACAAGGACCAAGTCCACGTACAAAAGGTTTTATTTTATTTATTCAAATTCTACCTATTTAAAAAAAATAAATCATTGAAATTTTTTGTCACTTTAGGAGATCACTATAATTTAGTATTTTAGTTTAATGTTGTTTTTTTTTGAGAGAGGAGGGCAAAGAAATAATTAATTTCAACATCTTGGAAGGATTGAAAAAAAAAATGTAAAAATCCTTCAAAATCGTAACCTTCCAACAGCCATTACTCAATCACAATTTCATATTTATTCAGAAATATTTATTCAAAAGTAGCATAAGGACTTGTTAAGCAATTCATTAATACAGGCCGTAATGTTTGCTTCCGGGCAACGAATCTTCGTTGGCCTCGTGACTAATGAATGCGAAATCGAGAAATTATGCATTCTCGATCCATAAGGAGTGCGGGTTTACCCTGTAACGATATTACTAATTTGCTTATTTTGGACCTTATTCTTGCTTCCTTTGCAGCGAAACGTAATACATCCTTAACTAATAAGAGATTGTAAAAATAAACATCTGTGTATTAGGTGTGTGCGTTTAACTACTCTTGTAGCTAAAATTTAAATGTTTGTCAAAGCGTTTTCGCCTTGACGTTCCTCACTACTAGCACCCACTTTATGAACTCAGACGTTGAAGAAGGTTCGCGGTCCATAGATCTGCACTGCGTAATACCCCAGCCTATTTGCGCTCGCCTTAGGCTGGAATTTAGACTAAACCAATTGGCTGTAGCAAGTGTTTGAAAGCGAAGGAATGCTTTAGTGTGCCCCTTGACATTAGGAATAATACGGCCTTGTCCGTCCTTGCTGCACCGTATACCTTCTGGGGCCCTTTCACCGGCGGGCCTCTCGCAATCATTCCTGCCGCTGTCGACATCACTCCAGACATCATCGTCTTCATTGTCTCTGGCATTCGCTCGCCATCCGGTCCGCTCCATACGTCAAGTCGAGTTCCCATTAACAATTGCTGGGGTTTCTCCCAGGATTGCACTTTTTCCACGTACGTTCTCATTCGCGAAAGCCTTGAAGTTCCTGAAAGTTGTTGGCGCCAATTCGCGTCCGCTATGTTCATATGTGCATGATTGTATAGCTAATGAATTATATAATTGCTCATTTAAGAAAAATCTAGCTTTCGCCTAATCTTTCCTCACATTCTCATAATATGTATTTTTTAGGCGGAACACATCAAATAAATAAATAATATGTATTTCACAAAATTAGTTGAAACTTTATTTATCCAAGATTTTCACTAATCACTTTTGAGCGTGATATTAAAATGAAATTCACTTCCTAAAAATTACCAATTAAAGGTAAGTTCAGTTGGTATTCAAAATTAAAATAAAATCTTCTGCACGAATGCTTCACAAAATATAAAACGATTTATCACGAAAAATAAAGTCTTCCGTGCAAGCTTTATAATTTTTTTCTCTTAGATAAAGAAGGATAGGGGCACTTGTTAAACTACAAAACTTCTTGTGCTCCCTAAAAATTATTTTCATAGCGTATATCTTTATTGTAAGAATTTTAGGGGATTTGCTTGTTGGGGAATATTTACTATCATATACCAAACATGAATGAAAGGAATGGAACACGAATGCTCCTTGAATTTGTACTTCAGTGGATAGAATTGCAAATATACCCCTTTGCAGTAAGAGAAATGAACAATCTTAAAAAAGAAAAACCGTTTATTTTCCTTCAAAGGGAAATCGTTTTGATCATGAAAATGTTATTCATTGAAAATTATATTCATTTGTTACAATCATTTGTTGTAACATGATGCCCCTATAATGTACGTAGGCCCATGCAGCCTTTCATTAATTTATTAATGGGTACCAGCCATTGAATATGTTCCCATTGTGCAATATGAACAAGAATCAGATACCTCTACAGTATCTGCTCCTCTAGGGTTAATTTTTTTTTATTCATTTCTTGTACTAATTTGTAGGTACCTTAACAATTGCCTTTATTCTTCTTCTGGAATATGCTCAAGTTTTAAAAATGAGAACCCGCCAAATTACGAATCCTACACAAATCATTCTCGGGCCACATGTCCGATAACACTTGCGTTACATTTTTGCGTTTCTTGTAACGCATTATCTGGGGACCTTTAGCCATATGACATTTTCGTATCAAAATTCCTAAGTGCTATACCGCAAACTCTAATATTTGAATTAATGTACATAATATAGGAAAATAGGAGGCATTTAAAGATCATTTTACTCTGATTTTAATAAATCAAAAAAATAAATATTATTAATTAGATAATACATTACATCCGAGACGTTTTTCTATTTTGGCCTTCAAACGATTCTCATGATGATTTGTCTTAAATTTATTACAAAATCAAACGTCAGATGATTTGTCTTAAATTTATTACAAAATCAAAATCATTAAATTCACAGTGTGTAAATTCATTTTTAGATAATCCTTATAAAGATCTCTACACTGAAAGAGGAACAAAACGTAAGCCGCTCATAGTGCGCTGTATGCTTGATAGAGAGAATGGACATGTTCTTACACAACCATCTCACGCACACAGACATCTTTCAATTCCTCCCTGGAGAGTAAGCAACTTAAAAATTGACCTTACATTAACTAAATTTAAAAAGAAAATCGCACTTTCTAAACACTTTTACAAGACAACGTACAAGCGACGAACGACTACAGACACAGTGTACATATTTACTGATGGATCTAAGATGAATGACGGCGTCGGTGCAGCTGCTATTATAAATCAAGAACAATATCTCGTCACCTTACCAAAGAGCACGAGCATAAACACCGCTGAGCTGCATGGCATTCTCTTAGGTCTAACTAACGTACAGACTACAACACAGAACATAACACTATGCTCGGACTCATTAAGTTGTTTACTCTCCTTACACATATATAACACTAATCCTGTCATCATTGACATTTTAGAACATATCATCAGACTTCAGACGCACAACATACTGGTAACAATGTTCTGGGTACCAGGACACGAAAATATTGGACAAACAACGACTGCGGACGAAGAAGCAAAACACGCAAGCAGACGGGAATCAGTGGACTCTAACTTACTAACGACTGAAGACTTACATTTACTAATTACAGAAAATATCCGTCTTGAATGGCAAGCCTCATGGTACAGCACAAGAGATAATTTCCTAAGAGAGATAAAAAGCAGTACTCATGAATGGCAAGCTAATACGCAATTAACAAGACGTGATGAAGTTGTAATTACAAGACTACGCATTGGCCATACACACTTAACACATTCCTATCTCATGACAAAACAAGACAGACCTATATGCCAGACATGCAACAGGCCACTGACCATTAAACACTTACTAACAGAATGCAAAACACGAGACTACTTAAGTATACCATATCACATGTCCGAATTATTTTCCGAAAAAAGCCCACACATTGTTACCATACTACAACACTTACATAAACTAAAACTTTATAACAAAATATGAGGTATGGATGTATGCAGATATGGATGTATCTGTGTGAGTCACTGTAAGTTTGTGTGTGTGTGTGCGCGCGTGCGTGTGTGTATGTGTGTGTGTGTGTGTGTGCGCGCGCGCGTGTGTGTGTGTGTGAGTGTGTTTGTCCGCGCACGAAGATGTGGCTTAAGAAGAGAAAATAAAGTCCTCTTATTAAATCTCTACGAATACAGACACAGACATAATAATGATTTTTATCTTGCAATAAAAAATTATTTTACGTATTATTATCATAATTTTTTCAATTTTTATTAATTAACTGTGTAATTTTTCTTGTATATGTTATTTTCATCTATTTCTTTATTTTCTGTTTTTTTTCTTTGTATAAATTTTAAATTGTTTTTTATTCCTTTTTTTTTTTTACTAACCATTTATGTGAGCCAATCGCCTTGCTGTTGTGAAGCTCCGTAAATAAATAAATAAGTAAATAGATTCTCATGAAATTGAGAAATTCCTTGTTTACGTTTAGTTGCACTAGGTTTACCTTGGACAAATAAAATATCCTCTTCGGAAAGCAGTCCTCCATGAGCCATGAATGCAGACCTCACCGGCACGGATTTGCCATTTATCGTTTCCTCCGATGCATGTGCAAGACATCCCAAAACAATTACAGTTGGCAGCAAGATCGAACCCGTATCCTTGGATGAAGAAATGATTCTCCATTACCAAGTACTTTACTGACATTTTCCTTTCTTTCTTGAATAAGTATATAATTTATCTTCGTAACAATTGTTACTTCAGATTGACTTCTTAATTGAAAGCAATCTGCCAACAAATGAACTTTTGTTAGCCACGTTCATATTACTCAGGAATACCTTATGACGAAGTCCGAAAAACCTTAGAACCTTTGTTTCAATAATCTTACAGTTCAACATTTACTGACAGACAGCAACATGAGAGAAGTTTTCGACGCTCCACAACTAATGAACGAACTACTTCGAGATTAAAGTCATCATACCGACATAATAACAATTTTTTTCAAAAATAAGAATCTTTATAATAATATTTAATAATTGCAAGGCCAAACTTTTTAAATAATCAATAAATCAAGCACTTTTGGACTATAAAAAGCGTACTTTTCAATTACTGCCTTCTATTGACTCGATGATATCCTCCTCGAAAGATAATAGTAATTAATATAAATCATTCACGCCGCAACGTGAAAATAGGCCAGCTAACGAGGAACGTGTTTTGTAAAAAGAAGCACGACTCGCAGGAGCTAAGTCATCTTAGCTGGAAAACTTGGAATAAGTGCACTTAGTATTTTGTAAAAATGTTAAACAGCTAAACGTTATATCTTAAATCTAAGTGAGATTTAGGCGGCATTATGCACTGAACAATTGCAGTAACGGAAATTACTCTCTCGGCCTCTTCGAAATTCGCTCGGAAACTTCTATTACAAACAACCAAAATTTCGTTCTCATTTTAAGTATCTTCTATTAATAGGAAATTTATATTACTACTAAAATCAAACGATATATCAACGATCAATAAAATACTGAGAATACAAACGTAAAGAACCGCTTAAAGCAAAGAAAGTAACACTTTCCAGGTGTATTTTGAGCTCGTTCCTCAAGAATGCGGTTTAAACTAACCACCTTGTTGAGAAATGTGTTTAGTTATGCAGCCCCTTTGTATTTTTCAATTTGTATTTTTTATAGAATTAGACTTGCAGAGGAATTAACAATGTTTACGCTGCTCCTAAGAAACACATATTTTGCATATGTATTTCTTCCTTTCTCTATTTCTCTTTTTTTCTGATTTGTGTGCCTATATTGAGGCACGAAAGAGTGTTTTTCTTGCTCAGTACTTACTACGGATATCTTTGAAATGTCGCAACCAATATCTCGGGGGGGGGCCCTAAAAAAAAAATTAAAAATTATCCCACGTTTTGCAGAGACTAATCTTTGAATGAAGGGCCGTTAGTTATATTTTTATTGGATTGGGGGCGTTCCATTCCCAGTCCTTTCTCAGGAAACAGCTCATTGGCCGAGAAACCCGAAGTATTTTGAGGATGGTCATTTTATCAGTTTTTTTTTTTAACCCAGCTAGTGCCGGAAGATTAACCTTCAACTAAGATGATAAAGTTTTTAAGAGGGAAACCTCCTTAGCATAGCCGTGTAATTGTAATAACAAACGGCTGTGCTTTAGCTACCTGAAAAAAAAGGTTTGTCTCCTTAGCTGAAGGTTAATCCACCCGCACATGCTCAGTTCAAGCTTTTTATTTTCATTGCATATATTGAAAATACTATTTTTAAACTCCAGTTCGAGGTAGGTGCTTAAGAATTTTTTCTCACTTCTCGTGAAATGTTTTATACACCTTGAAATTCTGCTATAATGTACCTCTTTAATTTTCTATTAAAGATAGTTGGCTTGTAAATAAAACTCTATTTTTGGGTAATATTGTTGTGCATCTTTCCCCTATGCGCAGTACCTTGTTCTAATGTACTTTGGTTTTAATGACTCGAACAGTCGAAGTAGCAAAGGGGAAGATCAGGCGGCCGGAGCTTAGTACTGACGACACTATCTCCCTAGTGTGCCTTATGGTCATGAATCAGATACCTCTATAGTATCTGCCCCTCAGGGACCTCTTGGCCTGTTACGGGACTGATTGTTCTTTTGTTATTTTTTTTTACATAAAAATGTATGTATATAAAAATAATAACGTATAAATAGCCTAGGTATAAACAGGCAGTACATAACCCCGGAAGATGTCACGGAAGAAATGTTCCCTTGATGACAGCTTACTGCAATTTTAGCGGATCTTCCCGCTATAATGCTATGTGTGGTCAGGTTCTGTTTGGCTACACATATTCCACGCTCGATGCGCTTACGCTTCAAGTAAATAGGCTCGTCTTTCTTTAACGTTTATTTCGTTTTTGGCTGGATTTACTTTAGATTATACCGTGTAAGACCAAAACTTCGAAGGGAAACATTTTTTCTGTACTCTAAAATATGGACTATTTTTCACCTTTCCTTTTTCACCTACTGATGATTTAACCGTTAGAAAAGTCTAGCCAATCAATGACTGTATTAGAAATAGTTTGTAGTAAATTAAAATAACAAAATGCTAAATTAAAATCAATAAAATGCATGTTGTAATTATTATTATGGAAAGGTTGGTGGGAGATTACTTCAATTTTGCTATTATTGTTATTATTAATGTTAATATTTTGTCACTACGATTTTCATACATATCTCGTGGATCATCGAAGTTTAGTTTCAATTAACTGTCTGTCAGTATATGCTAAAGGTTTGCAATGTTGATGAAACTAAGAAATCGTAGAAGGTAGAAAAATAATGTCTCTCCACTGTTTTTCTTTCCCGACGAGCCTATTTACTTGAAGCGTAAGCGCATCGAGCGTGGAATATGTGTAGCCAAACAGAACCTGACCACACATAGCATTATTTTTCTACCTTCTACGAAATCGAGAACTCCACAAATAACGCTGCATACATCACAGAAACTAAGAAATAGTTGTGTATGAGATACCGAATTCATACAAAGCGCAGAAAACCTAAGTTATCTTGTTTTATATATTATTAGCTATCAATAATTGTTTGTACATACTATATTATTCACGAGGTTATATTTTTTATGGTTTGACATAAATTTTATATTCCTTTGCCTGGCAATTTTAAAGTACTGAAATTTGTTAAACAAATTTTCACAGAAGTCCAATCGAAGTTGGTGGTAGCTCACCTCCGCTATTATTCTAAGCAAACAGAAGATGCCGTGAGTTTAGCTGTTTTTATTTGAGATATTTGCTCAGGAAGATGAACATGGGAGGTTTACAAAAGATCAAGTTCTTTTCCGAATTATGTACCAACTGTGGCGTTGTTCTGTGTACCCCAACCTCAGAAACCATGAAAAGCACACCAACAATTCATCAACATACTATTTCTTACAAACATCAGGGATATAAATACCTTTTGCACCTATTTATAAATAGAAAATGTGGTGAAGATTAGATACAATCACAACGTTTAGAGGTTTGACCCTATCAAACAGTTATTGGTTAATTTATGTTACAGAAGTGTACTTTATTTTACTTTCTGTTATATTATTCTGAAATGTGTACATTTATCCCGTCCATGTAGCAATGTACTAAGATAATATAGAAATGAAAATCTTTCAAAGCTCTTTCCATAAGAAATATTCTGTTACTCAGTGAGAAATGTATTTTCCCGTGAGGGTCAAGGAGAGCAGGCTGCAATGAGAGTAAGGTAAATTGTGAAATGTCCAATCTTCCATGGTTCAATAACAGAACGAACGGTTCCGAGGTGAAAATGGTCGCCTCGGGCTATACTCTGTAATGGCTCCTTCAAGCTTCATCAACCTAGCATCAATCATATCATGAGCTTTAGAAAAACATATAAGGGAAGTCTAGTGAAACTAACCCGGTTCACGTGGAAGGATGTCTTTCCTATGCATATCCGGATAATGGGGGTACCAAAATGTCCTAAAAAGTCAAAAATAATTTTAAAATTAAACAGATCAATCAGAAGTTTATTGGGAATACAGATTTACGGATTATTAGTTTTAATTTTACTAGAACCTTTAGTTTTATAATTTTTAATCAGACGTTTATGTTCCCTCTGAAGAACAGAGGTCTTACCTTTTAACATGTTTCTAGGTTATGTAATATTAAGCCTAAAACTAAAGAACCATGGAATACTTGTACCTTATCTGCATCTTTTAGTAATCTGTGCAACTCCCAACGGTATTATATTCTGGATCATGATTAGTTCACTAACTTATAATACTCACAAACCATTATTTTCAAGTGGCCGTTTATGAAACAAGAACAGGAGAAAGTGCGGTAATATACGGCAGAATACATTAATCCATATATAGGAGTATGGTTTTTACCCATTTGCCATAGACAAGTACCTTTCACAATGCGTTGGCTCACTTCTAACAATGCCGCATTAGATCACCGATAGGCCGGGAAGGTATCTGTAATTACGGGATATTTGTATCTCTTCTGGCTGGGAACGGCCTTCCATGTTTTTCTCTTATTGAGAAAATCCATTATTTGTACTTGAGACTGGTTGTTAAGGTTCATTATAGGAACTTGTAAAGGTGCAGTTGTTACGATGTAAATCACGAAGCTGTAACATTTAATATTGACAATTCCATTTCATGAGAATTTCCTTTGTTTTTTCAAGTATTGTTGCATCCTTGTTTATTAGTAGTATGTGTAAAGCACAGGACGCTGTTTGTCCTTACTTAGGGTCCTTTGCGCAAAGTGGATGATACATGTTGCCTCGGGGTGAAATTTAAATAGATATAATAATTATTAATATTTATTGCTATAATAAAAAACACTTCGATCAGTTTTTGTAAATCATTTTTCTTTTAATGACCTTCACTAATCTAGCGATAACATACTTATATTGTATATTTGTTTTAATACTATCGATAAAATTTTATTATTATTACTAAAGGCAAAAATTTATTGAACTAATAACATATGCTTTGTACTGGGAAATTGTACTTTGTAATCTAAACAAAGAAAACAAAATTGACTGAAATCGTGTAAACAAATATTTACATTTTTCCAGCAGTAACCACTTGTGTTTGTGAATAAAACAAAGTGTTTCAAGCTCAATATTTCTCGTTTATTGAATTTTAAGTTGTTGTCATATAACATCAATCAATATTTAAAATATAATAAAAAAATAAGATATTTATTTAAAACTATTATTATTATTACTTATATCAGGTGTATGTCTAAGATCTTCAATAAGTAATTTTCGGATTTTCCGGATAAGGAGATAGTTTTCTAGATTGTATGATCGTCAGAGTATCATAGCTGAACATTGCTTAAATCATCATTTGCTGTGATGATGTCAACAAGATATTTGTAGCCATATTGCTGTATCGTCTAGCGTTTCATCATAGGATTTGTCCAACCTCTACAAAATGCTTATCGTCAAATTGTATTGCGCTTTAGCGGTGAAATAATGAAGTTTATAATCGTCAAAAGAAATTTCCTTTGAGCCATGAACCCACATAATCTACGCGTACATGATGAGACGTTATTAAAGGAAGGTACAAGTTATATATTTGGTACCTCCAATAGGAAAAACTACGTAAAAAAAAAATTCCATTCCAGACTTTCGTAAACTGTGGACATTCCTGAGGTTGGCTACACAATAAACTGAACAAATTTGCTATTTTATGGTATTTATGTCAAGTTGACTAAAAACTTTAAAGAAAATTCTACCCACAGCCAGTATAAGTATTTTTTAAGTCCTGTCTTATTTAATATGATTTCTTAGACATTTAGTTTACTTACTACCTAGTCATAAAAATCTCATGAAATTGGCTTTCACAAAAGTAGTAGACACCCTGACATGGTATTACAATACCTACAAAAAATTATAAAACTTACGCGTACAATATTATTTTCCAAATGTAGTTACTTTCAATTTGTTATTAGTTTTTTAAGTGATGATTATTTAATTTATAGAACAAATAATTTTACCTCTATATTCATCTGTAATTTTATTTTTGTATATATTTTCATAAATTATCCAAGAATAAACTTTTCTATTAAGTATCTTCTCTTCCCAAAGGCCTTATAGGAAATTTATGTTCTTTCGTCCCCTATCAACACACATAGTTGACGTAGAATGACATTGCGATCCTTTCAGGTATATTAACATACGTAATCATGGCTCATATATACATTTATTTTTTATAACTTATTTATTTATTGGTTTGAAGAGCTTCGCAGCGATGGTGATCTGCTGCCCTATCATAATTCATAAAAAATAACAAGAAATAAATTTATAAATTATAAACCCAGGATCAGTAAGAATGTTAGAAAATTGACAGAAAAGGCATGTAAAATGAATAAGAAAGAAATAATAACAAATAAATTAAAGAAAAAAATAATAGAATGAAAATATAATAAAATAAATGAATAAAATAATAGCTAATCATAATGATATTTTGGATTAGAATAAATGGGAAGTATATTATCCTGAGATAAGAAACTTTGACATGATTAAAATTATAAGTTATGTGTGATATTACTATATTTCATTGTATGTCTTTGTAGTCATTAAGTAGGTCAGTATGGTATCAATGTGTGGCCTCCTATCTGATAACAGTTCACTTAGGCTACGAGGAATCTGTAACTTGTCTCTTTTAAAGCAGTCTGTTAGTAAGTGTTTTACAGTGCTTTGCATGCCTCACATAGTGGTTTGTCTTGTCTTGTGAAGAGGTACGAGTGGGTGGGTCGTGTATGTCCGATCCTAAGTCGCGTTAGTATTACGTCTTCGCGTCTTGTTCTTAGTTCTCCTGTCGGATAGGACTGTATACTGGACTTTAATTCCCGTAGGTATTTTTTTTATAATTAAATATTCGTGGTTTTACTTAAATATAAGATATGTAACAAATCACAAATCGCTGATAGTGAGTTCATTAGGCTTAACAAATCGCTTATTAGGTTCTTGCTCTCTCGACGAAAAACTTTGTAAAAGTTAAAAGTACAAGACTAATTAACATCTCCATGCTGCGATATGTTACAAAATCTTTTCTTCCATTCTCTCTTGGTTCCCTTGTTCTCGTGTGATCTTTTCTCAGGCAGTTCCATTGTTCTGCGTGTCTATTTCTCACCATGGAAGGGTCGCCAACCTGCCAATTTGGACGATTTCAGTTTTCACAATTACGCTTTTGTGAAATCGCAAACAGAAATTATCGCTTACCGGATTGTCGGTAATATTTAGGGAGATTAAATACTAAATATATTAATTAAATCTGTTTCAGTTTGTTTGTGTTACTTTTATTTTTTTTCTAATTCTCGTGAATTTAATTATTATTATTATTATTTTTTTTTTTTGTATTTTCACTTGTTGGGACATATACCTCATTTCTACAGCAATATTTCCTGAAAAATATTTAATTTCGATATTTCGAATTATGCGTAATTATTTTCTTTACCCCAAGAAAAAATGTGCTTTCACTATAGGTAGAGTCCTTTTTCATTTCTCTGGAGTATTTTAGTTTTTGTTATTTTTAAGAAGGTTAATATACAACTTCATATAAGAATCCTTATGAATTTATTCGATCAAATTAATTATTGTTAATTCGTTTATCATATGAAATTATTTGTTATAACACACTTTTTTTAAAACAAGTTAATTCTTGATCACTCATTTATTTTATTTTTTTCGAACGAGCAGATAAAGGGCGGACAAGAATCCATGACATTGTGTTACACACATCACCGCGTAGGTATTAGTATAAAAAATACGTGTTGTAAATTTAACGAAACCGATCGAGGGATCTTAAGATATCTTTTAAAATCTTTAAAAAAAAATTACGTTAAACGTTTAAAAGAGTCTTTAAAACATCATAACAATTTATTTAGCAAACAATTATATCAAGAATAATTACCTTTAGAAAAACTCTAGGTGGTTTACCCCTTAACTAACATACCAAACAGTAGGCTGAAAGTGTTTTTAGTTGCCTTGACTTAAAACAAAAATCCCCACAGTGATTTGTCTTTCTAAATAAAGGAAATACTACATTGGTCCCTACATGTGAAAAGGGTTGTCACATTTGTACTCCAACAAATGCTGTAATATTTACAGCAATAATAACGTCATTATTATTAAGAAATCATTGTTAATTGCACATTTCAGCGTGTGTCCTGCATACCTCTATTAGGCGAAAACCCTTTCATGATGTTCATCCAAGAATGCAATCCGGAAGAGCCGACAGAAAATTTCACGTTTCAAAACTCAGAGATCAATAATACAACGGTACCTCTAAGCTCTTGAATATAACGTCCTTACCATAACAAACCATCGAATAGGGAAATTCACGTTTTTCAGATTCGAGACATTGCTCTAGGATTGTGGAGGATACGCCTTGTCGCAAATTGTCGCAACTCTAACCCCTTTAGAATAGCCTTTATTACCTTAAATAAAGTATCGTATAAAGCCATTTTTCAGTATATTACTTCGTCAATGGGTAAAATATGTTCTTTCTCTAGTTTGCTCCGATTTGCATATTCGATAGTTTGACACGTTAGGGACGATATAATATTTTGAGCTTTGTGGTAAATATACACGAATTAAATTATAAACGCCCTCCATCTCACATGATCAGGCAAGTTCAAAGATGTTTAGAAATGGTGGCGATTAAAATTAATACCAAATTACTATAGTAGTCAATAAAAATTATAAACATTTTCGTACATAATCAATACATTTTCCTACAAAACTCTGATGTTTTTTCAACATATCCCCTTTTACAAATTTAAGCTACATTTTACTCCCATTCACATATTTATATACACTTGTATACAGGTGTCTAAATGATGTAAGTGCTTAAAAAATTTAATAATTGTGTTTAACGAGCTAACTACTATATAAAAAATAAATGCACTTAGCTCCTTTTAGAAAAAAAAAAAAAAAACTTCTATGTAATAACCGTTTTTATCTGGCCGTTCTTACATAATTTGGTAGTTAAGATAGCGCAAAAGTGTTCTTACGTAATGGCGTTAAAACAATCTGTTACGAAAACTAGTTTTTGCAAGCTTTTAATCAAAATTACTCTATGCCATGAGCTTATTTTTTATAACTAAGTTTTTACCAAAGTTATTAGTAATTGATATTAAAATTTGTCAAAATTAGTGTGTCACTTTCCATTTTTTTTATATCTGTTATGTTAATTCTTGATATATATGTTCTAAATGTTGTTTATCTTGTTTCAGGGCAAATGTGCCAGTGATTACAACACTGTGAGTATTTTCTTTTTATATTAAAATCACAGATCACTATTTCGGGGTTTTTATTTTCCTCAGTACATCTACCGTCATTATTCTGGGTGGCTATTACAGATATCATAAAAATCCTCACATATATAAATTATTCCATAATTGCATCAAGTGCTGACTGTTATTGTGGAATACTTAGGTCTTTGATATGTGTTATATTGAAATTCAAGTTGTGAAATCAGATTTCTTAAACTAATTGTTTTGAAAATTGTCTCATGGGTCAGCCTTTATTGAAGATAAAGATAAGATATATATACATATATATATATATATATATATATATATATATATATATATATATAAGTGTGTGTGTATGTATGTATAAGTATGTAAATAAGACAATTAATTTGGAATAAATCCATGATAGTTTCATTTTAAATAAAATAAATAAACATTATAAGGCTATTAAGATTGAAAGCTCAAATGAAGGAATGTTAGTGTAATTTAGAGATTGGTTATGTTTTTGTCTATATATTAGTGGTCTTTATGTAGTATAGTGAAGTTGAGAGGGCTACCTTCAGCGCTTATAGTACATATGAATGTAACTTGTTTTTGTTGCATTATTGGTAGATAATTCTGTCCTGTTTCGTTATAAAGTGTGAGCGAGTAATTCAAAAATGACCAATTCTTAATCGGCAAAGAACTAACTAGTTTTTGTGCACATAATCATGTTACAGGGGTCCCCCGTGGTCTAATGGCTAGCGCCTTGGATTCATAAGCGGGAGATGGTGGGTTCGATTCCCAACCTCCGGCAGGAATTTTATCATCCCACGGCTCGCTGGTAAAATTCCTCGCTGCACCCTGGATGTCGGCGCTAATGACCTAGATGTAGATGCGCCGTAAAAAAAAAAAAAAAAAAAAAAAAAAAAAAAAAAAAAAAAAAAAAAAAAAAAAAAAAAAAAAAAAAAATCATGTTACAGTTAGTATTTGAAAACGAAAACTAAAAATATTGACATAATAAAATCCAGTTACTGGTTACAAGATATTTATATTACAAAGAGGGTTGGCTTTATTTCAAGAAATAACAGACATGTGGACAACCATTATTTACAAGAAACGACATGAATAGATATGGTTTATGTATTTAGTCTCATTCTGTAACATTTACTGCTAGAAAGTGTATCTTCATAATGGCGTTTATTAGGCACTCATATCAGATAAATCTTCTAGAAATAGTCGCATTAAAGACTGTTTGCTTTACTATGTAATATACACTCCGTTTATCACATTCGGTAGGAATGTAGGTTTTGAGGTTGGAATCATTAATATTTTTTTTATGTAACATAAATGAATGTCTATGTGTGTGTGCTTGTCTGTTGACACGATCGGATGTGAGGTGGCCGTTTATTCGGGAATCATATTGTGGCGATTGTTGTTATGTTGAACAAATATCTCTCTGAAATAGTGATAAATGTAATAAAAAAAATCGTTAGAGTTAAACATGGTGAGGGTGTTCATTCCAGGATAAAATTATTTATATGTCTCTAATGATCTTGATATTTGTTACATTGTATCTAAACTCGCTAGGCAACACGAGTAATTTACTCTGGCCTAAATAATTAATTATCAACTAACGGTCGTAATTTTTTATACTGAAACGAAATCCGCTATAGAATATTCGAAACTAACGATTATAAAACATTTGAAACGACTGGCAATGTATTATTGAAACCAGTAGAACTGGAACTTTGTAAATAGATATTTCTTTTACTATAAAGATTTACTTTTTACTAGTAATTCTGCAAGTTGATAAAATATAAACATAAGATCAAATCAGATAAACCTATTTCTAAATTATAATCTGAAAATGAAGCAGTTTTTATTCATTCTAATTGAAAAAGTCGAAAGGAAACGGTTTTCCCTGATTCAAAAGGACCTAAGTGAATATATTTGAAAGAAGAAAGAAAATGATGAAAAAAGGTTCCAGGAAGCACCAAGTAACAGTAGAACTACATTTTTCCAACAATGGAGGAAGGAAATATCAGAAAGAATGAATGACTACGACTCGCAGGAACTGCATCATCTTAGCGTGGTTCCATACTCATCCCTAGGGTCATTTGGAAAGCTTGAAATAGAAACAGTTAGTATTTTGGTTCTCATTCGTGAAATACTTTATGGCCCAAAAAATGTCTCTTTGTGCTCAGGTTGTGCCTGTTACACATATAACAGTGCGTGTTAGGCATATGATGAACTCCTTCATTGAGAGATTTTTTTCTTGAAATTTCTCCTTTTTTCCTGAGGATTAATGCCTGCCCTCTTGACGTGTAATTAAAATTTCATGTTTTTTTTTTCATTGTAATTACATGATATAGTTTGCTGATAGACGCCAAATATTTCCTAATCACGAATTGATTACCTACCTCATTATAAATTCAAGGCGAGCAACTTGGATCAGAATTACCGTTTCTGCTTATCGATTCGTATTCTATAGTGACATTACACTCTTCTGAGAATCACTAATTTAACACGGAATCATTAAATGATTCTGAATTATTTTTTCCTCCCGAGTATCACTTGACGTATCACTTGACGTTTTGAAAAAAAAAAAAACGGATAGAGAAGACGTCTTCTTAGTTTAGAGAAACTCTCAAACTGCAAGGAAAACAGTTCGTTCTTTTTGTTGTAAAATACTTCTATTGATTGAAAGAAAGAGAGGGTGTTAACAGAAACTTTTACTTTGTTAGTTATACATATACTGTCCTGCGAGTTATAAAAGTGTTCGCGAAATAATATTTCAGCCTTTAAAATAAGCATAAAATGTACGATTTTAACCTTTATGAATTTACCTTATCTTTGAAACATCTTGTTTTCCAAGTGTAGCAGAGGACTAACAAAATTAAAAATAGATCTATTATTTCTAAAATAAGACGTAGTAAATTCTTAAGAACCGAAAGGATAAAAACGTATTCTGATTAAATGATTCATTAAATATTAGGCCGTTTGTGATTGACTCTGGGACAAGCCAGATAAATAAATAAAAAAATGTTCTTCTTTATTAAAAATAAATAAAATGCAGCTGACGATAATAATAAATATAAATAAAAGTCTCCTTGTTCATTTCACAACACAAACACCACTTTGCATCGATCACGGGGAACACAAAAAGGAATGCTTAAAATCAACAGGAGGTACTACACAACCGCTCATGACCTATCAATAACACTGTTCTGCACGAAAATCCTCCTTCAAACCAAAACATGCTTTCTTACTGTTTTCAAATGTGCTGAACACGAATTTGAAGTCAGATTCTGTCTATCACGCACAGTTTCTTGAGAAATTCTAGTTTTTTATCCAAAAATGTGAGTTTTTTGAATATTTTACGAATTTTTTTTGGCATCAAAACATAGTGAAAAAAATTCAAAAGCCCGATGATTTTGAGCGCAATGAAGTATATTTGAACGAAAAAAAATTTGATGGGTACAAGTGGTTACAAGTGGTTGAAGAAATATGGCTAAAAGTGTAGGACCCCAAATTCGACATCTACTCAAGGACCTCACTTTTGAAGCAAAGTTAAATACTACTGAGAAAAAGGCTTGGATTGCTTTTCGAGAGGTATGTGCTAAGTTTTTGGGAAACGAAAAATCTAGAGACTACCGAAAAATAGCCCAAGAACTGCTTACTTCATATAAAACATTGGGATGCAATATGTCCTTAAAAATACATTTCCTGCGTAGTAACCTAGACTTTTTCGCCCCAAATTTGGGTGCAGTTTCGGACGAACATGGAGAACGATTCCACCAAGACATATCCAGAATGGAAAAAAGATATACTGGCAAATGGAATGAGAAGATGCTGGCGGATTACTGCTGGACACTGCAGCGGGAGACAGAGGAGGAAGAGTACAAAAGAAAAAAAAATACTCATTGACGATGTGTGTATATTTTTTGAGTTGTGTCATATCTAGTATTATACCTGATAGCATGCAGGATTCAATTAATTATATTTTACCGTTGAAAAAGAAAAAAAAATCTTTTATAATAAAGACAATAATTTTCAAATACAATTTTTCATTTTTTTCCAAGTTTCTCCTCTTTTCTCTCAAAATCAGAGGGTGATAGAATTTTTCTGAGTTGAGATTCGGACTCAGCACACCTGAAAACATGAGAAACAGGCAAAATTGTTCAAGGGAGGGGAGAAAAGTTTTTTTTTGCAGAACAGTGTAATTAGTGAGTTGCAGGCCGTCGCACAGTGGGCAAAACGTCTATTTTACGGCGAGAAAAGTCGAAAATATAATGTGGTCGTAAAAAGTCCATTTACGTGTCAACACGTGCTCAAGTCTTCTATTCATTGAAAACAGAACAATTTTTTTTAGCTGGTTTAACCCAAATCTGTTTAAGACAATAAAGAAGGCTACCATTGCTAGTCACTTCCACTTCCTCTGTTTAGTCTTGTTCCAACTACGGTCTTTGTAAGTGGTGTTTTAAAAATTGTGTGCAAATTTTATGAAATCCTTTCACAGTGGATTTATTACCTAGTGGTATGTTCTTTATAAATACATAATATATATCTAATAACAGACAGGCATATCAAAGAAAATTCAAAAAAATATTTTACATATCACTTACTAAATGCTGTCTAGTATTAGTAGGATTAAGGTAAAATGTAAATATTTACTTTCTTGGAGCATCAACAGGCGACGGAAGGGAATATTAATCGGACTCTAAGAAAGAGAACATTTCCCCGATGTTTATTGCAGTTTTGTTCTTGTAATTACTTTTCCATTTTTAGAACAGAAACTATACGTGAATATTTAAATTTCATGTTACCGATGTATATGTAATTAGCCTATTGAAGTGTAGTTTACCACATGATGCACTTCAAGAACTGTCATTACAAAATGAGGCAGACGATACTGACTCGTCAGAAGAAAATGCTGAAGGATGTAGCAGTATTGAATCAGACGATGATTGATGGATAATTCGTTTTTAGTGCATAATATAATTGTATATATTTGTTAATATTAAAAAAAAAAAACAAGTCAGTACAATTACTTTTTTCTTTAAGTTGTTCGTCTATTTTTGTTCTTTATTTTCGAATTATATCCTATGTATTATTTTTTATGAATATATGTATTATGTTTATGTAAATAAAAGACACAAAAAGGTAATACTTAAATGTTCCATAGATTTACAAAATGTTTTCCCAATCTTTATCTATTATGTCAAAATATTTGTGTGTCTACAACATTTGTTTGTTGGATATACTAAAAACAATGGGTCAACGATTTTTTTCAATATTTTTCCCTATCTAAGTGACCTCAAAAATATTGAAAAACACACACAAAAAAAAAAATGTTGTCCGCCTAAAAATGGATTTTTGCCCACTGTGCCTCGTTTGAAAATAATAGATTTGTCGCGAGATTGGAAGGCGCGTTTTGACAGTTAGTGCAGTGGAAGCATTGTGCGGCTGCTACGAACTATTATATATATATATATATATATATATATATATATATATATATATATATATATATAAAAGTGTGTTTCTAACTCTTTAGGTAACAAACATTATATAAACTTATTGACAGAAATTTTATTTCACCTGCAGCTTTCTATTTTTCGTATATATTCTTAAATATTTCAAAATTTATTAATTCATTGTGGTAAGTGGAATTTGAAAGCATTGTCAATTTTTTTACAATAATAATTCTGTCGGACCTTTTAATAAGTCGGAGAACAAGCCACTTGCGGAATTGGTCCTGAAGTTATATTCAAATATTAGATGTGTTTATTCCATGCGTTCCAGACCAAGATAAGTATAATATAGAAAAATGCTTATGAAGTCTTGGAATATTTGGTAGTCCAATGCTATTGTAAAATTTAATGTTTTTTTTCTTGTTTATTTACATACGTAAAAACAGTGGAACTTAGAAAAAGAGCCATGGTTCTCTCTTGGAATCGTTCATTAATGTTAAAATGGTTCCTTTTAAGCAGCAATCCGATAAAAATGTCCCCTTGTTATTATAACCAATAGTTTTAGCTGTGTATATATTTTCTCTAGCCTTTCCACCCACATAAACGACCATGAACTTGTTATTTGAGCCGTCCAAGACAAACCTCCCTCACCTGTCTTGGCAGGTTCTGACCATTACTGCATTCCTCGGTGTTCTCTGTGACTCCTCGTTGAAGTATGTTGTTTTCTTTTCATTTTCTATTTCCATTCCACTGCTCGATAGCAGAATTGAGGCCAAGCTTGTCCCAAAGCTGGGGTTTTAGTCATTTCTGCTCTTTTATTATTTCACATTCTTGTTAATTACCTGCCCTGCTTCTTTTAGAACTGGAATGTCTTTCTGTCTTTGATCTTTGCCAAGCAGCCTCATATTTTCTCTAATAGACTCGTCTTGAAACGGCCCATCAATGATGAATCCCATTCATTTTTATAATTTTTTTTGTTTTTTTTAAGGACTTCTTGATTTATTTGGCTTTCGAATGTCTTATTTATACGAGCCTTGCTCTGATTCGTGTTTTGGGATTTCATCTCATTCTTTAGCGCGTTATCCCCCTCCCACCATATGGAGGAATCCGGCCTAAGAAGTCGACCTCATGACACAACCCGTAGGTGCCAAAAAGAAATGTCCACATTTTTGACCCCATAGGTCTCGAAAATACCAGTGGTTCAAATGTGTGTATGGAGGGTTCAGAGCACAACTAGACCCACTCCATGTTATACAGTTTTCAGAAAATGAGTATTATTTGTTTTAATTGCGGAGATGTTGTATAAATTCTATTTGTCAGTATAAGGTTTAAACAAATTTGAACTTAAACACTGATATTATTTGTATATAGCCTTGTTCATAAGATTCTTATAACTTTGACTTGGCTTACTTGTGCTCTGAAAACTAATACGAACGACTTCCACATGTATAGCAACAACTGCTACACTATGCAAAATAATGAAGTTAGGACTTCCCTCCTATAGCACTGAAAAGAGCCATTTTAGTAATACTCTTCAATGCCATTACAACATGAAATGCCAATAATGGACTTGGTCTAGTTGTGCTCTGAACCAAAATGTATGTAAAAAGTATGGGAAATCACCATACTTGAGGCGTGTGTAGCCGACTA
This sequence comes from Gonocerus acuteangulatus, assembly GCA_946811695.1. Classification (NCBI taxonomy): domain Eukaryota; kingdom Metazoa; phylum Arthropoda; class Insecta; order Hemiptera; family Coreidae; genus Gonocerus; species Gonocerus acuteangulatus. Next base: position 94,602,790 of record OX328124.1, on the reverse strand, counting down.
AAGTGTAGTTGAATGCCAACAAGGACAAATTTTTATTTTCATTGTTTCCTTAGATATAGGCGTTTCCGTGTTTTTTTGTCTAAACGCTAGTTTTTGGCCATTTTTGTACACTTCACTCTGTAATCATTCTAAGCGTCGCAAAATAATTAAATAAAATCATTATGGTGAAGATCTGTAGTTTATCTTCCTTTTAATTAGTTAAGCCTTTCGATGATCAATGGTCTATAATCATTTATCAGTGGTCAATATTCATTTATCATACGCTGAGTGTAAATCATGTCTTCGTTTCAAATACATGTAGGAAATTAGAAAGCTTGCTGTCATTAGAATAGTACATCACTTCACTAGCTGTCACACACATCTTCTCTTGTTAGAATTATCTGGATAGTAATGTTTTTCTGCAGTTTCCGTAACGTAGACTCCATTGGAGCATTCTAAATTAGACCATGTATTTTCTGGAGGAGATCCTTTCCCCACCATTTCCTGCTATGAAAGAAAGGCAGCCTTTACGATCTGAAGAAATATCCGGCCGTTCTTGTGTAACCCCTCAACCTTTCACCGGCTTAGTTCTGTTTTGATTGCTGTAACCGACTTTAAGCGCTGACGGCAATTTTTAACTCTTCAATAGTGACACTTTTGAAAAGTAAATGAAAGTTCACAAGATAAATCATGAATTACAGCATTCAGGAAATGGTAATAATAGGGGAAATAAATGTTTATTTGATATTTTCAGTTTTTAGAGAGATAGCCTGATTGCAGAAACATTACTCTCTGAATGAACCATGTGCCAGAAAGCTATTCACTGTTTCAAAAATACAATTCAGAGGTCGTTAGAAATCATTTGAAGAAAGGCTAGACATTAAATTTGTTTATTACAATTTATTTCAACTATGAATTTCAACCACCTCAATGTTGAGCTGCTGGAAATAAAATATATTCTAATGTATAATTTGATCCATACAGCGGAGGATACATGAAGGACATATTACATACAATTTATTACTAAACTAACTTCTTCCTCTTATCTAAATATCTTGTATATCTTTGTTAAAGTTGTGTTTTAGGGCAACATTATACATATAATTGCTCAAAATATTGAATTTTTGTACTCTTTTTAACCTGTAATAACATGTAAAGGTTTGATAGTTTTTTTGATGTCATGAGCGCGAGTTTTTTTAATGTGAACAGTTGTTTGTTAAAATATTATCAAAAAAATAATTTCGTTTAGAGCCTTCTGCTTAAATTCAGGAACATAAATATGCTTATTTATATAGGCTGGAGAGCCTAGGGAGGTTTGGGACCCTAACTCTTGAACGGCGACACTTGAAGATAAAATCTTGTATTGCGCGCTCGGGTTTTGAACTTGGGTCCTCCAGTTCATTAGTCAAATGTTCTACCTCTGAGCTAAACTCGACCCTAAAAATATTATCAATCGTACAATAATAAGGACCGATTTTCATGGAATTAGTTACAATCATACTTCGTGTGATTTGAAAGGTCAAATTCAAACGTAACGCTTACGTTTTTGGGGTACTAGTCTTCGAGGTACAGGGTCTATAAGAAACTGCACTTGGTAAATCTAATGAAACCATTTGCAAGTGCATATTTATAACGTTTGTCAAGGTAAATGGAAAAGTAGGGTTTTCTTGGAATTTTCGGATATATCTCGAAACCGGTTGGGAAATCTTAGTAAATATAAGGTACCTATTGGAAAGCTTTATTAAATTTCATACGAATACGGTTATTATGTGAGTTTGAGGGCAGATCTCATTTGGAGAAATCGGTGCTTAAATAGAGTAATTTCTGCTTAGGATACTGTCAGTTTCCTGTTTTGGTGGCTAAGATCTTGTTTCGCTTTGAGATTTTAGTTTACAGGGGTGTACTTTTTTCCAGGAAAGATTAAGACCAAACATTAGGTGTTTCTATCCTTAACTTGGAGGCCTAGTGGCCGTGGGTGCTAAGGTGCGAGCACACCGGTCCTAAGGTCGTGGATTCGATTCCCACTAGAGGTCGTGGCTTTTCTTTAGAAGAAAGAAAAGGCATCAGCCCTATCCCGGCTAGAAAGGGTTGGCGACCTACAGATAGCCCGTCCTTAAATTATGTGTCAATAATAAATGGACGTTTTTAGAAACTTTGCAAAAGATGCTAGGTATATGAAAGGAAACGCGCTAAGGTAACGCAGTTACTGCGAGTTTTAATTAACTAATTCATCAATTATCTTCATTGTTGTTAACGACTGCTAATTATAACCTATTTGAGTCCTTAAACCTGTCATCATAAGATGTTTTAATACAGATTCACCTAGTATCCTTGATGCTTTGTCTCTATAAGCGTATCCTCCACTTCGATACCCCTGAGAGTGTCTAATTCTAGCAGTGGACAGTGCCCACATTCCATAGCTTCGTTGGCAACCTACTCACTACTTCCTAAACGGCATTTAGCCACTAATACTGACACAGCTGGATAGAGCGCCCCCGCGACGGTATATATATCAGTACACTAGACTCTAAGCAGGAGTCATCCCCTTATTAATAGGCCTCCTTAGATCACATTATAATATGTCACCTGTTGCATTTCTATTTCTAATGCAATATATTATGTTGTTGGCAGTTTTGTTTATGGTGCATTAATTTACTTGTGATTTAGTATTTTGCATTCCGTTGCACTAATGTAAATTATAAGGTTTATTTTAAGGACAGGTGCTTTCAACTTTTAAGAGTAGTAGGTAATTACTAATTCACCAACCCCTTTATTGGTTGTAAATAAATTTTATTTCAGAGTAGGCTTAAATAAAGTCCTACTCCAATAGTACAAAATGCACGATATATTGTTTTTTTTTTTAATTTATTTATTAAGAGTTTCGCAAATTTTGGCGATTTTCTATACAGAAATGTATCGTATAGTCATATTACAAGTTGTGTAAAAATATATTTTAGAAATTGTGTATATAAATGCATTAAACAAATCATGATGCCTTATATCGCACTCGTGTTTCCAAAGTGGCACAACTCAAAAATAGGTTTTATTCAAACCATCATAGTTATGACTGTGAAAGACATGGTAAATATATCTTTAACAACCATCAAAACTGTATGTACACAGAGCTTGTACACCAGAGGGCACTTGTGTCGTAGGCAAGAGTGACACATTTTCAATTGAGTTTTTTTTGAGTTGTCACTTCAGAAATATTAGTGCGATATGATTACATTTTAATAATAAAATATTACAATAATATTTTGAGCACATAAAATATTATGCATAATAATATATATGAGTACAATTTACAGGTCATTAAATAAAATAATAATAAAAAAAAAAAAATGAATGAATTTCAGTAGGAAAAAAATAAGAAGAAGGGGTAAGAGGTGTATCGTAGATAGAGCTATATTTTTGGGCGTGGTATTTTTTTTATGACGACTTAATCACGTTATTTTTTTTATTTAATTCGGTTCTACACGATTCACACATTTATTTTCCTTTCAGGAGGTAAAATACTCTTAACGCTACTAATACTGCCTATTTGTAAACATTTGAACCTTCTCTACAAGGGGCACGTCAAGAGTGAAATACTAGAAATGGTGTCAATCAGATGTGTGTAGGATGGATAGTCCCAAATTTTAAAATGGCTAGACCATAGCAACGTGAGTAATTTAATTTAAATATAATGAAATAAGAAATAAACAGCTCACTGCTACAGGACGAACGAGGGATTCTATGCATTTCAGCCCCCAAGTACAGTATCGTTAAATAAAATAATTAATAACAATATAATTTCTGGGTACCTTAGCTATTGTTGTTGGCAGTTGATCTTCTCCGCTGCATTTCAAGGACATAATGACTTACATGAAATTTTTAGTTTAAAATAAATAAGAGGAAGAGTTCAGTAATTTGCACTTATTTTTAAAAATTGTTGGAAGCCCTGTGATATCCGGCCACTATCTGTCTGTCAGAGTTGGGCAAACGTTAGCGCGCGTTATTACTAATAACACTTCCAATATCCTTTTTTTATTCCACCTTCAATATTCCTCCTAGTTAGCTACAAAGATATTTAAACATTTTAAATGAATTAGCGATTAGCGCACTGCCGTCGCTATGCGCTAATCGTTAGCGCAGGCTCTTATCAGTACCGCTAAATTAGCGGGAAGGTATTAGGTATTAGCGCGCGCTAACGTTTGCCCAACTCTGCTGTCTGTTACACGCCAACCCACTGGAAACTACTAATTCAGAGACGGGCTTCTCTATATTTCAACACGTTTAGAAATATAAATGAAACTTTTTTTCAATAAGCGTGAAATACTTTGTTTATTGTATTAATGGATTCATTACAATAAAAACATTTCTATTCCATATCATGTCTTATTGGGCAACGCATAATCCTATAGTGATTCATTATTTATTTTATTATAGCAACTTAGTAAATTTTCTCGCTAAAACTCATGTAAAAATTTAATTTTGCTTGACTTAAAAAATTATTCAATTTAATCTAAAAAGAGTATACCTTGTGTACATAAGATATAAACAAAACCAACGATGTATTAACCGATTCTGTAGGAAAATCACTGAATTTACTATTGACTAGCACTCTGAGAAGTGTGTATAGAAAAGTCATATTGATGTTTCTAGCACGGCGCTCTGATTGCTTAACCCGCAACACATATAGCCTTTACAATTCATTGCTTTCCGGCTCTCACGGACTTCTTCCTATTTAAAATCAATTGATATTACATATTTTGACAAAAATCAATATTTTGGCAAAGTAGTTAGTAAAAATATTAGAAGGAAAACAAAAATTGATTTCAAAGGGTTTGGTATTGTTGCATCTTAAAAGAAACGTTCATTTTTTATAGGAAGATATTTTCTAGTTTTGCCTACGAAATTCAATCAAGCCTTCACCATAAAACTAGGACGGGTTTAATACCAGACCTAAGATTCATGCACCTTCCATGGACAGAATGTCCCCCCCCCCCTCTTAGATTGGGAGGTTAGCCAAACTAGCTAGATTTAGCACCCTACGACTCTCCAATGCCAAACTAGGAATATTTCTAGGAGCTATTTCTAGTAGCCACTATCTCTATTAGAGACCATTCACTCTCTCCTTCTCATCCTTATCTCTTCCTTAAGCTATCTCTACTAATCTTTTTTTAAACACTTCGTACTCTTTATTCTTGTTAAAAAAAGAAATAACATAGTGAACTTTTACGTATTCCAACAGTCATAGTTTTTTTTTTAATATTCTCTAAAAAATTAGGATTTTAAGAACTACACTTCTTTCTTATTTAAATCTTATATTGGTTTAATTGACAAAGGACGAAAATAGGAGGTGCTGTCGGAATGTTATATATATATATATATATATATATATATATATATATATATATATATATGATTGATTTGTGAGACGGCTTCTCTCTCCAGCGGTGTTCTTCCTCTCCTTTGCGCAATATTTCGTCGGGTTCATCTCCGACTTCTTCGGGCTGCTATCTGTCGTCCTCGGTGGTTGTCAAGGGAATGATTTTTTCCCGGAATTTCCCTCCTTTATAGCCCTACTTCGTAGGCTATAAAGGAGGGAAATTCCGGGAAAAAATCATTACCTTGACAACCACCGAGGACGACAGATAGCAGCCCGAAGAAGTCGGAGATGAACCCGACTAATTTTTGCGCAAAGGAGAGGAAGAACACCGCTGGAGAGAGAAGCCGTCTCACAAATCAATCATATCAACCCCAGCGAAGAAACTTAAAACAAAACATATATATATATATATATATATATATATATATATATATATATGTATTTATGTATATATATATATATATATATACATAAACATAAATACATATATACGTACACAAACGACAAAAGCATAACAAACCATAGAAGCATCCGATTATTATATATCATACCTTTATAAATTAAAAAAAAAAAAGAAAAGATAATCCACAAATATCTATTAGAACTGTAATAGATAAAAGGAATTCACACCTCTAGTTTATTCAATTTTTTACTTTATATTGTTTTATTTTTTTTTTTATTGATGATGATGCTCCGTATCTAAAGCGAAGAGCATTTAATTTCCTGCATTAAGCTGATGCAGGTGTTGAACTTAACGATGGCACTCCAAAATAGTGGTTGCTACAGACAATTATATAAGTATAGTATGTATGCTTAAAGTATAGCTAGTAAAAGAAACAAAAATTAAATAAAAATGAGCAAAAAGAAAAATAATAACAAACCATAGAATTAGTGAGGTATTTACTTAATTAATAGAGTAAAGTAGTTTTCATCATTATTGCAAGAAAGGTGAAATGGATTCTTATTGTTATCTATTGTTTTAATTAAAAATAAGTAAAATAAAATGTATAATATAAAATAATTATGATTAGCCAATATGGACGGTTCATTTTCAAATAAATGTTCACCTTTTTCGAGTTACTTTAGCCTGTTTATATTAAGACAACATAGAAACATTATATATATATATATATATATATATATATATATATATATATATATATATATATATACAGTGGAGTCTCACTTATACGAAACTCACTTATATAACAAGAAATTTCGTTTCCCGGTGAAACTCCATTTAAACCTGTGTTATGAATTATTCACTTGTGTGTTATTCAGTTATACGAAACATTCACTTATACGAAAGCTAATTTGTTCCCCTGGTGTCAATAATATCCAGTTATACGAAGAGACAACAGCTTTTCCACGAATGCGCACAGACTTACCAGTGAGTTACCTCCACCAATCTCTATCTTACTCATTTCAGTTCTTCCTTGTCATTCTAGTAGTCCAGCCGTGTTCTATGCACTCTAACTTGTGTGATTTCCTTCGTTTCCAATCTAATAATACGGCACATGCCAGTGATTCATCCCCCCTCCAATCTCTCTCTCACTCATCTCTGTTCTTCCTTGTCATTCTAGTAGTCCAGCCGTGTTCTATGCACTCTACCTTGTGTGATTTCCTTCGTTTCCAATCTAATAATACGGCACATGCCAGTGATTCATCCCCCTCTCTACTCTTTGGGTTTTCAGTTTTTCTATACAGTAGCCGTTGTGTTCTATGGTCCTTTGATTTTTTAAAATGCGTAAAACTACAAGAACAAAAATTCCACTCGAAAACAAAATAAAAATCCTTTACCTTTGTCAACCCTCGTGACTGTTATTGGTAAGAGGAAAGAAATCGAGGATAATTTTATGATATAAAGCTTGAAACTATAATAATGAACAACGTCATCTAAGAACAAAATATGGACAAACAATGCAATTCTTTCTTTTTTTTTTATGAAGAATTTAGTTTATTTTTTTAAATAGCCTTGAGGCGTAGTACTATTCAATTATACGAAATATTCACTTTTTATTCCCCCCTCACATTCGTATAAGTGAGACTCCTCTGTATATACGTGTGTTTGTGTGTTGCTTTAAAGAAGTGTTTTTTATCAATATTTTGTGAACTGGAACTGTTGCTCGTGTGTTGGATGCGTGGGTAGATATTGTTGACAGCTGTCCCAACAAACCATAAAGCTTCTTATCATTGTGTGAGATCAGCTGGCTGTTAACACTGGCAGGTGGCTTGATGTCATTAAAAGTGTTATCGATTTACTTTACTTCTTACACAAGCTTTTGTAATTTCATATACTGCATCTTGCCCAATGGTCCCAAAATGTTTTTGTCTCGTTGGCAGTTTTCTTATTTTCCGATTTTGTTTAGATCTACTGCATATCAATTTTTGCATTTTTCGAAAATCATCAATTTCTGATGTGTTTTTGACTTATTTAATTTATAACTGTAATAAAGTGTTGAGTTTATTAATTAATTAAAGTTTTTATACTAATTACCTTATTATAAAAAATAATAGGAAATCATAACATTTCTTGATAATTTTACTCGGAAACTAACAATTACTTCCGGGTCACTGCCGGTTCACCTCCGTACTAACATGAGGTCCTGTAAGGCCCAGGGGTACTTCCGGAAACGACCCAGGGATGAATATAGGAACGGAAGTAACCTACATTAAGGAGGGTCAGAGTGTGACATTGTCTGTGAGTGACCGGAAGTGAACCAGATCGAACAGGAGTTACCCAGATTCGACCGGAAGTAACCGAAATTGACATTGATGTGATCGGAAATCCTGTAGATTGAAGCGGAAGTGGAACAAGAGTGAGGAGGAAATTGCTCAGAGCAGACCGGAAGTGAACTTTGAGATGACAAAATGTTGTATAGCTTAAGCTATTAGCTTAAGCTATTAGCAATCACGATATTTCATAAATAGATTAGCGATTAGCGCACTGCCGTCGCTAAGCGCTAATTATTAGCGCTGTGTTTCTACGGTATCGCTAAATTAGCGGAGAGGTATCAGCTTTTAGCGCGCACTAACGTTTGCCCAACTCTGATAGGGAGGAACCCCTTAGAGGGTTAACTTCATGACACAATCCGGAAGTTCCGACTAGAACATTTTACGTTTCAGAACCTCTAGAGAACGAAAGCTCACTTTTTAATTGCTTGTTGTTTTGTTTTAAATTACATTTATCTGTAAAATTGGTATTATAATAAAAGAAGACAAGGAAATGTCAAATAGTTAAAATATTTTCCTAGAGGGAACCTTGAGAAAGCCAGGGAGTCATTTTCCACGTCAGGTAGTGAGATAAGTACCCTTGTCAACCGAGACGTATTGAGGCCATAAAAATATTCCTTGAAAGGTCTAACCAAAAACTTTTTCTATTTCAAGCTTCCCAAATGACACTAGGGATAAGAACAGAACCGTCCTAAGATGATGGAGTTCCTGCGAGCCGGACTTTTTAACCTCTACCCCTCAAGTTCTTCGCGCCTTGCTTAAATGATAGGTCATATTATACACCCCCTTTCTATCAAGGACCCAAAGGAGTCGATATAGACCAATTTGTGTATTATAGGTTAAGCTTTATACTCCTTTGCACAAATTATACACCACAGCTTTAGATTTTCACGACCAATTAAACCATTGGGATAACTTGGGCTGTATTATAGAACGACCTTGTACAGTTCAGTACAAATCGCTTCCGGATACTATGATGGCGCGTTCCCCTTTCAAACATTAGGCACTGTTGCTTGGCAATGTCCGTCTGTTACGTCCTTCTGAAAGTCCATTGGAATCATTGGCGTAGCTTGATTCGGACATGCGTCGTCCCCAAAGTGGCGAATCGGGCTTCTTAGTGAGAGGTAGTATGAGATAGATTAGTGAAGACCGAGACGATCAGTAACGACTAGTTCTCGAAGATTGGACCTTCCTCCTTGGACAAGGAGGTGGGAATTAGTAGGGAACTCTCTCTACGTCACGATCCTTCTTCCTAATTACTCCGCCATTACAGGTCACTTCCTCCGTCTAGTCACTTTCTTCTTCCGCAAAGGGAAACCTGACAATCCTTCTCCGACGTCTGATCTAAAGTTGATGTACTTATGGTAGTTGGTGCTATTAATTAGAATATTTACAAAAAAAAAAAAAAAACTTTGTATTTAGAATCCTTACTAATAAATATGGAGCTAAGGACAGCATTAGCCGAGTCCATATTAGTGGACACATTGGGCATAATTACCAATCACATCTGTAGCCACTGAGTGCTAATCATCCATTCACACTGTTTCCTTGCATACTTTATACTTTATTTTAAATTCTATCAATTCCTTCTCTTCCATCACTATCTCCTTCTTTCGTCTTCATCTTCTTTATTCTCTATTCCTTGTTTTCAACTCCTTACATCTTCAAATTAACCTGCAAATTAACCCTATTTCCGAATGGATGATGTGTTTCTAGCAACGTAATTGTGCAGCCCATTTTATTTTTATTTTTAAATAAAGTTTTATTTCTCTAGGCAAACCACGGCATAAAAATAAAATAAAATAACTAAAGTTATGAAGATGGTGAAAGTGTATGTTCCTATCTGATGGATAGAATTAAAGATGGGTAGTAAACCTTCCAAATTATGTTTTATTACCACATTATGGGTAATTACGTTTGAGTCCTTTATATTTAAATTGCTGTATTAAAATTTACTCTATTAGAAATACCCCATGCAATATATGGATGAAAATGGAGTTATTGTGCATACAGCATGGCCCTAGATTTATCTATAATTGCTTGTAAGTATGACTTGATATCAATATTGCCTAATGATTTAATACAATAACTTGCGACAATTCATATCTAATATTCGGTACTTTAAATTGGGAAATCACAAAATTATTCATGAAGAAGGATAATGAAGTCCGAAACGTTAAATTCGACAATAAAAAATAATTTGGAAGTTCCATAACATAAATGTTTTTATTTTCGCTTCGAAACAAGCTCTACGATCAAGAAGGGTCGCGTGAGGTTTGGCCAGCTCTGGACACATATTATATTATATATTTGTCTGTTCGCGCTTTAGCTGGCTTAAACTTGGACGGATTTTGATAGAATTAGGTACAAAAATACTTTGTCTAATTTCAGAGGTCAAATTTGGTCTCGGGGAGAATTCGCCTACATGGTATTTTGGGCAAAATTCACTCGAAAAATAATTGTAAGACATTTACGTAGTGAAACTAATGAACTCATTTCTAAGACGATATCTATAACCGTTTTAGAGAAAAGTGAATATTTTGCTTAAGGTTGTATTCTGGAAGAATTTTTGTAGTTGATTATTATAATCTATTTGGGCCATTTGCTACATAGTTTATAACTAATGTGTTATCTTTATAGTATAGTTTTCCTCTGACAGCTCTTACATTAAATGGAAGGGGTAGTATGAAATTGGGTTGTATGAACCCGCACATTTCTCATGATTAGTGACAATTAAATCAGAGGTCAGGAGATTACTGCACTATAGGGGGTGTGCAATTTCATAAGTTGTCATGAATGATAAATTGTAAACTGTTATTTTCATCAGCAGCTGAACAAGATGGTGGCGTTCTCGGTTCCTGTGACCTAAATTGGTTAAAATAATCACACCGAGAAGCCGAATTGGGTTGAGTCATCTAAAGTCTCTGATGACTCCTATGTCATCGAAATTGATGTAGTTCCCGTAGTAGATTTAGTTCTTGAATGTTCAGCCAATAATGAAATGGAGAGCCATATCGGGAGTATGGCGGGGATGAAATAAACTAATTTCTTCTATGAAATGGTGAAGAGAGAGTTGTAAATTCGATCGCCAAATAAAGGAAATGATTGCTTGAAAAAAATGGCTTCCTTTCTCTTTTTATACTTTGATTGGCTGTCTTCGCTTTCGGTAGACTATATTAGAAATTTGGAGCTCTTCTGTATTTACGAATTCTCTTTTTATACTTTGATTGGCTGTCTTCGCTTTCGGTAGACTATATTAGAAATTTGGAGCTCTTCTGTATTTACGAATTCTCTTTTTATACTTTGATTGGCTGTCTTCGCTTTCGGTAGACTATATTAGAAATTTGGAGCTCTTCTGTATTTACGAATTCTCTTTTTATACTTTGATTGGCTGTCTTCGCTTTCGGTAGACTATATTAGAAATTTGGAGCTCTTCTGTATTTACGAATTCTCTTTTTATACTTTGATTGGCTGTCTTCGCTTTCGGTAGACTATATTAGAAATTTGGAGCTCTTCTGTATTTACGAATTCTCTTTTTATACTTTGATTGGCTGTCTTCGCTTTCGGTAGACTATATTAGAAATTTGGAGCTCTTCTGCATTTACGAATTCTCTTTTTATACTTTGATTGGCTGTCTTCGCTTTCGGTAGACTATATTAGAAATTTGGAGCTCTTCTGTATTTACGAATTCTCTTTTTATACTTTGATTGGCTGTCTTCGCTTTCGGTAGACTATATTAGAAATTTGGAGCTCTTCTGTATTTACGAATTCTCTTTTTTCAACTAATGACATTTTCTTAGGGAATCCTATTTTGCGATAGATCATTTTCATTTTTCCCCGCAGTATGAAAGTCAGAATACCACCACTTCTAGGGTATCTAGGTTAATTTCTAGGAGATGGTGGGTCCCTCCGGCGGCAGGAACGAAAACAGTTATTAATCACTCACTTTATTAATCCAATAAAATGTTGTTTTTTTTTGTGCCTGAAATTACGACAGCAAAATACAACACAATAAACGTTTTTTTTAATATATATATATATATATATATATATATATATATATATATATACGGCGCACCGACCTATATATAGTGACCCTACGGCACAGCCCGGAATTACCGACGAGAAAAATCGACGTTTTTTATCCCATAGATCATGGAAACTCCGGTTTTTAAAATTTATATATATATATATATATATATATATATATATTACTTATAATACTTAAGGCATATATATATAGTCACTTAAAAGAGAGTTGATTGAACCACGTTAAAGGCGAAATCCTTATTTATTTGTAAGAAAAACCAAGAATTTTAACTCAAAAAGTTCGGAAATGTTATTTTTTAAAAAATACATGAGCAGTATTGACATTTTCGCATATATATAAAAAGGAGCGAGAAATCCTGGTATTTTGAAGATTAATATTTGAAATTCTGAATAAAATTTATCCAAAAAGAGGCTCGGGTGAAAACAATAGAAGAAATTATACTTCTGTCAAAGAAAGGTGTGCTGAAGTTTTGGATTTTTTGTTTTAGTTATATTGGAAAGTATTTTTAAACGTTTATTATTAAGATTTTCTATTCTATTCATTCTTATTTACTCTAGGGTTATGCATTTTAGGGATGAAAGATAACTTCCTGTAAGTTCTACTTCTAAATATTTTTTTTTGGCTGTTCGAACACATGTAAAATAGCGGAAGAGAAGATTTTTCTTTCTCCTTGATTTATGAGTGTAATGTACTATTAGAGATATCTCTTCCTCTAAACATACCTAAGCGTAAAGGGTGTTAATTATTTTCCCTTACCACATAACCACACAAGAACCACCTCCATACTTTCGCTAAGATAGACCGCATAGCGTCAGAACACTTCTACTACCAGTTGTGTCGATGGCTTTTATATCCTTGGTACCTTTCCCTTTTCGTAATATTATAATAAAACTCTTATGACCTCATTGAAAAATCATTCATGAAAATATATCGAGAATTCTGTCTCATTTTATTTCAAACTGACTACATTTTCCATAATTTTGCATTAAAAGCTGTAGTGCTGCTTCAGAACAAGAAAAAAAAACAGACCTCCCCTATTTAGGAAATCTCGCAGCTTCACGTTTTTGGTAGAATTACGTATTGACATCAATATTAAGTAGTTTATATTTTTATACGTTCTTGTACGTTAGAAGCTTTATAAGAATATTTACTTGTCCTAAGTTGTCATGAGATTTATCCAAAATGTAGTTTTACGATGTGCTGAATACAGTAGCTACACTATAATGGATATTTTTAAAATTTAAAAACTTAATTATACAATAATAATAAAAAAAATGTTAAAATGAATGAAATGCGATACAAGACTTAAAACATCCATTTCATTTTCCGTTTCAAAATATCCGTGATTACTATTTTCTTAAAATACACTCCTAAATCAATGTGCAATTATATCGAATCTCGTAACTACAACTATTGACTCAGTATTGACAACTTGACTCAGGTACAAATGTCACAAGCGGTTTGTATATATAAAAAAAATGCGATTGTAATTCAAATATAAAAGAATGAATTCAAATTTGAAATGCTCTCTCTCTCTCTACTCTACGTTAATTGTTGACCTAAAATTATTCAGATTCGGGAATCAAAGTACTCTAATTACTAAAAAATAAATACGCGATTACATTGAGCAATATTTTTTTCCCCAACCGTTCTCCTCATGAAAAAAACATAGCAGGCCTAGCTTCATGTTGAGTAAATTGCAAGGCTGTATAAAACAACTAATGCCACGTTGCCTAATAATGCAACCTTTTAAGTCAAAGATAACTTTTTTTTCTCCATGTTTGCCATTATCTCGTCTCGGCAAAATAGCTTTCACTGCCTTTTATGTATTGTTGCTCTAGTGTCAATTTGTTTCAAATTCCTATCGGTTACCAATCCTTTTACAATAAATGTGAGAAAAAGATTTGTCAAGAATATTTTATCCATTTATAAAATCAGGCCTTTAATTGTAATGGAATAACTGTCAGAATGTCCTTGATTGACTATGACCAGAAAAAAAAATTGTATTAAAACCTTAGAGTTAATTGTTTTATTTTCCACGTTACTAGTAGAATCATTGCGTCGTTCATACGACGATGCCCTGAGTTGTTGAAAAACAAAAACAAAAAACAACATTTCAAAAAGATCACCTGCCGTTCAAATTTGTGTTTGTAAAACTATATATATATAATGATGATTAGATAGTTAGCCGTCGAGGTGATAAGTAAAGATGGAATGGTTGGGATTCGGCTAAATAAACCTCAATATGATTTTGTTTTAAAAAATCTATATTTCGGACGTTTCGGCTACTCATTGGTAGCCTTCGTCAGCTAAAATGACAAAAAAAAAGGAATTAATACAAAAACAAAAAAAATTATGATTGTGATAGGTAACAGAGCTATAGATACAATTAACTTATAAAAGAACATATCGTCTTAAATTCTTAGAATGAAAAAGTGAATAGGTACAATAATTGATTTTAATAGTAATTAGTAACGTTAATTGATTTTACAAAGAAATAAGCAGCTACATACCAATGACAAATATAGTGTTCTTGTTTCTTTTTATGGTACTTGTTCTTGTTTCTTTTTATGGCAGGGGGTCGATAAAGGAGTACACCTTTCGTTCTTGTTCAACTACTTTATTTGCTAAATTTTGTCCGACGTGTTTCGAGCCTTTGTGTCGCACCTCTTCAGGGGATTTCCTTATCAGGAGTCCTCTCGTCATGTATAATAGCTTGAGTCAAGCTTAATACTGACAAAGTCATCTGAGGTAATGATGTCGGTATTACGCCTGACTCAAGGTAGTATACATGACGAGAGGACTTCCTGATAAGGAAAGCCCCTGTATATATATATATATATATATATATATATATATATATATATATATATATATATAGAGGGGATATATAGGGCGTTCAATGCAAATTTGATTAAAGACTAAATGCATATTTGATCAATAGCATACTTTCATCGCATCAAGATGTTTAAGTTTTGATTACATTTTTAGAGTAGGAAATACTAAATACATATATACAGATATTATGGATTCTTGGAGGATGAGCCTATCGAGGGACTATTACATTGATTTAAGTTTGTTTTTGATATTTCACTTCAATATTTAATAAAAACAGTTTGTATTTAGGAATCTTGCTCTTGCTGTTCGTGCAATGAAGATAGGCTTATATGGATCCATAGTAGTTAGGCTTATGGATTTGTTTTGCATCCTTCATTGCAGTCCCTGGAGGCTACTTAATCGCAAATAACAGCATCTTGTAGATATCAATTAACGATTGGCTTTCTCTCAGCTGTAGTATTGCGGTACGGAGCCGGGGAAACACGTGCTCGTACGCCTATTGACGCTTTCTAACGCTTTCATATTGGCCGTTTGCGATTCGTGACATCACTGAGGTTTCTTAGTATTTTTACAAATACTCCAACGTGGATTGAATTTTTGGATAAATAAACATCATATATTTGCTTTTTATGGTTCGCTTTTTGTCTATTTCCTCCCTCCTTTTAGAAAGAAAACTTTCAAATAACGTCGAACTTAAGAAGCAATGAAGAGTTCGACGTTTCATTACACACAGAAGGAAGAAGTATCCTCTCATTGTGTCAACCGTACGACGAAATGGCGTTTGATCACAATTGATCACATTAACCTAGTCGATATTATTTATGTACATATATATATATATATATATATATATATATATATATATATATATATATATATATATATTACGTATAAAACAAAATCAGTCCCGTAACAGGCCCTGAGAGGCAGATACTGTAGAGGTATCTGATGCAAGACCACACGGCACACTAGGGAGATACTGTGGTCAGTACTATGCTCCGGCCGCCTGATATTCCCCTTGCTGCTTCGACTGGTAGAGTCATTTGCACCAAGGTACCCATTAATAAATTAAATAAAGGCTGGGTTGACCTAGGGACGGTCAGGGAGGCCAAATCCAACCCATGAACGAAGACACTAGAAGAAAAATACTTTAGTGCTTGCTCGGGATTTGAACTCAGGTCCTCCAGCATATGAGTCCAGTGCTCTACCACTGAGCTAACCGCGCCCCCATATATATTTGTCTGTTCGCGTTGTACCGTAAACAATAGTAGACCGATTTACATGACATTTGGTAAAAAATACTCATCTGAACTGAAAAATCAATTTCGTTTTTCACTGAAATTGTAAACTAAGATAATGAAACATATAGAGAAAGAATCTTAAAAAAGTGATTAAAAATTAAAGTTGTATGCCGCTTTTCATTTATGAAGTATAAGAAAATATAGAGGACCACAAGAAACATGAGAATAGTAAGAAGAAATATTTATGTTGTTTATGTTTTGAGTAGAATAAACGTCACAAATAATTGTTTGAACAGTTACTTCATTCATTTTCTCAAATGTATCGAAAATGGTTGTGAAAACTACTGGTATGTGAAGGCAGATTTTTCCAATGCCTGTTAATTAAATGTCCTATTAAGATTGGCTAGGCGTATATTTCATTGAGATCAATATTAATTACTAATCAATTGCAAATATAAACTGATAGATGACCTACTTTAGGAGCAAGGCTCGGTTGAAGGACCATTGCAAGGTATTTAGAATGGAAATAAGTCCCTGAAAACTTTAGTTATTAATAAAGGAACTATGGAAATTTCGGCCTTTAATTTATCATCATGGGCATTAATTTTACACCGGCCAGCAATCAGTGTTGGGCATTATTCGAATAAATTATTATTCGAATGATCATTTAAATACATTTTTAGTGAATGATGAATAATTCACTAAATTATCTTATTCAAACAGTACATCATGAATTATTCACAGAATTATTCGTTATTCATCGTTCATTATTCATCATTCGTTATTCTTTATGTCCAGTTGGTTTAGTGAATAAATCCACGTCAAAGATATATATATATATATATACATATACATATATATATATATATATATATATATATATATATATATATATATACATATTTCCGGCTATTGACATCATAATATGTCTTTCATTATTCAATAAAATATGATCATTCTGATTGATTATTCGAATAATTTGTAAATAAAATATAAATTTCATTCACAGAATAATGAATAAAAGTAATTATTCTTCATTCGTGAATAAAATAATACATTAATTCATTATTCTTTATTCATTATTCTGAATAAATTTTGCCCAACACTGCAAGCAATCTATCTATGATAAATAGTATGTTCTAATTTGATCAGCTGATACTTTTAATTAGCAAAAACTAAAGGTATTTCCTGAAACAGAATTGCATTGAAACAATTAATTATGCTGATGATTCAGCCAGGGTTGCGGTATATAGAAATAGTTTGTGGTAATTGGTTTCCGACAAGACAGTTATTGTTTCTAAGTTTATCATAATCTTGGCAAGATATGGTAGAGTATTTTTACTCTTGAAGATTAGGGCGGCCTTGCAGTTGCTATCAAAAACAACACTACCTAATACTAAAAAAAAACATTGATGAGATAAGTGAGTGTATTTCGTGGGCCTGCAAATGAAAAACGTTGAGTAAAATTGTTCTTGATTTTATTTATTCTGGGTTTTGGAACTAATATGTTTAAGCCTTTGTCTGATTTGGTTAAAATACTTTTCTCGTTAGCCAAAAATACAACTTAATGAATTTAACATACCTCAAAAATTTAATATTTGATCCATATTCCATATCTTAAACTACTTCCTTGGAAGAAAACTAGTCTTCGCTATGGTTTGTGTATTGCCTCTTTGTTCTTAATGGTCTAATAAAACGAGAGCAAAAATTACGCCTCTGGAGTACACTTATAGTTTGCAGGGTGTCTACTGCATGAAAAAGCACGAAAATCATAAAAATGTCACGAAATTAAAAATAGGGCAAGAAAAAGTCATGAATTTTGAAACCATGTAATGAAATTTCAGTTTTACTGGAGTCTAACGTAATATAGGTTCTTCGGCGAAGTCGTACTTCTATGGCGACGCAATTTTATCTGCCTGGGCATGAAATAAATTGGCTTTTCAAATTATGAAAATGTCACGCAAAAGTGCCGAAATTGGCTTTCACAAAAGTAGTAGACACGCTGGTTTGATTCGTATGTGTTATAGGTAAACCATCAATCTTAATGGTCCTATTTTTTCGCAAATTTTCACAGGACATCTTTGTCATTGATTGGATAAATGTATACTGCGTCTCGTTGAAAGGGAGCAAAAATAACAGCCGGCAGTAGAAAATTAGGAAATCTTAAATAATCTGCAATTCTAATGTTACGATTTTTCTTATTAACGAATTCGTACAATTGGTTTGTTTTGAGAATGTTATATGCCGAATTTTGTAGCAGAATAAACAAAACGGTGGCCGTTTTCATTGTTAACACTAACAAATATTAACTCGTGTCATTGTATCTTTGGTAATTAGTTGATATAGGGCCTTTAAACATTTAAGGTAGTTTTTCAAAATTTCTTGTGCGCGCCCTCATTAGCTACATTCCTTCTGAAAGTGTTTAATAGTAGTGTTTTGGTATAACATAGTGATAAAGTGCATCTAGAAGAGATGGCATTTTAATTTTTAACCGATGCACTTGCTTATTAGATAAACGATCGAGAGTGTTTATAAAGTTATACATAGTGACAGTGAACGATGCTCTTACTAGAAGGTTGCCAAGCCAACGGACGCGTCACTAATAATACACAGACTAACACTCACACACATACGTTCACACAATCCCCAGTTAAAGTAAAAGCAGTTTTGCCAAGACGCCCACCGATCAGGGGCGCCAAGCCCTGAGTCACAGCTGCCTCCTCAGTCTTGCCAACAGTCGAATTAAATACCCCAACGCATCTTCCGCCCTGTTAGTTCGCGTGAAGACCTCGTCGCTAGTGTTCCTCTGTGTACAGCAGTCACTTCTACACCCTGCCCACTACAACTTCAACATATACCACTAACAACTCCTGTGATACCTCGTGGGATTCATACATTCACCTACTGGGCATCTTTTAATCGAAGCAATATTTAAATATCAAAACTACAAAAATAAAAGAAGAATATTATTGGCACATAAAATAGGTAGGTCAGAGAATACAACGTTAATTTTTATGGCATCTTAATTATAAAAGTGTGGTTAATAATGAAAGTAATTTAACCTGCTGTTGATTCAACAATTAATGTATAACATATATTAAAAACAGGACAAACTGAATATTGCACTTTGCAATGTTCCACTAACAATCGAACACATACTTACAGACTGCAGAGAAAGAGAAGACTTTGACTGCTACCTGCTTAATTGCTTCAACAGGACAGAACACACATTAATAATATTCTAAAATATTTAAAAATGAAAAATAAGTTCCAACATTTTAAAAATCTTCCTTATAATTTTTAAGTATTTTTTTTTATTATTTTCCTTTAGTATATTTTTTTTTTCATTAATAACGATATATGTTTTATATATTTTTTATGATAAATTACTTTTCTTCATTTCATTACCAAGTTTAAAGCTTCTATAATAACAGAAATATTTAGCTTTGTTCGCACATAGGCTTAAAGAGTAGGTAAATCAACTTGTTGTGTACTCTCAAGAAATAAATAAATAAAGTATGTATCAAATATTTCATTTAATACAACCTAACTTACCAATAACTTATGATAAGACGAAATAAACCTATATGCAGAATATGTAACATAGAACTTACTGTTAAACATTTACTGATAGACTGCCAGGTACGATATAGTTTTAACATCCCATAGGATATGCAGGCACTTTTAGGCAATGATAGCCTGTACATAAACACTATACTGACCTACCTCAAGAATACAGGAATGTAAAAAAATGTACTTCCTTAGAAACTACGTAAAATTTATTGGTAAACTCTTCACATACACAATTACAATTTTATACTTAACTACTATAGCCATGCTGATTTCCTAAAGTAAGTGGTTCTGGGGATACTGTTCTTTGTGTGTTATCAGCAATGAAGCTGTACACACCGAACAAAAATAATAATAAATTCATTATAAATTTATACATAAGGATATGCATTATTATTGATGATGAGTTTTCGCCTTATTACACTTACCTACGAGTTTACCCGAATTGTTTCTAGTTAATATTCTATTCAAGATTAATAAACAATCTTGTGTTTTTTTTGTTTTTTTTTGTTCTGTATAATATATGTATATGATAAGATAAATGAGTTCCTGCGAATTAGACTTTTTTTTCTTCTGTTTTGATTTTTGAGTTAAACGTTTAACACCTTAAAAACCTAAACGAATAATTATATTAAAACGGATAGCTAAATGCATTCTGAGATATAATGTTGAAATGTTTCTTGTAAATACTTTTGTCGGAAATAAGTGCAACTCGTCATTTTTTTAGACTGAAAAAAAGGTTTTTCTTGTTTATCTGAAGGCCAGATACTTTTAAAGATGCATTTAGTGACCTCCATCTTCCTTTTTCACTACCTGTAAGGAAAAACGTGCAACGTGTTATCGAGGGTGAGCTTTTGTCTAGAATGTCACGACACGCGTGAAAGCCTCGTGATATCTAGAAGTAGTCACTTCATGAGTAGTAATTACAGGCCTTATCATAGGCCATAATTGTCTCACCCTGCCTCTCGTCTGATTAGATTTCACCCTTAAGATAGAAAACAAAAATCCGACTCGCAGGAATTGCTTCATCTTGGTGGATTTCCATGACGTCCTTATCCCTAAATGTAAAGCCTGGAAAAGCCAGTTAATATGTTGTGAAACATATAAACTTACACTAATAAAACCTTGAAGAAAAGTAAGATTTTAGGCGCAATTAACTTACAGTAGCGGAAATTTCTAACTCGGCCACTTAGACACCGCTCGGAAAGATCAACGAAAAAAAAAACTTTTTTTTTTCTTTTTTTTTTTTTATAATAAAGCGTTTATTAACATCTGCACAAATTATATAGCACATTGGTTAATTGTGATAAGTAACGCCATTTTTATGAATTCACATAATGAGAATACAGAAAAAAAAAATAGTACATACATAAAAATAAATAAGTACATAAATAAATAAATCATAGCTAAAAGGAAAATAAAATAAAAGTAATAATAATAAAAATAATAAATCAAAAGATAAAATAGAAGAAAAAAAAAAACTAGCAATAAAAATTGAGAAAATAAATACAAGGAACCGTTCAAAGCAACATAACTATCACTTTCGAAGTTTTTATGCACTTACTTATATTTATATTAACAATATTTATCCGATTAAGATCGTCCCATCGAAAATTACTTCACAACCTTTTTTTTCTCTCTCGAGATTCTGGCAGTAGTTGCTCCCCAAAATTGTTTAAAACATTAACTTATATTGAGGATGTTCGAACCTGTTCAGGTTCATCATCTGGCATCTAAATACAATTAAAATTAAAAAAAAAATATATATAAAAGCAAAAAAAAAAAAAAAAAGATAAAATTAACGTAGAATGTGAATAAGGAGGGAACTTCTCTTTATGTATGTCACCGATAGTGTTTGAACAGATTCGAAACTTTGCTAATATAAGTAATTGTTTTAAACAATTTTGGGGAGTCCATTGATCCTTTCTCACATGTTCGAGATATTTAGGGAAATATACGAAGAACCCAAAAATTATCATGTCCGTTAATAAAATATTTTTCCCAATACCTCCTTAACTCCAAAAGCAAAAATAAAATAAGTTTGAATGAATGCCAAACGTCTGGAACAAGTTTCAACTGAATCAATCTTTTCTGAATTCATAAACCGAAGATTAGTTAGAAAGACTATTTGTATTCAGTTAGTATCGTTAATGGTTCCAGATATCGCCTTGGAAATGGTTTTATTATTTCTTCTACGTTAGAAAAACTGTAAAAAGTGCATATGCAAGTGCGTTAGCGCGAAAACGTAAGCAGTGCGGTTCTTTCGTGCGCAATTCGCTAAATACCCATGTGCCATTTTTAGCACTTTCCTCAGAAGGAAAGTAGCTATTGAGGTTGGACTCATGACGGAATTTTTGAAAAATTTCTTCAAATCTTTATCGATCCTACCTAGTAGACACCGAAAATGACCCCCGTTAAAATTTATATATATATATATATATATTTATTTATTTTCATAAACATGGCAAAGGTCCAAATAATAGTACTCCAGATTCTTGCACTATTTTATTTTTGATACGCCCTACATGTTTCGTGGCCTTATGCCACCTCCTCAGGGGCCACTAAATCCTAAAAACATTTTTTACAAATTTTTAATGCCTTATTTTAGTAAATTTAATAATAATTATACATCGAGTAACATTAAAATTCCTATACTAACCCCTAAACTTTATATGTAAAATATAATAATAAAAATAATATTGTTATATTGTACATACCCTATGTGTGGTCAGCTCGCCACCCATACTATGACTGAGGCTAGCTAAATACCTGTGTGGAGAGGCTTAGTAATCAGCTTATTAAGATAAGTTGTATAAAGGTTTGTACTATTGCTTTTTCCCTTGGATTGTTCGCTATTTTCTAATGTTATTGTAAAATATCTTATCTAAAAATTTAATTTCTGTTTGTTTATTTACCGAGTTCCTGTTTTTTATTATGTGGATATTTTCTTTTATTTTTCGTTTAATGTTGTTTCTGTCCTTGTCAACTATTGCTATGTCGTCCAAGTCAAATGTATGTCCGTTCTTAAATGCGTGGTCCGTTAGAGCTGTTGTATTTGATTTCTCGTCTATATTTTTGGCATGCTGCTTAATTCTATTCTTTAGTATTTGTGATGATTCCCCTATGTAGCACTTGTTACAATCTTTACATTTAACTTTATATACGTTATATTTTGAATTTATTTTATTTATTTGGTCCTTAATTTTGCTGAAATTTTTTTCTATTTTGTTGTTATATTTCCAGCTAATTTTGCAAATCCCGTTACAGATCAGTTTCATCCTGTTTGCTATTGCTGGGTGAAAATCAAATGAATAAAAATTATTTTCTATTTGCTCGCGTTCTCTCTTGGATTCCTGAATGTTTTCACTCCTATTTTGACTAATTATATGATTATTTATGATGCTTCCCTTATGTATTTTTTTAGTTTCCAAATTATTAAAAAAATGTTTTATTTGTGTCTGGATAAATGTTCTCTTCTTTTTTATCGAATCTGGCCGTGTTTCGTCATGTTCCATATCCCTTTTTCTTTTACCATTAGTTTTAACATTGTCCCTTACGATTTGTTCGTTGCATTTGATACGTTTTGCAGGTTTTTCATTAGCACTAATATCCAGCGAACTCCGTCTTCTTTTAATCCGTCTGTCAAGTAAGTCCTCAAAAAACTCCTCAGTAAAGTGGAACAATTTTATATTAAAATTTTTAATGTCATCTTTCTTATTTTTCGTGTAACAAACACTATTTTCCGCTTTTTTTATTTGTATGTCTACTAGTTTCGAGGGGAAGTTATTTTTATTAAATATTTTTCTAATTCTATTTTTGATTTCATTGAAATATTGAGGTGATGTTCTATTTAAGGCAGTTAATGTTCTATTATATACCAAATTTTTTTTTGAAACTGAGAGGATGATTGGAGTAAAAATTAATTGTTCTGTCAGAGTGATATTCCTTAGAAAACCATTTAAAATCAATCCAATTATTTTTATTTCTTGATAGTTCCAAGTCCAAAAAGGTAATTCTGCCGTTTGCTTCTATTTCTTTTGTGAATTTTAATGTATCGCACTTTTTGTTAAAAATCTCAAGTAATGGGTCAATATTGTTTTCATGAACCGCTACGGAATGGGTTGTGAATTTAACGGAAAAACCAATTCCAATTGAAATAAATACCTTTTTATCTCTTAGTGGGAAATTCAATATCTTAAAACCGTTCCGGGTAAAGGATTCATTAAGCCTAATTACTGATACAGAGTATATGCTAGAACAGGTAGGTATTCCTAACAAAGATAAGAATAATCTTAGGCACAGAGTAGTCAATTTGTTGAATCTCAATGAAAATATACGCAACTATAAAAATATTCCCGTTGACATTGATATTGGACTAGCGGAGAGGATGACGAAATATGAAAAATTGACGAAAACCTTTTTTAAAGACAATCAGGACATCTTGATAATTAGGGCTGACAAATCTAACAAAACAGTGATAATAAATAGAAAGGACTACAATGACAAAATGAATAACATGTTAAACGACAAACAGACTTATAAACAAATAGACTATGATCCAACTGTTACTTTAAAAAATAAGGTTATTAAATACGCTGACACGTTAATTAAAAATAAGTTTTTTGGAAAAAATGACAGGTGCAAGATTGTAAATCATAATTGCATTACTCCTTTAATTTATGGACTCATAAAATTGCACAAAAAAGAAAAAACATTACGACCAATAGTTAGTGGATGTGAAGCCCCGGCACAAAAGCTCGCAAAAATTTTAGCAAATGACCTTAAGCATTTTGCTCAAGACAACCCCTTTGATGTGTTGAGTGGTGTGGATTTAAAATGCAAAATTCAAACCGTTCAAATTCTTCCCGGGTACAAGCTAGTTTCATTCGATGTAATAAACATGTTTCCCAACATTCCAGTTGATCTTGCAATAAAAATAATTAACAACAATTGGGATAAGATTGAAAAATTTACTAAAATCAAAAATAAGGATTTGTTCATAGAAGGCATTCGATTGTGTTGCAGTACTGGATATTTCAGGTTTAATGACAAATTTTACAAACAGACTTTCGGTATACGAATGGGGAATCCTCTTTCGGTAGCAATAAGTGGAATTGTTTTAAACCAAATTTTAAAGGAAATCATGTTAGATTCGGATATTCATATACAATTTTTATATAAGTATGTGGACGACATAATTTTAGCGGTTCATGAAAACAATATTGACCCATTACTTGAGATTTTTAACAAAAAGTGCGATACATTAAAATTCACAAAAGAAATAGAAGCAAACGGCAGAATTACCTTTTTGGACTTGGAACTATCAAGAAATAAAAATAATTGGATTGATTTTAAATGGTTTTCTAAGGAATATCACTCTGACAGAACAATTAATTTTTACTCCAATCATCCTCTCAGTTTCAAAAAAAAATTTGGTATATAATAGAACATTAACTGCCTTAAATAGAACATCACCTCAATATTTCAATGAAATCAAAAATAGAATTAGAAAAATATTTAATAAAAATAACTTCCCCTCGAAACTAGTAGACATACAAATAAAAAAAGCGGAAAATAGTGTTTGTTACACGAAAAATAAGAAAGATGACATTAAAAATTTTAATATAAAATTGTTCCACTTTACTGAGGAGTTTTTTGAGGACTTACTTGACAGACGGATTAAAAGAAGACGGAGTTCGCTGGATATTAGTGCTAATGAAAAACCTGCAAAACGTATCAAATGCAACGAACAAATCGTAAGGGACAATGTTAAAACTAATGGTAAAAGAAAAAGGGATATGGAACATGACGAAACACGGCCAGATTCGATAAAAAAGAAGAGAACATTTTTTTAATAATTTGGAAACTAAAAAAATACATAAGGGAAGCATCATAAATAATCATATAATTAGTCAAAATAGGAGTGAAAACATTCAGGAATCCAAGAGAGAACGCGAGCAAATAGAAAATAATTTTTATTCATTTGATTTTCACCCAGCAATAGCAAACAGGATGAAACTGATCTGTAACGGGATTTGCAAAATTAGCTGGAAATATAACAACAAAATAGAAAAAAATTTCAGCAAAATTAAGGACCAAATAAATAAAATAAATTCAAAATATAACGTATATAAAGTTAAATGTAAAGATTGTAACAAGTGCTACATAGGGGAATCATCACAAATACTAAAGAATAGAATTAAGCAGCATGCCAAAAATATAGACGAGAAATCAAATACAACAGCTCTAACGGACCACGCATTTAAGAACGGACATACATTTGACTTGGACGACATAGCAATAGTTGACAAGGACGGAAACAACATTAAACGAAAAATAAAAGAAAATATCCACATAATAAAAAACAGGAACTCGGTAAATAAACAAACAGAAATTAAATTTTTAGATAAGATATTTTACAATAACATTAGAAAATAGCGAACAATCCAAGGGAAAAAGCAATAGTACAAACCTTTATACAACTTATCTTAATAAGCTGATTACTAAGCCTCTCCACACAGGTATTTAGCTAGCCTCAGTCATAGTATGGGTGGCGAGCTGACCACACATAGGGTATGTACAATATAACAATATTATTTTTATTATTATATTTTACATATAAAGTTTAGGGGTTAGTATAGGAATTTTAATGTTACTCGATGTATAATTATTATTAAATTTACTAAAATAAGGCATTAAAAATTTGTAAAAAATGTTTTTAGGATTTAGTGGCCCCTGAGGAGGTGGCATAAGGCCACGAAACATGTAGGGCGTATCAAAAATAAAATAGTGCAAGAATCTGGAGTACTATTATTTGGACCTTTGCCATGTTTATGAAAATAAATAAATGTACATAAATAAAGGTCACAAATCGTGGAATTGAATATATATATATATATATATATATATATATATATATATATATATATATATATATATAGCAGCCAGAGTTTTTGTTTTTTCGTCACGAAACTTGGTATATAGCATTCAATTAGCAAACGATTGAACGAGTTCGTTAACCACCAAAGTCGGTCCACCGGAAGGGGGGGTTTACCCCGAACCCAAAACACTAATTTGACTATGTCAGCCGTAATATTTGTTATATTTCAACGAAACTTGGTATTCGTAGTGGTAATATAGAGAGAAAAGTGAGATATAAAAATGAACTAAATCGGTTCATTAGAAGGGGGGGGGGTTACTCCGGACCCATAATACCAATTCGCCACTACCAGCCGTGATTTTTGGTATATTTCGACGAAACTCGGTATTCGTAGTGGTAATCTACAGGTAAATATGTTTTGCAAAAATAAACTAAATCGGTTCATTAGAAGGGGGGTTTACTCCGGACCCAAATTCCTAATATACTCATACCGGTCGTAATTTCTGCTGTATTGTAACGAAACGCGGTATACGTCTTGGGTAACTCATGAGAAAGAAGTGTTGTAAAAATGAGCTGAGTCGGTCAATCGGAAAGCGGGGGTTTAATTTGTAATATATTTGAATAGAAAAGCCGACAGACGTAGGTTCACAATACCAATAGTGCAAAAGGTACCATGTGTAAACATAACTCTGGAAGCAAATTAATAATTGATCAGTTACTCATTACAAATTTAAAAGAGAACTATTCATGTTTTTATTTTATTTATGTAGGATATTTTAAGCAAATTGTTCTGAAAAGCAGTCTACGCTACCCAAATTCTGAGGAAAGTGCTTAGTTATGCAGCTCCTGCGTGACGGACTTTTTAAATTAGACGATTGTTTGTTGTACCAAATGTTGTCACAATTGGTCCTCAGAGGAGCTACAGAGCGAACAGATTCGTAGATATATATGTGTATGTGTGTATATATGTATCTATATATATATATATATATATATATATATATATATATATATATATATACACACACACACATAAAAAGACACAC
This sequence comes from Gonocerus acuteangulatus, assembly GCA_946811695.1. Lineage (NCBI taxonomy): Eukaryota > Metazoa > Arthropoda > Insecta > Hemiptera > Coreidae > Gonocerus > Gonocerus acuteangulatus. Next base: position 94,575,081 of record OX328124.1, on the reverse strand, counting down.
AAATAGAGGGAGCTAACAAGCTAACTTGTGAAAGAAATGCCTTGCTAAATCGATGAACCCTCTTGATAGTTGAAGCTGGAGTATGTCTTGCCAAAGAGGTTTTTGAGTATGTATTTACGAAATTCACAAAATAACGAGCTTGCGAGGACATTTTCACCTGTGAAATATCTGATATCTCTTTAGACGAAGGATATACACCGTCCTGTCATGAATCTGATGCTTGTACATTATCTGCCTCACGCGACCTGTTACAGGATTGAAATCTCTAGGCTGGTGGTTTCACAATGTGACGAGGATATTAGTGGCGACAGTCCTGGAGTTTACGACACAGGATAGTATTTATGTGAAAATAATTACGTTCTTGTTGTAATTCTCGCTGTCTAGAGTTTTCTCATAATGTTTCTTTGTTATTAGGAACATTCTAACCAAGTAATCAATAAAGTGAACTCGACAATTGAAAATACATTAAATTCTTATTTAAGAGATTATTCTAAACTATACGTGAAGGTTATACATGAAGGTCGTTATAAGCTATAAATTAGGACAAATATATTATTTAATTCTATATTATAAAGCGTTCCATATGAAAATAATAGATCATTTGATAATTCATGGTTTGGAACTGGTCGTACTCACATACGCAGGCCTACGAGTTAGATTAGAGGTATACGGAAATCAGCTCGACGTAACCAATTCCAGAAGGTTGCATTGGCATGACTAAGAATAGGATGCACAACACAGACTCAGAATTATTTCGTAAAAAATCTCCCTCATCCAGCGTGTTACGTAATGTGAAGTATACCGTTGAGCACATTTTAACTTGGATTCCCCTGACGTCCTTCTGGAAGGACAATAATGTTTATGGGTTTTTTGTTTACAAATGTGGATTAACTTCATTTTTTATCAGGATATTCTTAGTTGTCTGCATAAAATTATATATACAGATCTTCTGTGGATCCTATAACATATATAAGCTGGACACCTACAACCTTTTAGGATATGACACAGTGCATTTCTAAAAGTGATTTCCATTATTAAAAAAAATATATATATGTATATATATATATATATGTATATATATATATATATATATATATATATATATATATATATATATAACGGGTTTCTGGGTTAAAACGCTACTCTAATTAAAACCACAATAAACAAAAACACAAGTTACCCAAAACAGTAAAAAAAATTGAGAAGACCACGTCCATCCAAAAATTGTCTCATATTCTTCTGTAATTGTAAACGTTTGCAAACATATATAAAGGCAGTACAAGTTATTTATTTATTTTTTGTACAAACCCGCTATGAAGCTATTTTTCGTTTTATTTTGACATATTAAAATAGACCCTAAATAATGTTGTACTTAAATAAATATTTTCTAATTTACTGTGTATAATGCGTATGAAATGTTAGTTTATATAAGTATACGTATGTATCTTCACGCATGCAGGTAATAAAACATTTCATAAATAAAGAAAAGTGCCAACGGACATAGCCACGTTGAATGCACCGGTTCCCGTAGATCACCGAAGTTAAGCAACGTCGGGCGTAGTCAGCACCTGAATGGATGACCGACCACGTGCTGTTGGCATTATAAAAGGGTGGCAACCTGTAGATAGCCCGGCGCTAATAGCCAAATAGTTGATGCGCCGTTAAAAAAAACTAAAAAAAAAAAAAAAAAATAAAGAAAAATTAACAATTAATTTTAGAATGTGGACATGACATCTCAATGACAATGAATAAATGTATGCAATGCTATTTCATTTTTATATTCTATTATAAATATTTTTAATTTGTTAATGATAATAGTGTCGATATGTAGGCTATAAGTTGAAGTAACCTTGTGCCTAGAAACGTTTTCTTAGGGCTGCAGGTAAATGTTCTGAGTTTATACTAAAAAAAAAAAAAAAAAAAAAAAAAAAAAAGTTTAATTCTAAAAGTAAATATCGTATATTTATTTTCTACTGTGATATTATAGGGTTTGCTCTAACGTAGGTTGTTCAAGTTTTTGCTCTAATTAACTTATTGGTGTAACTTATATTATTGACTTTTGTAATATAAGGAAGTCACCAATAAGTGACAGAAACGTACAGTTTCCCCCTGAATCTGTGTCATTGTTTGGTTAAGCCGACTTCTTCATGGTCACCTGAAAGGAATTTAGGCGTCGTGTTTTAGTATGCAATTAAAATAAAAGTTTTAGAACACACTAAAATAGCCTGTCTCTTTGGAATGTTACTACTCGCGTTGAATTTGAAACTGAGACACTGAAATGTGCCAACTATCTGTCATTCCTAATTTTTTAATAGGAACTCCAGTTTCTGCCAAAGTTTTTTTTTTCCACTGGCTATTAATTTTTATCTGATGTTCGATGTAACGTTAGAACTCCTGGGAATAATGTGTAAAAAGAAAAGTTCCATAATTCTGGAAAAATAAATGATTACAATTTTACTGAATTAAGATAAATTATTCGTTAAAAATTTCCTCTTATTTATGTGTTTATTTTTGCAGGGAAGGCCAGCAGAGGGATTGTTCGATATTGTAAGTATTACTCAAATTAATTAATTAAAAAAAACACTGAACGATAGAAATAATAAATAAAAATTATAAAATAAATATTACAAATGTTCTATTAACTGGAAGTACTGTAACGAACTTTTGAATAAGTTAAACTTTTCCTGTTTCTGTAGTCCGCAGCAGTCAAAAACATCTTACAAAATTTCTAGTTTTCAATTCTTTCACTTAGGTCATGCAGGGTGAGGAATATATATGTATTTTAAATTGTATTCCGTTTTAGTATAGAGAATAAAATTGTGTAATATTGCAAATAAAAGGGGTTTTACAGCTTTGTAGCAAAATGTACTACATCCCACATATAATTATTATCATTACCCTATAATTTTTTAGTTCTTTGATCACCGTGTTTTTGGATTAAATTGAGTAGACCAGTCGAGAGAGCTATCTACTAGTCAACATCAACGCTGCACTAGATACTTCTGTCCACAGCTGAAAAAAGTCTGATCACCTCAAACGAGATTCGAACCATCCTTTCTTGAGTGACGGTCCGATATAACCTTGTCATCGCGGACCTTCATCGATATATTCTATTTAAATCGGTTTATATTCCTAAAAGTTTGATAATTGTATCTTCTAAAGTTCTCTTACTTCCTATACTTCAGGTTTTCTTCCTTTCCGTACCCATAAGTACAAAAAGATCTCTGAAAGGGCAGAAGCATAATTAACCTTGGTAATGTGTTAACAACTGTGCCAATTTACTAGTGCTAAAAGACACTGCGTAACACTTAACTCGTTTAAAAAAGATCTAAACATCCGTTGGACGTTGCCAGCTTTGTCTGAGTTCTTATTTCTTTTGTGTCTTTTAATCTTGAAAGAACTTCACTTGGCTTGATACCTTCATTTTATTTTTCCACCGGCTAATACATCAGTGTATTAAGGTCTTTATCAAGCAGCGCTTCTTGGTATTTACTAGGAACGTTTTGTCTTATGAAACGGCACACCTATTATTTATTTTTTAATATCTTTTTAAACTTTTTAATTTATTTGCGTTTTCTCCTGAGGATGATACGATATGATAGCCAGAGATGGCTATAAAACGTTTAGAGAATAAAATACGTATGCATTTTTATAGATACAATAGTGTTATTGTTTTTGACTTTCTTTATCTTAAATCAGTTATACCTGTTTCATTTTAAATTTAATTTTCTCCTCACAAAAACACTCAGTAAGTATGACATGAAAAATGTAGTGAATTTTTAATTGTACTTTAAAAAAATTTAAAAAAAATAGTATACATTTAACATTTTCAAGAGTAATTCTGGCGCATTTTAGGATATTTTTTAACATATACAATAATAAATTCGATATTAGTAATCTAAGCGTCCAAAAGATATATGTTCAAAAAACCTATCACACATGGTAGAAAGAATACTGATATAACTTAAGAGTTATAAAGTAAGTTCGAAGAACTATAGGTGTGTTTAGTAATTGTTTACGAACATATTAAGAAATAGTAATATTTTATACGCTAGAAGTAGAAAAAGCAGTGTACTAGTAAACAAATGAACTACAATACCTACTGAGAATTTGATTCCCTCAAAAGTTATGAATTGCATGGGTTATGTGAGCCTCGCGTTAGCTCAGTGGAGAGTAACGGATTTATCTAAACGATGCTATGCTATAGGAGGGGTCCATGACTATAATCCGGTGACATTGACAAAAAAAATTACAAAGAAAAAAAAAACTCATTAAGAACCGGAAGAAGATGGTTCGATGGATGCCCTTCCCAGTGGACCAGGGAGGCGATGGAAAGTCCAATATTTCAGCAGGATATCTTGGGATCTTTCCTCGGTTTGGCGCTCCTAGCCGGGAAGAAAGTGGAACTGTATGCAAAACTCCAGCTTAGGTTCATGGCAGTTCATTCTACCAGCCATGGGTGTGCCCAAAACAACCTTGGTGGTTTTAACCTGAAGGGTAACCTCTGGTATATTCCCCTCCAGCCCAACCTCAGATAATATTCTAGTCCTTTTCTGGAGAGATTTTCTAATTCTTGTTTTTGCTTAGTAAATACTACAACAATTTTAAAGAAGGGGATGCGTTTGTAGGATCCGCTCTGAGCAGAATGGATTACTTTATTTATATTTTTTTGCAGTAACAAATATTTCTTTTTGTTTTTAATACAACGTTCATTTAACATCTGTTGAAGACATTTTTCAAAAATTCCGTCATGAGTGCAACCTCAATAGCTACTTTCCTTTGGAAGAAAGTGCTAAAAATGCAAATTAAAGAGCGTTTAATGAAATTACATAATTATTTACTGATTATAGTACAAGATTTCCTAATTCTGTAGTATTCCATCAGCAAGAAGAAGGCAATCAGTAGTTAATCTGAAATGTTTAATGCTTCTATGAAAAATTAAAAAACAAAGTATAGTTAAATCACATAAAAAATACTTGAATTCTAAAAACTACCTGTGTCATTATTATTTTTAGCCAATGCTGAACTACACAATTAGTCATGCGCTAAGGGAGATTTCGCAAACAAATTACCCCATGACAGAACAGTTGTTTATTCTATAGCTTTCTCTGTTAATGAATATTGACGAGGCTATTGGAAAATATAATTGTAAGTGGAATTTCTTTGTAAAAACCATACTAGTTTATGGCCCTTATCTTTTATATTAAACAAAATTGATACTGAAGTGGTGTTATGTGTCTTACGAAAAACACTTATGAAAGTATATGAGTGCGAAATTAAATTGTAATTAAAAATATTGATAAAATAAGGGGCATTAGGTTATAATATGAAAAACATATTAAAAACAAACTTGAGACTTTTTCACGGTTTAATTTGTTTTAATATGATATTAACCCTTTCGAGAGTGATTGACACCGTGTTAGCAATGGATTTCCGTTGCTGTAAAGCCTAGTACACATTGGGATACATTGTTGCAGAGCTGAATCTCGGTTGAATCTGGATTGTTGCGATTCTGCCGCGCATGTCCCCGTTTATCAGGCGTGTATTGCGGGTCTAGGTGATACAAGAATCTGAGTCCCGCTGGGTCGGGACTCACTGAGACATTGTTGCGCAACATTACAAGTGTGGACGTGTTCCGGAGCAGCCCCAAGTCTAGAATCAGCCCCCGGCAGTTCACCGTACGGACTTGTAGTTCAATTTCACTCAATATGTAGGCGACTGAATTGACAATAAAGTTAATAGAGGACTTACAAATGCACATGTTGCTCTGATTATAATTTAATACCATAAATAAGGTTTTGATGACAGCCCTCTGAGCCCCTCTTATATACACCAATGATAATAGGTACAAATAAAAATATATTTTTAGCGTTGTCTTTCTTTTCTTTTTTATTAATAACTAAAATAAATACTATGTTGATTTAAAGTTGGATACATATTATATTATTTATTTAGTTAAAATTTAAATAAATAAATAATATCATATGTATCCAACTTTAAATCAACATAGTATTTATTTTAGTTAGTTTAATTTTAATAAAAATAATGTTTGCAGGAATCCCTTTCACCCTTCGGAAGAAAGCAAGCAGAGATAAAAAGAAGTGCTATTATTATTCTACTACATAAATTAAACTTAGAAATTCTTCTTTATATGCCTAATTCAAAATGAGGATGTAAGTGATTCTGCTTGAATGCCTTGCTTTAAGTGTGACATTGCTGTGTGTGTTGAGATGTTTATTTTATTTGACACGATTCCATCAAGAAATTACAATTCCATTGGAAACAATCAATACAACTTGGAACTTTATTTTATTTTTATTTTATTTTTATCGCTCAATTCCTTAACGCTTAAAATAATTATAGGACCTTTATTAAACGATTTTTATTAATTTATTTTATATTTTTAATGAGTTTCTGCTTATCACTCATCCATTCCTATAATACACAAACCTTAGAAAATAAGTTTAAATGCATGGCGACATTTTGCGAAAGTAAGAAAAAAAAAAGTCCCTCTAGACAATTATGTCATCTTCTACCAACATATCCTAACAAAATCGCTAAGATATAATTAACTAACATTTAACCCCATATTTTAAGTACTTGAAAGGTTCTATACTTCTTCATAGGCCTCAAAGGAACCTGTAAAATCATTTTCGAAATAAATAAAACAAAATATTTTGGACTGAAATAATAGTTACTTTAGAACTGTAATTTGTTGTGTACAACCTTAATGAACCATTTATTTTTTTTAAATGTTTTTCCACCTTGGAGTCCATCGTAGGTGTGTATTTTCAGCTATGCGTTCAATCAATAAGTGTTTTGTTTACGAGCAATATTTTAGTTACTTGATTTTAATGTAATATTTAATATAAATACAAGAAAAGAAAAAAGACAATATATACTAATATATATATATATTTTCACAGCCCGACAATTCAACAAATGTGAATTCTATAAAAGATAACTCACGACCAAGTTTAGTTTGTCTGTAGAGCAACTTCAGACTGGAAACGTAATTTCCTTGATGAATTTTTTCTCAGTCCACATCAGGAACTGCAAAATCTTAGCGCGTTTCCATATAATATTTAAACCTATAATGATTTGGAACGCTTAATATAGCAAATATTAATATTTTTCTTCCAAAGGTCTTTCTATTCCTTGAATGTCGGTTTATTATATTTCCTTTATTGCTTCTGCTTTCTCAATGCTCCCAAAATCTGATACCCAATAACGTTTGGGGTTGAATGCGTCATTTTTGAATATCCAATGCCAAAAATTTACTTTCTTACTGTTTTCTCTTTTAGGATAAACATACTAAATAGAAGCGTGATAAGCAAAATCAATTCTGGAGATTGAAAAAAAAAAAAAATCGAACAAAGAAGTTTCTTAAACATCATGGTTGTATAAGTTGTGTTTCTAATGTGGCTAGAATTTCTCTTCTAAACGTCCGCTAGAAATATTTCTTTGATATGACATTAGTTCCATCCTTTGGTTTGGAGTGAAGTGAAACCCGTCATTATCTCTCTGAAAGTCTTTTCCTTGTCTGAACATCTTTCTGTCATCAATGATTGTCTATTGGATAGCTGATTACAAGATATATGTCTAGTTAATGGCTTCAGTACTTGGATACTTATTGCACTGTCAGCCTTTCAACACATATAATGTGCTTTTTATTTCTCTCTATGATGTGACCGACATTTTTATGTGGGTCCAATTATTTTGTAATCTAGCTTCCTCAATTTCTCGTACACATCAGTTATGTAAGTTTCTAACCAGCTGACTGTTCAAATAAGAGTGTATTGCTTCTGGAGCCTAAGAGCAGAACTCTTCCCAGTTCTGCCCCACAGTATAGGCAGCTGGCGACAGACTGGATATCCAGCAGGGGTCAGACTATATATATTCTAAAGGTAAACAGAAGTCGACCAGGAATAGCATACCCCTTCGAGTAGTATATATAGAGGAAACCAGGTGCCGCTAACCCCGTATTCCTTAATTTTACCCTACCACATTTTTATAGAGGAAGCCATGAGTCACAGTATTGTTTTGTAATTTTTTACACTTCCAAAATAGGTACAGTACTTATATTTTTCTCTCCGGCTGAACGGAAAGCTGCTTGTAAACATAATGTACTTTAGCCAAATCCGAAGGAATTCAGCTATTGTTGTTCACCTCACAAAAACGTTAAAATGTACATTTATCAATCAGTATTAAACTTCTTGACAAAGAAAGCACCGGAAGAGATATGTTGGGCAAAAAGGAAATCAAGTAGCATTTAAAACCGATGGTTTTCTGCTTTATAACTGATTCTACAACTCCAAACAGACTGAAGAATGAACATGATCAATTTTTAGAAATATTGTCAACCTGCATATTACCATATGATAAATGGTTGAATTGTCTGGCTTGTTAAATATTAGTAGAACTAGGTCTTATTTTTAATTTATTGAAGATTTTGTGTCATTTTGTTGCAGTTGTATAGATTAATATATTTTTTTCAGTTTATTAATTTAATCAATTGTCAGTGTTAGTTCTTTTATACCACAGTTTTCTTTTTGTAGACTTAATAATAGCTTGTAGTATAATTATTTATACCTTATGAGAAGACGATATAAACCTATATGCAGTATATAGCATAACAAAACAGAACCAAAATGACAATTTACTGACATACTTGCACAGACGATACAATTTTAACATCCCGAATAACATTCAAAAACTTTTGGGCATCGATAGCACGTACATAAACACTATACTGACCTACCTCAAGAACTCAGGACTATATAATCTAATTTGATGACCATAAGCACTGTTGACTAATATTGAACTCTTCACACAAAGTCTTAGATTGTTACAATTTCATACCTAACATTAGCCATGCTGATTCCATAGAATAAGTGTTTCAGAAGATACTGTTCTTTGTGCCAATTGCCAATGAAGCACTTACTGACGGTAACAATAATAAAAATTATGTATCAAATATTCCTTTTGTATGTAGAGTACAATTGTTTAATAATTCAAGCCAGGTTGTTAGTACCTGTTCTTATTTGTTAGTGCATCGACTGCCATGGAAAATAATTGACTGTTGGGCTATATAATAGTTTTTATTCGTTCCAATACTAAAACTACCTGTTTCTATGCTAAGTAAATCACCAACACAACATTAGGAAGTAATCAGTGTGAGGCCAAAGCAATCTCGTTTCAACTGAAAGATGATATTTCTAATTATATATGTTCTAAAAATATTGTAAACAAATTAATAATAATTGTCTTTAAGGATAAAATGTTATAATGTTATGCCCAAAAAGGACTCAAAATAGAAATGCGCACATGGGAAGGGGACTGTGACAATTTTAGCCTCCCCGCAGTCAGGGTCGACTTCAACTCTTTCTTCATAATCTTCAGGAGTAATCTAATGAACTTATTAGTTAAAATGTAATTGTGCCGTAATGATGATAAATAAAACTGTTATTATCCAATAAATATTTTTGCCCTCGGTAGACATTCCTCCTGAAAAATATATCCATAAACAAGTGATTTTTTAGACAACCTGCAATTATATATCCAAGACAATGGCAACTGTCTACTGTTGGCAAGAAATCAGAAGTATGGTGAAAACTAAGTTTTGAACCATGTACATTTTTAGAATGTTGTCTTATTTATGATTCACTGATGAGTTCACGGAAATAAAGCTGTGTGAGTTGCATCTAGTCTTTTAATCGTCGCAGAATTTCTCGGTGTTTACCGCGGAGAACTAATACTCTATGTCTTCATATTTATATTAATAGATGTAGGTTTAGATTCCAAGTTCAATATGTCAGCACCTTGTTCCGACAGCTTGTTTACAACTTTGAAAAGGATTAATACTCTTCACTCCTTACTAATGAACTTATTTGTTCACGTGTTTTCACATCTTAATTATCATTATAAATCTTTCGCCAATGCCAGAAATTATCCTATTAAACCCGAAGGTCGCTATTATTATCCAAAATAATTGGTTGTTGAATATTTATTGATTTAAATTTTAACGTCCATTTATTGTTGACAACGAATTTTTGAACGGGTTATCTGTAGGTTTCCACACTTTTCTAGTGTGGAAAACCCTAGTCAGAATAGGGCTGATGCCTTTTCTTTTTTCGAAAAAACCACCACCCCCTATTAATTATAATTTCCAAGTAAACATTTAGAGTTTGTTCTTATTCTAAAAAGAATAGTGGTGTTCAGGATTTGATGATTGGCCTCAACTTAAAAAGTGGATTCATTCTGTCTTGAGAAGATTTACTGCAGAGGTTAAACAAAATTCTTTTTTGCGAAACCCCTCTCAATATCAGTCATTTGGAGAATCAATTTTTGCCTCACATAGGACATAGGTTTTATGATATAATAAATATTTGTAAAAATGCATCGCTGGATATTTTAATAAATAGTCTTCACATTTATAGAGAACATTTTTATAAGGAGTATTCCAAAAGATAAAAAAATAATTGTTTCGCTCGCCCAGTTCGAGAAACACTGTACAGTTTTAAAACTTGTATGTGCGTGTGCTTTGGGACAGCAAATATCTTGGTCCAAGAGTAGGTCCAACTTATTCATTAGTTTCTCTAAACAAATTAATTTTTTAATATAAAAAAAATTATATATTTGTTATCCGGGTGCTTACGAATTTTTGGAGGATTACATGACACAGAAATATGAACAATGACTTTTTCGAACGTTATCCTAATGTTTTGAGGATATAAATATATTTATTTCGTAGTGGTTTTTTAATATGAACTAATATCTAAGCGAATTGTTTCCACTATGGCTGCTCAAAAAATAATACTGGGTCCAAAAATAATACTTTTTCCTCCGATACCGGAGATTACTTGCCTCTTCCGGAAAGAGAAAAACATTATTTTATGTTTTCGATGGTATTTACCTCATTACAGTTTCCTGGGGTGCTGATTTTAAATCTGCTCAAACGTAATCATATTTTTGAATTTATTTGACGAAATATAAATTATTGTTTAACGATTGTATTTGTTATTTAATTTACTCTCTGAAACAAATGAATTGTTGAAACAATCATGCCGATATCATTTTCTAAACGCGATATATCAAATAAAGCATTTTCTACAAATTTCATTTTATTTCTCAGCTCCTAAGGCGCTCCTAACCGGACACGTTTCGACTATTTTTCAATGTAGCATCACCAGAAGAAAAAAAATGGACCAAATCGGTGGCCCCAGCACTGTTTACTCCCCTTGTTAGAATATTTGAGGGGTACTTTGGAAGGGTGCTTTCACCTTTTAAACGTGCGATTGAGCCGTTATAAAAAAGTACGTATAGTTTATTTTCACGTGTTTAATAAATACACAATGTTTCATAAAAATTGGCTCTGGGCACTTGGAGATGTTCCATTGTAAGTTATAGTTCTTAAAGCCTAGTTTCTTGTACTTCTGTATATTACAACATTTTCTTGTCTTAAGTTCTTCTTTTCGGCTAGAGTTTTGTTGACGTTAATATTCATTTGGTATCATAAGTAGTTCTTCTGGAGATTGTTTACAGAATAGGTAATTGAACTAGGCTATTGACAGGCTCGTGCCGGAATCATTCACTCTAATCCCATTGAGTGTCTTGTCGGAGAGAGATTTCTAGTAGCCCTTCCTAGTTAGTTCTTTCAGAAGAATGCTTAAGTAGTGCTTAACTGTTGTATAGCCGGCACGGAAAGAGTACGTGCGGTCGGGAGTACTGTTCCGGTAAGGCACAGAACTACAAGTGTTCTGGACAATGAGATAGAGACAGTCGGAAAGGAGTCGTTCCGATTTCTCTACTCGTCACATCTCAACAGCGAGGCCCGCTCCTATTGTTACACCACAATGCTTCTGGATACGCTGCTCAATCCCTTATATCTTCTCTCCTCTCATCTCTCTACACCTTTTTCTATAACCTAAACCTTTCTATACAACAACCTATGAATTTACACTTCCTCTTTCCTTCTTTACCTATGCAGCTCATAATGGAATCGATCCATGCAAAAAGGGCTTCGGTCCATTTTTTCCAACATGAGTTAATGATGGATTTGTTGTCTCTGAATGTTCCTATGAAAAGTAACTTCATGTGGAGGGTTCAGAGCACTACTAGACCATGTTATACAGTTTTCAGAAAAGTATTATTCGTATTAATTGGAGGCGAGGTTAGCTCAGTGGTAGAGCACTGGACTAATAAGCTGGAGGACCTGAGTTCAAATCCCGAGCAAGCACTAAAGATTTTTCCTTCTAGTATATATAGAGGAAACCAGGTGCCGCTAACCCCGTATTCCTTAATTTTACCCTACCACATTTTTATAGAGGAAGCCATGAGTCACAGTATTGTTTTGTAATTTTTTACACTTCCAAAATAGGTACAGTACTTATATTTTTCTCTCCGGCTGAACGGAAAGCTGCTTGTAAACATAATGTACTTTAGCCAAATCCGAAGGAATTCAGCTATTGTTGTTCACCTCACAAAAACGTTAAAATGTACGCTTCTAGTGTCTTAGTTCAAGGGTTGAATTCGGCCTCCCTGACCGTCCCTTGGCCAACCCAGCCTTTAATTAATTTATCAATGTGTACCTTGGTGCTAATGACCCAAGAAGTCGAAGCAGCAAGGGGAAAATTAGGCGGCCGGAGCATAGTACTAGCCACACTATCTCCCTAGTGTGCCGTATGGTCATGAATCAGATACCAGATAGTATCTGCCCCTCAGGGCCCTCGTGGCTTGTTACGGGACTGATTTTTTTGTTATTCGTATTAATTGCATAGACGTTTTATAAATCCTATTGACCAGTATAAGTCTTAAAAATATTTAAACACACTGGCATTATTTATGTATAGCCTTGTTCATAAAATAGTTACAACTACGACTTGGCTTACTTGCGCTCTGAAAACAAATAAGAATAACTTCCGAATGTTTTGTAAAAACCGCTACAAGTGGCCTAATATTGAAGTTAGGACCAGTAAATAGTTGCAATAGAAGCATAGTCCGAATATTATTATTCCATGCAGAAAGGGCTTTAGTCTAGTTTTCTCAAAACTACTGATTTTGGACTGAATCCGCTTTTGCACGGACCTATTCAATTAAGTACCTAGATATACACACTAAACTGTCCCCGGTATAAACCGCTATAATCTAGACTTTTATCCACTTAATGGCAAAATTGATATTGAGTTTTTGGGTCTAATTCGGAAAAGGTGTGCCAGTGATTTTATCAGCAGCTCTAATTATTTTAATTAAATAAAATAACGTTGACTCTATAAAATATGTATACATATGTTGCTGTACCGTTACAAAATTTCCTAATTTTGTAATGTTGGCCTGGTGGCCGTGAGAGTTAAGGCGTGAGCACTTAAAGCTCCCTGCCTACGGTCGTTGGTTCGATTCCCACATAGGGGTGGTGGCGTTTCTTTGGAAAAAAAGAAAAGGCATCGGCCCATCCTGGCTAGAAAAGAGTGGTGACCTATAGAAACCCGTCCTAAAGTTCTGAGTTAATTTAAATAAATAAATAAATATATAATTTGTAATAGTTCATTTGCGATCTTGACTCAAACGCAATGAATATATTTTAGTTAAGTGACCATATCAGGGCTGAATACAATGCTCTTAGGTTACAATAGTGCAAAAGGATCATACCGGGTACAGAGGATTAAGGCAAAGTGTATCCAAAGCTCATGAATGTAACTTGGTGAAAAGGAAATTTGCTAAGGTTACCGCAACATATTATTCAGTTATACATATTTTATTCAGTCAAAGTTATTTTATTTAATTAAAATAATCAAAGATACTTGCATAATCTCAGGCTATTCCGAAAATGATCCGAGGTTTTTTTTATTCAAATTTAATGTAAAAGAGTATTTTTTTTCTACATTCTTTTTTTCGTGTCATTAAATTAAAAATATCCAATATTACAGCACAATTCGTCTTAGTACTTTTAGTTGTAAATCCGAGTTCAACTGGAACATTGGGAAGCATGTTTATAACATCGAATGATATGGATGTCGAGTTGACCATACATAGAGGTAGGTGGCATAGAGATCACAAAGCATGTTGGGAAATTTTAAAATAAAGTAGTACATAAAAAGAAAAAATATGTATATACAAGTTTTTTATAGACCTTCGCCAAATATGTTCAACAAAGTGTATATAATAATATAATATACCTTAAAGTCGAACTAAACTAATTATGTAGTATAGATACTTTATGTTCCAAAGATAACTCAGCTTTACAATAAGTTTAAATCTATAATAATTAAATAATAATGGTCTTTACTGATTTATATCTTTGATATTCCTTCCACTTTTAATAACAGCCATTTTGTGCTATTAAGGGTTGGATGCCTTTAGCGAATTAACGGTACATCCGCAAATGACCGTTCATCAATCAGGATCCCCTCGAGCCATAATTACAATAATTAAAGGCCGAATAGGAGAGTTTAGAGGATATGCAAATACTAGGCGAATTATTAATAGTAGGATAGAATTACCAACTCTCCTCGCTGGAATCGGGAGTTATGATCTAGGTGGCCGTTATTAATCGATTATCTCAGTGAATGGGTCGCGAGAGAGATGACAGCTGAGAGGTTAGCCTTCAACCGCGTCCAATCTCTTTGGACAAAGAGGTAGAAGAGTTACGATGGCTTAAGCTACGGAACAATCCTCCTAATAATTACCCTGCTCATGATGAGTATAAATATGCATACAGCTCTCTACTCTCTTGTATTCGTTAAGCCTCTTTATTTCGCCTGTGTTACCTTTTGCATTATTCATATATCTATCCTATGGAGTTGTATTTATCAACTCGGCGAATAAATACTAAAATTATGTTGATGACATTTATGTGGAAGTATTTTAACGCGGTTACTCCCTATCTCCATAGGGAGAACCCGCTTATGAGGTTGATCTCATGACGCAATCCGGAACTGCCGACTAGAAACTTTTTCTTTACAGACCCCATAGATCACGAAAATAGAGGTGGTTCAAATTTGTATATATATATATATATATATATATATATATATATATATATATATATGTATGTATATATTTATATATATGCTTGTCTGTTCGCTCTCTGGCGGCCTCAAAAATGGTCCGATTTTGATGAAATTAGGTACAAAAATCTGTCGTGTAATTTGAAAGGTCAGGTTCGTTAACCAGCAGAATCCGCCCACTGGAAGATAGTTTTTCATATGCTTGTAAGTATTTATATGTTTCTTAACATAGGAAAACGAATGAAACCATTTTCAAGGCGATATCTCTAACCGTTCCTGAGAAAAGTGGAATCAATGTTTTTGTAAGTCATTATTTTTTTGTGGGTACTTAGAATCGTGGGATTCAATTGAAATATTTTCTAAATCTTGGAAATTAATCCTAACTAATATGTTTAAATTTTGGTTATATTTGGAGGTAAGGAAGTATGCGAAAAAAAAAATCTTATTAATAGACATGAAAAGTTTTCGGATCTTCATACATTTTTCGTAAATATCTCGATAACGGTTGGGAAATCGTGGCATGTGGAAGGCGACCATTCGAATGCTTGCTAAATTCTCTACAAAAAAGATTCTGAAGCAATATTCGATGGGGCAACGTCAATCAAAGATATAGGCGCTTAAAACTAAAAAAGTGTTTGTTTGGTTGTTTTGAAAGGGTTTTTCTCTTTATTTATCTCACTTATTAATTGGTTGTTTTTCGTTTTAAATTTAATTTATCAGTAAAATTAGTATTGTAGTAAAAGAAGCTAAGAAACTATAAAAGGTATTGGAAATAAGTTTGGAATGGGTGCGGTAACCAAGATGGCTGTGGCCAATATCATGATGACGTATATATAGGTTTGTTTTGAATTCTTTCTATATAACCTTCCTCATAGCCTCCAACTGAAGTTATCGTTACTGAAGCACATATTTACAGTTGATTATAACTGTAAAACGAATTTGATATTAAAACAAGTTACTTAAAATGACAATGATTTTTTGGTTGTTTAGAATAGCGCCTTCTCAGCAGTCGAAGAGTAAGTACGTTTTCAGTAAAAAAATGTATTGACTCAGATTAAGAATTATCCATTTCTGTGTAAGTTGGCTAGTGTCAGTTTCCTGTTATTTGTGATGCTAATCTATTCCACTTCTTCGAGATGTACGTGACCGCGCTAAGATGACGCAGTTCCTGCGAGTCGGACTTTTTTCCTGCAGGGCTTCCGAATGTCTTTATATTTTGATCAACTAATTTTGTTGCATATATATCTTACTAGCTGATTATCCGTGCTTCATCTCAGCAGATAAGTAGTTATTCTGTTGCGTTAAATAATGTGAGGAGGCTGTGCAAGGGTTCGGGATATTTATATCTCGGATGTACCATAACCAGGTATAGCGTAAACTCTATGAGGGACAAAATCACAGTTTATTTCTTGTAATTCAAGGCCCGCCATCATAGTTAAATTAGCTGCAAATAAAAATAATATTATGAAATAGATACCGTACTAGTCGGAGAGCTGGTAACGTACTTTTCATGAAGTGTTTTATGCACCCTGAAATTTTGCTATAGTATACCTCTTGGGTAGATAAGAAGGTAAGTATGTGTTTCCTGGACATACCTTGGGACACCAGGTACTGCGCATAGGGGAAAGGTGCAAAACAATATTGCCCAAACATAGTGTTTTATTCAGAAGCCAACTGTTATTAATGAAAAAAATTACAAATTAAAGCAATTTTAAAATTAATAATGAATAAGGCAGGCACTTTTAAGGAAGTCAAAATGTAAATTAAAAAAAAAAAAAACAAAGTACCTAGTTTTTATTTTTAATATTAAATGAAGTGCTTTATTCACGCTGCGATTTAAACAGCGTCTTCAATAAACATATTTGAAAATAATTGCAAAAGGGCAGACACTTTTGTGGGGTTTAATTATCAGGAAACATGAAAATAAATGTTGCCTATGATAGACTGCAGTACACTGCGCGTAACCGTAAGAGTGCATGAGACGACCGCGCAGTGTTGGTTGCTTTCTGTGCTCTCATTGGTTCTTGCTCACATGATCTTGTACAGCTGTTCCAGTTTTAATGGCAGCGCGAATAAAACTCTCATTTAATATTAGAATAAAAAGAATTATTTTTATTTTATTTTTTTTACGTGTTATACCCCTTAAAAGTGTCTGCCATATTTATTATTCATTGTAAAATTGTCTTAATTTTAAATTGAAGATTGTTGGCTTCTGAATAAAAATCTATTTTTGGGAAATATTTTTTTGTACCTTTCCCCTATGCGCAGTACCTGGTGTTCCAAGGTATGTCCAGGAAACACATATATACCTTCTTATATATCCAAGATTTACATTATAGCAAAATTTCAAGATGCATAAAACACTTCATGAAAAGTGCGTTGCTGGCTCTCGGACTATACGGTAACTGCTGACCTGTTATCGTCCTAGCAACGCATGCTGCCTAGGCGTGCATGCTCTTTTTAAAACCAACTAAAAATTGAAATCCCTCTAAAAAATAATTATAAATTTAAATATCAGAAAAATCCTTATTTAGCGAGTGTTTAATACTAAAGAGAGTGTCCATGCAAAATTTCCAACTTTTCTGTTAAATGGTTGGGGCTGGGCGATGATTGGGTCAGTGAGTAAGTGATAGAGTGAGAGGTATTTTACAAATATGTATATAGTAGATATACAAAACAACCATTGCACTAAAACGTCATATTACCATGGTAACACTTATCCATGGTCGCCTAAATGTTATTGTGGTCTTCCTCTATCACCTAGGCTTATATTGCTGGTGACGGCTACCAAAGGGCATGCTGAAACGTTCTAGATATTGATTTTTCCGAAATTCTCACGTTTTCTGTTAGCCAAATTCCAACCATTGCTTCTTATTAATACATGTAGATAAGTTCCATCTTCTTGCTTTTCCACATTTATCTTATAAATTAGTTGATGATCAGACGTTTTGTAATCCTTTGGAGCATGATGAATTGTGTATAAAGACTTTTAAGCAACGAACTTACCAAACTATTTAGCATTTGTATATGGAATCTCGTTTCTTGACAACAAGAGAATTGTTTGGAATATGTTGAAGTTGTGCGCCACAAGTGTGGCTATTGTTAGCAGATCGAATGCCTGGATAGACTCCATGTTTCTATTTCAGTCTTAAGGCCAGTATACTTAGCTGGATGCAGTCTTGCGGCAGCAATAATACCTTCCAAATACCCACTGCTATTTCTAGTAGCAAACCTAAAATAGTACAACCGCGCATAAATATAATAAGTATCCCGTATTTAATAAGGAGAAGCAACATAGTTAATTTTATTTAAATTAATGATTATTATTCTACATTTATTTTATTTTTTTATACCGCGCATCGACATCTAGGCCATTAACACCGACATCCATGTCACGGACTCAACGAGCCGTGAGATGAGAAGATTCTCGCCGCCAGTAGGACTCGAACCCACCATCTCCCGCATGAGAATCTAAGGCGTTAGCCACAAGGCCATGAGGAGACCCCAATAAGTAATATTAAAATCTAATACCACACATTTTTAACTGTTCGAGCTCACAGTTTGGAACCCTCGACTGTGAGTCCTAGACGATTTTGATCTAACTTATGACACTCCCCGGATCAAGACCTACCAAGTTTGGCCAGTTTGGTCAAACGGTGTGAATTTGTATAAGGAACAAACATTCAGAAAGATAGCTGATAGACGATTTTGACCTATGGCACTTCCCTTATCAAGACCTACCTGTGTGCCATGTTAGGTAAAAATATGTATAAAGGTGTGGATATGTATAAGGAACAATCATATAGACAGACAGCTGGTAGACGTTTTTGACCTAGCCTATGACACTCCCCGGATCAAAACCAACCTGTGTGTCATGTTTGGTAGAAATAGGTCTAACAGTGTGGATTTGTATAAGCAACAAAGAGACAGCTGATTTATATATATATATAAATATATAGCTCATAAGAAATCTAATCCATTACTACCGGGGTATCTATAGGTTGTCAACCATCTTAAACATCCAAGGTGGCTTGGAAATTTTTTCATCGGGCATATATTTGAAAAAACTCAACCAAGTCCAAGGCGTTAACTTCAGGACCACAAGGAGACCCACTTAGTTTTATTATTCACTTTGTTGATTTTGTACGTTTCCTAACTTCAAAAATATAATTAATCCCAAATCTCTGATAAATACGAATTTAGAGAAAACGCAGGCGACTCGATTTGATTTTGTATTAGTTTCTGTTTTCTTGTTTTGTTTTTTTTTCTTCATGTAATTAGTTCAGCAAATAGTAATGAAGGAGTAATCAGACCACAAAGAAAGCTATTACGTTTGATCTGTGTGAATAATCAATTCCCCATCGGTCCTAAATGACCCATTCATTATGATTGAATGGTCACCATTTTCCCTAATGACTTTAGGGGTGGTCAGGGGATTACACGACCTGTGTCCCTCTTCCTAAGGGAAATGGTTCTTGCGGTTGGTTGATGGTTCGTTTAAGTTAGAACTATGTAACTCCGATTTCCTCGCTTTTTGCATAACCTACTATTAGTGTAATTACACTGGTTATCTTACAGTTTGCGCGGGCTAAAACCGTATCACTCCTCACGGGTTGTTAGTGTTACGTCCGTCTACGCTTTATGTAACGCTCACATCTAGAGTTCACTTTTAAAATCTCATCTTACTGAGAATGTGTGAGAATTCTGTTATCCGATATTTCGATAGTATATAAACAATTACGAACTGGACTAAAAAAACAATAAATGTAAAATAGGGCTTAAGAAAATATTTCAGAGATTATCAATAAGTGATAATTTCTCAGTCAACTAAAAAATACTTCTATTGTGTAAACTATTGCGAACATTCTTTATAGTGTGTTTTTTGTTGAAGACTGCGGGTTCTATAAAACTCTGCCAGCTTAGAGGTCTTCAAATCTTATTTTATTTTCCGTTGAGTCGTTTCGGCTTACACCATTATCAAGCTCTGCTTTTTCATAGCCGTATTTGATATTTCCAAAATTTACTTTTATCATCATTGCCCCAAATGCCCTCTAGTCATCTGCAGTTAAGACCTTGCCGTCGGTATGAGTATCGACTCAAATGGCCAAATGGTATTTGGGACAATAATGATATACAGAAAATAAATTTTGGGCGTATTAACTACAGTTTAATAAGACGAAACGTCTCAACGAAAAATAAAATAAGATTTGAAGACCCCTAAGCTGGCCCTTATTATGAACATTCTTATTTAACACATTGACTGCCAACCATGAGATAACTCGTAGTTCCCTAGGATGCCAACTTTCGTTGTTTATGGGTGGGGGATGTCAACATTGTAGACTTAAAAAGTATTTGGTGTTTCCAGTATTTTGTCAAATATATCGAAAATAGTTAGTGGAAAATTACCAGGTGAAAACGTTTTAAACATCCTTTGAAAGGGTTTCGTGCGTAAATTACTTCACGACGATCTCAGCTGTAGAAAGCACTCCGAAGTTTCAAAGTGTTTTTTTTTTCCTTTTTTTAGTTTTGAAAAATAAGAACTTGCCTGTCTTTCTGTCTGGTGAATTTCGTAGATACAGTGGAAGTCCGGTCAATTTTACAAACAGTGTGCTCCTGCCAGGATCTCCCCGTGGCTAACGCTTTAGATTCTCCGACAGCAGGGATTTTTCTCATTTCAGGGCTCGTTGAGAAATTTCCTGCACAATGGGTGTGGCGCTAATAGCTCAGAGTTGTTTTATTAAACCCACGTTTGCCCTAAAAATAAAACCTATGTACATTGGCCAGCCTACCTCTTAAAACTATGTTGCAAAATATTTCTCGGAAAACGTACATTGCATTATCACCTATTTCAATTAATTAATATAAACTTCTTCTCTAATTCACCTTATAATACAAAATCATTACATTTCATGACAATTTTAATCTTAAACTTATTTGAAAACTTTCATAGAGTTTAGTACCATGCCTGTTTGTAGTTTATACCATTATTGACAGGAACTTACAATATTGTATTTATATCTTAGTTTTTTGTGATGAAGAGCCATAGTAGCGTCCTCACAAATGTACAAATAAATAATAGCGCAGACAGCAAAAAAGTGCTCCTGCTTTTTTTATATATCTTCGATGGGAGATTTCTATCTATTAGGTACATCAAATTATTTATTTAAAAAAAAAAAAAAAAAAAAAAAAAAAAAAAAAAAAAAAAAAAAAAAAAAAAAAAACAACACTACTATCAAAGTAAATTTCTCACAAAAATAGTTAAATAACGCAATATACAATTTCTATACCTAAGAATTCCTCATCTCATACATAGTTAAGCATGTTTATAACAAGGCTCAGTATCTGCGAGTAGAACATTTTTTAAACTTTGTCATAACCCTAATCTAACAAATATTTTTGAGTACGTTATTAGGCTATAGGGCATTTAGCTCTTGAAAAAGCTCGACTAGTAAATAAAAACAAACAAGAGTAAAGGTTAGTGTAATTATGTGGTTGAACGGTTTGAGGTATTTAAGGCCCTCCCATTGGGCGAGTTGATGACTTCGACCTTTCGGCTCCGACCAATCATCGACAGCTCCTGATGCTGGACTCGTTACGAGGAATCGCTGGCTCTCCAAGAACGCGGACTCGAGGATGAGTCTTTAATTATTCCCAACTGCTGGCTTTTACGGCCGTTCGGGGAAGAAATGGCGTATCGTATCTCTTCTTGAGACAGGTCAAGGGGATATTACCGTTGGTGTTTTTTGCTTCCGATGTTCAAGAATTGAGGTCGCAATCCTTCTATGCACATTCCAATAAATAAATGCCATTTAGAGACTCCATACCCGTGATGGATCAATACAAGTTCACAATTCAGGAAGTATTAAAAAGATAATAAACACGTCGCACTAGTATTTCTATAGTAACACAACTCAAAAATCGGTGTTTTTCAGTTATGACTGTGAAATACACGGTAAATATCTCCTTGTCAACCATCAAAACTATATACCTAGCTTCAGAGCTAGTACGCCAGAGGACACTTGTGTCACTCTTCCTGTCTTAATGCTATTCCTCCTACATAGCCAAGAGTGAAACATTTCCAGTTGAGTTTTTATTTATTATTTTAATTGTGTCACTTTAGAAATACTAGTACGATACATTAACCGATATTAGCTATTTTGAACGTTTCATATGCTTTGTTAAATAGCTTGAAAACGGTTGAGAAATCATGGTATATGGAACCTCTGTGTCCTTTTCCTGTGTCCTCGTTGTCTAATCGATAAAAGCTGAATGAAGGTTAAGGGCCAAATATCTCCCAAGCTCAATCAGCTATTTGTATTAAAATCACGCTTAGGTACATTCGTGTACATTCGAAATTCGTGTAGGTTTCTTAATACGTACGTCGAAAGTTAAGCATCAATTTTATCAATTCTTTATAGCGTATTTCATCCTCGGAAAAATATATTTTATTCACAAACGTAAGATGTTTTGGACTTCTCGTATATATTGAAGATATCTCGAAAATCCTTCAAAAATCATGGAAAGTGGAGAGTAACTCTTCGAAATTATATTGCATTCCCTACAAAAAGGTCCTGGCAACATTTTGATAGGACCACCTTTGTCGTCGAATATTAATCTGGCTTTTTTATCGGTCAAAATTTGCTCTTTAACAGATCTACTGTCTGCAAAAATGACCCGGTTTGGATTAAAATTTGTATATTGAAATTCACAGTCTAAAATGACATTTCAGATTTGTTAACAACAAGTATACACCCTAGAGAACGCTGGTTTTTGACGAAATTCACGCAAAATAATTCACATAAGCTACAGCTTTGCGTGTATTGAGTTCCAGGTAGACTTTTTATAGATACTACAACTTGGAAAATCACATAAAACCATATTCCAAGTTGTACCATACTGCTGTACTTACTGTTAAGAGAAAAAAGAAAAACTAAAAGAAAAAAAGGAAATAACAGTTGATATTATGCTAAACCAACATTTCTGCTACATTTCGAGTTCTCAAAACAGGATATTTTATGAACTGTCGTGAGTAATTTTTGTCTTTGTGTAATTTTTTTAAATATTTGGAAAACGTTGACAAGATTGTGCTAGAAATAAATTTCAATACTACCACTCCCGTCGAAAAAAACTGTGCCATTGATGGGGAAATTTTAGGATTGTCTCATCCAAGCAGTCCAAAAAGCCACATGGAGACACACGCCAAATGTCAAAGTTCTTAAATTTACTCATTCGCATCTTAATTTCTTTGGTAACTATACTTCATAACTATTTATTATTTGACGAATGTTCATACTTACAATTACCGTACTTAACAATTTACAGTTACAGTGCAAAACAATTTATTTATGTATTTTGCTTATTCTGGTCCTCATTAGTTAACAGGTAATGCCGTAAAGCCTAAATAGGGTCACATTAGTACCGACCTGGCTAGGATATTTTCATTTAAGCGTTATCTGGCAGTTGAAATGTATGAGTCTATAAATTAACAACAACGTTTTACGAAATACCAGCATAAACGTAAAATAAAGCATCCAAAGAAAATATAAAGAACTGCGTTGAAAATCATATTCACAATATTTCTCTTGTTCTTGTGCCAATAGCTGTGTAGTCAACTATTTGACAATCTAAAGCCAGTGTGTTCTAGTTTCTTTGAACATAAAATTTAGAGCAAGCTCTGTTTTCAAAGTTTTTTTAGGGTCTTGTTAGTTTAAATTTAACTTGACATTTATGCATGCCATAAATCTAGGTATTATTTTCTCTTGACACTTTACACCGTGAAAAAAAATTGCGAATTGGATCCAGTTAATATTTTTGCCAACTATTTATTTTATGTTTGCTGAAAAGTGTCAGTACATCAAAAGAAACGCTGAAAGATAATTTAGGGTTATTACTGTGAGAAGTCGTCTACATATTTGTTTTTATCTAAGGTCACTGTTTTGCATGATGCTTTAAATACTTGAAAAGTATTTCAAAATAAAGAACAACCAAAGGTCGTTTTGGGGGTGGAGGTTTTTCTTAACGAAATGAAAGATTTCTCTCTAAAGAAAAATCTTTTTAATCATAATCAAATATAGGAGTATTTGATGCTATATATACCTATAGGAATTTGGACAGCAAGTGTTTATCAATGCATAATTAAAACATCGATGGCCGATCGTCAAAATGAGCCCACTTCGGGAGTGGTTAGTATTTTACTAATGATCCAAGAACAACTTCTAATTAGAAAATGACAGTTGACAAAGCATTCTGACGTCGGAATGACTAGTTTAATCCAGAGTTAGTGGAAATAATTGGCGTACGTGACGCGAGCAACGGTCGTTACATGATACATACCGTTCAAAGTGCCATAAAGTGATCAAACGTAAGACCATTAGCGGAAACAGGTCAAATGGAAAATTGGTTAAATTGAGCAGATTAAATGGTACAATTTTCCAAGAGATATTGTTCATTGAAAGTGTTATTGTTTCTAATCCTTACTTATGAGTAGAAAAGATAATCGCCACTTAAGGTTTTTTTTAGGACTACTATTTCCTTATGCAAGCATCTAGAGATTGGCTCCCAACTAAACTAAACTAACTACGGTGCTAGTAAAAACAGTACACGATTCAGTTCCTGGCAAAAACATGTCCGTGACACAGGAACTGCATAACTAATCACATTCGTCAGCCAAAGGGTTATTGTATTCAGCATTTGTAAAGTATTTGCTTGAAATAACCTATATAGATAATTTACTGGTAATTCTCAGGTTAATTATCTTTTTTTGTTTAATAAAGTGACAATTTTTCATGTAGTAGAACAGGTCTTAGCGTAATTTTTTAATAGTAGTATATAGAAGTCGTATTATAACAATGAAACGTGTAAAATAAATAATTTCAACATTTTCTTTCGCGTTTTTATTCTTATTTAGAAAAAAAACTAGTTTCCGCACATGTAGCTCAGAATTAGCTATTTACTCTTTTATATTTTAATAAACAGCTGACTCAATTATTTATTACTTTTCTGGAGTAACTTCAAGTGTCTTTTTAGCACTTTCCTCCGAAGGAAAGTAGCTATTGAGGTTGGACTCATGACGGAATTTTTGAAAAATTTCTTCAAATCTTTATCGATCCTACCTAGTAGACACCGAAAATGACCCCCGTTAAAATTTATATCTATATATATATATATATATATATATATATATATATATATATATATATATGCATATATATATATGTGTCTGTTAACACGATAGCGGCCAGAGTTTTTGTTTTTTCGTCACGAAAGTTGGTATATAGCATTCAATTAGCAAACGATTGAACGAGTTCGTTAACCACTAAAGTCGGTCCACCGGAAGGGGGGGTTTACCCCGAACCCAAAACACTTATTTGACTATGTCAGCCGTAATATTTGTTATATTTCAACGAAACTTGGTATTCGTAGTGGTAATATAGAGAGAAAAGTGAGATATAAAAATGAACTAAATCGGTTCATTAGAAGGGGGGGGTTTACTCCGGACCCACAATACCAATTCGCCACTACCAGCCGTGATTTTTGGTATATTTCGACGAAACTCGGTATTCGTAGTGCTAATCCACAAGTAAATATGTGTTGTAAAAATAAACTAAATCGGTTCATTAGAAGGGGGGGTTTACTCCGGACCCAAATTCCTAATATACTCATACCGGTCGTAATTTCTGCTGTATTGTAACGAAACGCGGTATACGTCGTGGGTAACTCATGAGAAAGAAGTGTTGTAAAAATGAGCTGAATCGGTCAATCGGAAAGTGGGGGTTTAATTTGTAATATATTTGAATAGAAAAGCCGGCAGACGTAGGTTCACAAAGCCGCCGCAAGGAGCGCTTTCTACCACTAGAGTGACTGTATCCTGTTCCTGCGTTAGATCAAAATACGATAATATGAGCTTTTTGTATTTATTACGTAGTGTAGTAGGTACCATGTGTAAACATAACTCTGGAAGCAAATTAATAATTGATCAGTTACGCATTACAAATTTAAAAGAGAACTATTCATGTTTTTATTTTATTTATGTAGGATATTTTAAGCAAATTGTTCTGGAAAGCAGTCGGCACTACCCAAATTCTGAGGAAAGTGCTTAGTTATGCAGCTCCTGCGTGACGGACTTATTTATTCTTATTTAGAAAAAAAAACTAGTTTCCGCACATGTAGCTCAGAATTAGCTATTTACTCTTTTATATTTTAATAAACAGCTGACTCAATTATTTATTACTTTTCTGGAGTAACTTCAAGTGTTTTTTTTTTTTTTTTGTTTTTTTTTTTTAAATATACCACATATGATCCTCATTAGTTAACAGATAATGCCGTGAAATTGTCATTTAAGTGCTACCAACGAACGTGTCTATTCGCTCTCAGACAAATATATAAGCAGTATAAGTTTGTATCAATTTCACCAAATTGAGTTTAGCTTCTCACATTCTTGTAGATAAATCCTTCCTCGTAGAATATTATACGTATGGTCCATTTTAAGCAAGTCTAACTCAAAGAAAGAAGCATGTTAAAAGTGGAAGTATACGTATGATAAGATGCCGGAACTAACTCTCCAGCTTCCCCCCAGATGTAATGAAAAGTCGAGTAACGATCACTAGTCACCGTGATTCTGTGATGTTACTAGAGTTTCACTGCTACTGAACTGGATATCTGGTGAGAGCGTGAATCTTCCTCATACTGTGGAAAGCACCTTTATCCTCTTCGCCATGGATTTAGGAACGTCATCAGTAATCCCTATGCGTTCCGAAAACGTCCTTATCCTCTTGAGAATGGTAAAAGTCCGTCGACTTTTAAAGTACTTATGGGTAATTCAATAGATTTGTCATAATTTTTTTATTTTAGAAGTGTGCCGCTTCAATGGAGATTTCACAAAGAACAGTATCTTCTGAACTCAGTTTTTCTAGGAAATCAGTACGGTAATTTCAGTTTCATATAAGTGTGTAGTTATGTATTTTTTAGCTGAAGGGTTCACCTATAAGTAGTACACATACCGTGATAAGAAACACGGTAAAACTGAAGTTTCACGTCCTCCAAACCGATTTCTTTAACACTTTTCACAACAATGTATTTTGATGCACTAAACACGAATACTTTAAAAAAAAAAACCTTCGCATTTAACTAGGAAAGAAGTTATTAAGCACTAAAGTTCACTGTTAGGAAGGTTATAAAACTAGGCGTCAACAGCGTATTTGTAAACACGCGCATGCGCAGATATGTAACATTGGGAAACAGAGAACTCTCATTTGAAATGTTCATAAACCATTTATTCAAAAATATTGTTAATTTTAAGGGCATCCTCACCCGTCGTCACCAGTCGCTTAAGGGCATACGTGCTATGCGTTTCCGCTCGCTCAAGAAGATAACAATAATAGAATTCTATTAATTTTAGCGAGTTGGATTGACTGGGGTTTTGATATTTTCTTGAGCGAATAAAAATTTGAGTAATTCTTCTCTATTGTGGACAAGAATAATAAATTCGCGGAACTTCATACCTATTCTTTTTTTTTTTTATAAAATAAGAGTATAATAAGTTCAGCAGGCGCGAATTAGAACGAACTAATAATTATAAAGGCATTAGCTAATTATTAAGGGATTTCTGATATATAATACTTGTCAAGAACGAAACAAGAAATTTGAAGTGTTTCAGTATTTTAAAAAAATGATTGTGAATAAATAACTGCTGAGAATTTAAATAATTGATGGTAAATTTCAATTAAACTTCTTCATTACGAACTTTTCCATACCCGCGCATGTTGACAATTTTAGTTCTTTACATTAGCTCTCATAACCCGCATAACAGTGAACTTTAGTGCTTAATAACTTCTTTCCTAGTTAAATGTGAAGGTTTTTTTTTTTTTTTTTTTTTTTTTTTTTTTTTTTTTTTTTTTTTTTTTTTTTTTTAACGTATTCGTGTTTAGTGCATCAAAATACATTTTTGTGAAAAGTGTTTAAGAAATCGGTTTGGAGGACGTGAAACTTCAGTTTTACCAGAAACATAATATCTTATTAGCCGACATTGCAGACTTTCCTCAAATAGGGTTATAGTGACCTGTGTTCTTGAGGTAAGTCAGAATAGTGTTTATGTACTGGCTATGATATCCGAAAAGTTCTTGCATATTATTCGGGATGTTATAATTGCTACTTCTCGGACAGTCTGTCAGTACATGTTTGATTTTAAGTTCTGCATTTCAGATATTGCATCTAAATCTATGACGTATTGTCAATAGGAATTCGTTTGTTAGTCGAGTATGTGCAATCCCGTAATCGAGTGAAACTATTTCTTCGCGTTTATAGTCGCGATGACTGGGTGTCCATTCCTCAGCAGTATTTGTTTTAGTCCGAAATTTATTGTCAGTTAGTTGTGCCCATATCATAATTCGCAGTACAAACATTTGGGTCCTGAGTAAATCTCCTCTCCTAATAGACACATATCTTACTTATTCTTACGAATCACTTTCATGGGTCGCCTCGTGGGCTGGTTCTAAGCCGTATTCTTACGCCGTGTGGGCAACAAGAGTTAGGTGCAATTATCAGTTGTTCTGAGTGAACTAGTAACTATCTTATTTATTTGAATTCACTTACGAATTGGGTGATTTCCGTAGTACACGTGTTTTTAAAAAAAAAATTAAAAATGAACAATATAAAGAGAAAAAAAGAGTTCACTCATTGGGACCGTCATCGAAAAAAATCGCCGACTCAACAGAGCTGAATATATATATATATATATATATATATATATATATATATATATATATATATATTGACGTAGACGGTTCAGCATGATGTGTGGTCTATAATCCGAACATGTCGCTAAAGCTATGGAATATGTAAGTCTTGGAACACGACCATCGCCTCGTGTCTTGTGGATTCGATACCATTAGCAAATCACTATCTAAATCCGGAAATCAGGACTTATCTTCTTCGCATTTAGGGTCAAGGAGCAGAATCAAGAAATTTATATTTGTTCACAGGTTTGGTGGTGTCATCCAAATGTGTATTTTCTGAAAACGGTTTTATTATATTTTATTAGAGTATTTCAACTTTTGCGTTGAGAGTTAAACATGAGACATTAACAAGAAATATTACATCGCACTCTTTAGTAAAAAGTCCGTCACGCAGGAGCTGCATAACTAAGCACTTTCCTCAGAATTTTTGTAGTGTAGACTAAATTACTGAATAATTTGCTGTAAATAACCTATATAAATAAAATAAAAACTTTACATTTAACATGAGAACATTTACATTTCTTATGAGAACTGTTCGATTATTAATTTTGTAAATAATTTGCTTCCAGAGTTATGTTAATACATGATACTGTACTACTTAATAAATACACAAAAACTTCATTTTCCGTCTTTTGATCTGACGCAGGAACAGGATACAGTCCCCCTAGTGGAAGATAGCGCTCCTCGCGGCGGCCCCTCTGGCGGGCTAATTCTAATGAAACAGAGTTTGAAGTAAATCCTCCTTTCCAATAGATCGATTTACTTCATTTTTACAACTCTTCATTCTCATGAGATACTCAGGACGTATACCGCGTTTCGTTACAACACAGCAGAAATTACGACCGGTATGAGTATATTAGTACTTTAGGTCCGGAGTAAACCCCCCCCCCCCTCCATATAACCCTATTTAGTTTATTTTTACAACCCATTTTTCTCTGTTGATTACCACCACGAATACCAAGTTTCGTTGAAATGTAACATAAATTACGGCTGTTAGTGGCAAATTGGTAATGTGGGTCCGGAGTCAACCCCCCCCCCCTTCTAATGAACCGATTTAGTTTATTTTTACAACATATTTCGCTCATTAGATCAACATAACGATTGCCGAGTTTTGTTGAAATATAACAAAAACTGCGGCTGGTATGGTGAAATTAGTGTTTTGGGTCTGGGGTAAACCCCCCTCCCGGTTGACCGATTTTGGTGGTTAACGAACTCGTTCAATCGTTTGCCAATTGAATGCTATATACCACGTTTCGTAAAGAAAAAACAAAAACTCTGGCCGCTATCGTGTTAACAGACATATATATATATATATATATATATATATATATATATATATATATATATATATATATATTATTTTTTTTATTATTAGTTTCCTCTCTGCAGTAACCCTGCAAAGAGGCCGTTTATTTTGTGCTACACGTTCCAATACATAATGTATATCACATGTATTTTATAAAATTTTGTCATCAAATGTTCTTAGATATATTACATTAATGATTTAACATTAAATAATTAATAACTAAATTTAAATAATTAGAAAATAAATATACATAAAATAAATATAATTTTATATATTTACATAATTTGTTTGTTTACATTTTTTTATTATTTCAATTGTCTTTAGAGGCATCGATCGTCTTTAGAGTAAGGCATGCTCTCTTACAAAAATCTTTGAAGCTTGAATAGTGTTTATTAAACAGCTCTTTTTCTGTAATGGGCCAGTTTTTTATATTCTTTCGAACTGTTTTTCTCTCTTCTATGAGTAACTTACATTTGTATATAAGGTGCTGTGTTGTTTGTGGTGTTGTGTTGTCGCAAGGGCATGCCGAGCTGTTAGTTATATTTGGCTTGTGTAAGTATGTGTTTAATGATCCGTATCCAGTTAGTAATTGTGTCGTGTAGAAGTCACTACATGTATGTTTTCGTACTAAGTGGCTATGTATGTCAGGTATAAATGAAAAGAGTGTACGTCCTTTTGTAGAGTTTCCCCATTGTGTTTGCCAGCGCTCTATCGTTTTACGTGATAGAATGTGTTTCATGTGTGTCTTAGATATTTTGTTGTATGTTACTGGTATATTATTGTCTTTGGACGCTGATTTAGCGAGTCTGTCGGCTATCTCGTTTCCTTCAAGTCCGTCGTGTGCTTTGACCCATTTAAAGTGTGTAGTTATGTGTTTCATTTGTGTCTGAAGTAGTTTGTGTCTTATTTGTTCAATTATTGGTTCGTGTATTTTTCTATTGGTCAATTTGTATAGTGAAGATTTACTGTCTGTGCATATTTGAACTGTTGAATTTGTCTCTACTTGTGTATTGATAAAGTCTAGTGCCTTTAGTATTCCTAATTGTTCTGCTTGATTGTTCGTACAGTCCTTTCCTAGCCTATATTTTAGCTTGTCTATGAGTATGTGTTGTTTATATACTACTACACTACATCCTACTGAGTTATCTTGTTTACTACCATCTGTGTATATTTCGTAGTGCGTCGGGTCTTTCGTGTACCCCTTAATATTTGGGAATATTGCGGGGTGTGTCCAGTTTGAGTAGTGTATGGGGTGTTCTATATCTTCTGTTCTTAGTGTAATTGTATCTAGTTGTAATTTTGTTAATGTATATTGAGTTGTGTGTTGTTCTGAAAGTAGTGAAATTGGTGTGATTTTCGCTAGAACACAGGCTGCTTCGTAGGAGATAGTTCGATATCCTTTGATAATTCTAATCGCCATCAATCTTTGTACTCGCTTCAGTTTTATCTGATTGTATGTTTTGTCCAGCCCACTTTTCCAGACGTTTATGCCGTATGTCAGTGAAGGTAATATTGCTCCTTTGTACAAAGTTTAAAGTGCGTCTGTCTGTAGCCCCATGTGTTATGTGCTGCTATTGATAATAAGTTTATTAATTTTATCAGTTTAGCTTGTAATAAGTCTATATGTTTAGTCCACGTCAGTTTGTTGTCAAATGTTATGCCTAAATATCTTAGAGTTTGTGTACTCTGTATTTTTTCTCCTGCAATAAAAATATCTAATTCTGGCTGTCTTCGTTTTCTAGTAAATGTTATATATGAGGATTTCTTTGTGTTAAATTTTAGTTTGTTGCGATCTGCCCATTGTTCGACTGTCTGTATTACTGTGTTTATTGATGTTTGTATGTGTTCTATGTACTTTGAACTTATTATAATTATAATGTCATCAGCAAATGCTATTATTTCAACGTTTTTCGGTTTTTCCTGTTTTAGTAACTCGTTAATAATTAAATTCCAAAGTAAAGGAGAACATGCTGATCCCTGTGGTGTACCTAGTGTTTGTGTTTTACCCCCCTTGTAGTTGTTAGTGGTGAGTATTGTTTCTCTGTCCCGAAGGTAGTTGTCTACTAAATTATAAATATTTTTTGGGCAATTGTGTGTGATGAGCGAGTATAGAATTGATGGCCACCACGCATTATCAAAGGCTCGCTGTATGTCCAATGAAACAAGTACTACGTCTTCTTTCTTTTTCAGAGCTTTGCTAATAAGGTCGTAGGTTTTTTGTAGTGCATCTGGTGCACTATTTTGAGGAGTAAAACCAAATTGGTTTTTGTGCATTTTATTGTTAGAATACAAAAAATGACTCAACCTTTCATATAAAATTGTTTCTAATATTTTACCTCCAATTGGGATAATACTGATTGGCCTAATAGATGACATAGTGTCACTCATATTCCCAGGTTTTTTAATCAATATTAGTTTAGATTTTTTCCATGCTGAAGGAAATAAACCCTTATCAAAACAGTAGCTATATAATTTGAATATGAAGTTCGGAAGGCAATAGTAGGTATTTTTAAAAATGTCTCCTGATATGCCATCTATACCGGGTGATTTTTTAGGCTTAAGATTATTTATAATATAAGATAGTTCATGTTTCGTTAATGGAATGTCGTTGTCAGTGGAGGGAGGATTTTTGCAAGTTTGTCTTATGTCGGTATGTATTAATTGGTCAGTGGTGAAGTCA
This sequence comes from Gonocerus acuteangulatus, assembly GCA_946811695.1. Classification (NCBI taxonomy): domain Eukaryota; kingdom Metazoa; phylum Arthropoda; class Insecta; order Hemiptera; family Coreidae; genus Gonocerus; species Gonocerus acuteangulatus. The sequence goes on along the minus strand of OX328124.1, from coordinate 94,542,357 downwards.
TCATTTTTACAAGATTGTCGAGTAAGTAATTGCAAGTTGAAGTTAAGTCGGTCGTTACTGTCCCATCATGCTTTTCTATGGTTTTTAAACTAAATGGCTCTTTTAATTTGCCTGATGCGTATTTATACGGCCATGTCCATGGGTTGGTGTAGCTAATATTGTTACAGAATTGTTTATATATATATATATATATATATATATATATATATATATATATATATATATATATATATATAATTTTGACGGTGGCCATTTTCGGTGTCTACTAGGTAGGATCGATAAAGATTCGAAGAAATTTTTCAAAAATTCCGTCATGAGTGCAACCTCAATAGCTACTTTCCTTCGGAGCAAAGTGATAAAAGGGGAAAAAATGACAAAAAAGGTTGCTGAATGACCAATTTATAGTTTCTTCGTGCAAGTTGCTTCGCGTGATTGATTGGGGGCGAGTTTAACTCAGTGGTAGAGCACTGGACTAATTTTCTGGAGGAATTCTGAGCACAATAAAGATTTTATCTTCTAGTGTCTTCGTTCGTGGGTTGGATTCAACCTCTCTGACCGTCCCTAGGCCAATCCAGCCTTTGATTTATTAATGGGTACGTGCAAAGGGGAAAATCAGATGCCGGAACGTGGTACTGAACACACTATCTCCTTAGTGCGCCGTGTGGTCAAGAATCAGATTTTATCCATGGGTTACTTCCCATTTTTAGACAGCATAGGGCTGACCACTTCTCTTTTTTCGAATTAAAAAACCCTAGTGTGAATTTAACTCACTATCCAAGCAGGGATCTCCCGTGGTCTAGTGGCTAGCGCGCTAGATTCATAAGCGGGAGATGGTGGGCTCGATTCCCACCGGCGCCAGAAATTTTTTCATCTCCGGCGCTAATGGCCAAGATTTATGTCGATGACTATCCAAGCATTGGAGTGCTAGTACCTCAACTCTTACAGTCATATATATATATATATATATATATATATATATATATATATATATATTCAATTTTAACTAGCCCACTGGAAGTTATGTTACCTTGCAGATAATTCTGTATTAAGACTTGATGGCTATGCCAAAAAAGAAAACTCCCGCGGATTCCCGGATATGTTACTCGTTTCTTACGCAGAATGACTATGATGCCTGTCCAGGGAATATTTAAATACCCTTTAGATTGCAATGCTGCATGTTTAATTAATTCCAAAGCAACGCCATCCTATTAAGCTCATTATGAGTGCAAACTCCGACCATTGCACTGGCCGAGACCAATAACTTGCGCTTTCTCGTCTTATTTCTACCTTAAATCCTACAATTCTTTTTTCATTTTGTCTGTTTGTCTTCATTCCTGCGAATGCCTGCTTGACCTTTCAGGTTTTTTCTCTCTTTGCTCTTCCTTGAATTCAACCCAGACTCTTGTCATACAGTTAATTTTTTGCTTCAAGGAATATATTCAAAATAAATCAAAGAAAGAAACAAATAGAAATGGTCTTGATCTTGACATCTAAAACCTGCAGCGCATACTTCTGACTTGTATTTTCTTTGTAGTTTTAAAGAACGAGAACTATACGTTTGGAATGACAACAAATGAACAAAAATTAAAATAATTGTTGAACTTCTAAATGGTTTGAAAATGTGTGACTATCATTTTAATTTATGGCCAAAAATTTGGGCTTTCCTATAAGTAATAATGACGTAGACCAATGATGTTTCTATTTCAAAATATTATAAAAATACCGGTCTTTCCAATTACTGGGTGTTCGTCTGTATATTTGTGTCTATATACGCAATATATATAATAGAGTGCAACCCGATTTTGGAGCTGCCTCTGAAAATGTTGGATCAAGATCTACCTGTGCCCCAAATTTGATCAAAATCGGTCGGACGGTGTGTATTTTTATAAGGAACAAACATACAGAGAGACAGTTGGTAGACGTTTTTGACCTAGCCTACGAGACTCCCCGTATCAAAGCCTACCGGTGTGCCAAGTTTGGTCAAACTCGGACAAACGGTGTGGATTTATATAAGGAACAAACAGATAAACAGACAAACAGACAGACACGTGATTTATATATATATATATATATATATATATATATATATATATATATATATATATAATACATGTATATCTTATACATGGGACGAGATCGGCTCAGTAGTAGAGAGCACTTTCCTGACTCATATTCTCGAGGACTTGAGTTCAAAACTCGTGCGCGCACTAAAGATTTTATCTTGTAGTGTCGTCTTTCGAAGGTTGGATACAGGTTGTAAGACCATCCCTAGGCCCACTCAGTCTTTCATTAATTTAATGGGTACCTGCAAAGGGGTCCAGAGCTTAGTACTGACCACACTATATCTCCCCAATGAGCCATATGATCAAGAATCAGATACATCACAGTATCTGTCTCAAGGGCCTTCGAGGCTTGTTACGGGAGTGATATATATATATATATATATATATATATATATATATATATATATATATATATATATACACACACACATATATGCTTGGCTAAATTCTTTAAATAATTGAATTTAAATATTGGCGAAATTGAAGATAAGTGACTTCTATTTCTCATTTAAATCCTTGTTTTTTGAAATTGAAACTATTAATTTGAATGGAAATTTCTTCAAAGACCATCAAACTCTAATGTCTAAGTTATCAGCCCTTTTGCCTCTTGAGGCTTTTGGCTTTAACGTCGAATAAGAAACTTTATAGAATTATATAAATGAAAGAATGTGGACGGTTGCTACCATTGATGAGAGCTAGTTATGTCACCGTAAACATGCTAATAGTGTTAGTGATGAAATGTCTTGTCCTTTTGATAATTATGTAGTTTCTTTTTAGCTGTTGATTATGGCGTGAACTCTCCGTTTTAGTAGAAGAGGAAGCAGTCGGTGCTGCCATTGTTCGAAACTCTGCAAGTCCATCTTGGTTAGAACAAATGACCCCTTGATCTAGGACCAGGAAACAAGCCTAAATGAGGCAAATCCTGACATAACTGCTAACCTCTAGTACACTCTGAATAGTAGCGAGTGATTAAGGTTGGTCATAACAAATGATCAACTACCCATTCTTAAGTTGTCAAGAATCTTTATTGCCATACACTTACGCCCTTGAAGACTCGGAAAAAGGAGACACTCTCTCTCTCTCTCTCACTCTCTCTCTCTCTCTCTCTCTCTCTCTCTCTCTCTCTCTCTCTCTCTCTCTCTCTCTCTCTCTCTCTCTCTCTCTCTCTCTCTCTCTCTCTCTCTCTCTCTCTCTCTCTCTCTCTCTCTCTCTCTCTCTCCCTCTCTCTCCCTCTCCCTCTCTCTCCCTCTCTTTCCCTCTCTCTCTTCCTCTCCCTCCCTCCCTTTCACAAGCATACTTACATTCTTCTTTATTTTGTAAGTAGAGGGAACAGAAGCCAGGATGTTTTATTTATCTCTACTTAAAATAACCAGTTCTCTAATGCATTTCCTGTTTGTTTGACTTAAGAATAGCTTTATCTCCCCATTTATTACGTTTTACCCTACTACGTAGGCAGTTTTATTTTTAAGATAGTTGTTTTTTCCATGTATTTTTCAAGTAAGCTGAATGGCACTTATGAGGTCAGATGGAAGTCACAACAAGAGGTCTTGGCAGAAATTTCGGCTTGGCATAAGGTGTCGTGTTAAGTCCAGGATTCACAAAGTATGAAAATATTTTCTCCGAAACAAATGTTTCATTTCAAGGGCCCATTAACTCCGAGCAACCTGTAAGTTGGTACCCTTCCTAAACATTCATGGTGCAGCAGGAAGTTCTTTCAACGTGTCCTGAAATAAAGAAACTTAACTTGCAGCAGGCAAAACTCGAACCCTTATTTCCCGCATGAGATCCAAGGGGGGGGGGGGAAGACATGAATTGTGTCACGGGAAGACACGAGAAAAATTATTATTTAAAAAAAAAACATTACAGTCATAAGCAGATTTCGGCTTTTAGGATATATTTTAAATATTTCTAAGCCGGTTAATACATATTTTATAACTTTTTAGGACGAAGAAGACCAATTGAGAGCTTACTAAATTGTATACGACATCTTCGGCATGCAATTTTCTGCAAGACAATGAAGGTGTGCATTAAAAAGATCTCTTGTAGGAGTCAAATCATTTTGAGTGTATCGTACTATTCCAGAACTAAACAGAACCATCCCTAACCATCGTACTATTCCAGAACTAAACAGAACCATCCCTAACCATCGTACTATTCCAGAACTAAACAGAACCATCCCTAACCATCGTACTATTCCAGAACTAAACAGAACCATCCCTAACCATCGTACTATTCCAGAACTAAACAGAACCATCCCTAACCATCGTACTATTCCAGAACTAAACAGAACCATCCCTAACCATCGTACTATTCCAGAACTAAACTAAACAGTTCTGGATCGAGACAACCGAAAGGATAAATATTCCTATCATAGACACTCAACGAAAAGGAAATGATTATTTATTTCGCCGGTTCAGATACTTCCAATTTGACTAAAAGGTATTACTGGAATTTATGATTTGAATAAAACTCATTTACTATTCGAAAGGATATGGCCTTTGTCATGAGAACATGCGCGAGGATATTATTCTGTATTCTTCGAAGCATTCAGGGTAGATTATAAGCGTTAATGGAGTAGATAGAGTGACCTGCAAACGCCAGTGGATGCGGACAAAGCAGCGGACATCCGGTCCGCTTGAGGTCAGAGCGGTCACGGTGTGGCCGCATACAGTATTATGCAGTGCCTTAATTAGAGGAATCGATTTTTCGCCTTATTAGTTCTTCTTTATTAGGAATTAATGAAAACCTTTTTAACAGTATTTAGATGTCAATACATAAAGTGATGGATTACGCATGCGTTAGGCATTGTTTTGTTTGCTCAAATAGTGCGAGCTTGCAGGTGAATTCCGTGGATGATGGTGCTCCATTTAAGATATAATGTACTGACAATTACAAGCAAGAATTATCATCTCCCTGTGTGTTGTGCTTCTCATGTTGCTGCCGGCCCATCCAGCCCTGCTTCTCTTTTCTCGGGCTGGATACAAGTGCTATACTTCTCCTTCATCTTCATTTTTCTTATTGGGGAATAAAAGTTACTCCAACGAGGCCCGAAACTAATATACGACTGTGCCTTTTTAGGTCGTTAAAAAAATATTTTAATTCTTCCATTGCCCGCCACGGGCAGCACTGTCCAAAGACGGCACTCCTGCTGCTATCGGTGATACTAGTACTAGTAATATACATTCACGAACACGTATAGATATCTAGAAATATTCGCCTTTCCACAAAACAGTAAAATCGCCTTCGTACTTGACCCAACTGTCCGATTTGAGATGATTTATCACAAGCGAACGGAGTCCATTGACTACAAAAAGAACGAGATGCATATTCGAAATGCATGGGATATCTTCGAGATGAGAAAAATATAGACTTAGTGAAGTCTTGATTAAGGCTTTGTGAGAAGCACAATTCTCAAAATTGCGCCTACGTATCTTGAAAAACTTGGAATCCCACTAGGTGTCCTGTTTTAGCCGAATAAATGACATTCCTTTCCGTTTCTTTTGTGTTAAGCTGGAAAGAACCTACTGTTTTTTTTTTTTTTGTTTCAAACAACAGGTGGTAGGAATCTCGTTTATTAAAATACAAAAAAAAATAAAAATAAAAATAAAAATTTTGTTTTCAACTTTTAAAAACAAATCATTTTGGTTTTAAAATTCCTTAATAAGTTTTATCATCTCAGGAATTGCGTACATAATAGTTCAGAAAAGATATATATTTTTTTATAGTTTAATAGCGTTTTAGTTGGCTAACTATTCCAAGTTCTAAGTTGTTAGTATTCTATACCCCTCAAGTCCTCGGTGCTCCCAGCCCCCTCCCCACGAAATTATTTTCTATATTCGCCCCTTTTGTAAGAACCAAAGGAATCTTCTTGACCAAGAACTCGTCCATGATAATGCTGCCAGCCTAAGAATGCCTATAGATCCTTGCTAGTATCCTCCTAAAGGAGTGAAGACCTAGCTCCTCTCCGACCTTGACAAGGCCAGACCCTTGGCTTCTAGGGCTGCTTCTAGAGGTTGCTACGTCATAGCTTCGTGATGGAACTCAGCTCTAACCCCTCCTTCCACCTAGCCCTGCCTTTACAAGTCTCTCCTTTCTCATTATATTTCAACCTCAACCTTCTCATATAGAGGCTCTGCTTTATCCTAATACAATATACAACATGGTATGTTTTGTTAATTTACTTACAAGAAAAAGCAATATTAATCTAGAAATCGACAAGTAATTTAATGAATTCTGCTTAAGGTTTATTCACTGCGTATTACCTGTTTTCCGGTTTCAGTTATAGGGCTAGTTACGTCGCTTTCGGTGTAATATTTCATTACAAACTTTACCAGTAAGGATAAAACAAAAAACACTCATTAAAAACTAGTACGAAAATCTTTAAGGTGGCCATACATGTTGAGTTCAAATCTCAAGGAAGAGACTGCACAGTTTGGGCTGTACGGGTCTAGCAGACACGCGATAAGTTAATAAACCTCAAGGCAGGGACTGCACAGTCCAGTTATTGTATACCCATACTATGTGAAACAAATATCCTCTTGCCAACATACGTCTGGCCTGCACAGTCCCGGCCTCATTGGACTGTAGAGTTAATTTATTGGTGTTTTCATTCTACTTCGAGTGACTGTACAGTTCAACTCTGGCCTCAAGGATGTCTCATACTTGGCAAGGAATATCTCAAGCTTTGTACTGCGCAGTCCAAATCTTGAGATATTCCTCGCCGTGTAAGGGGGGCCCTAATGAAGCTAGGTGGATTCCCGCGAAATATGAGACTAAAAGAGACATATTTCCACTGGAAAGGAATGCCGGAACATAGGTAATAGCAATTTATACAATTTTAAGCGACCGTTAAACAATCGCTTAGCTATCGAAACAATGTTAGCATATAATCTCATACTTCAGAAGAACATCATGTATTTATGTTACTCTAGATTACTGACTCAATAATCTAAAAAAAGATTTTTTGATATGAAAATGTCTTACGGCTGGGGGGTCAACAAATTTTAAGCCACGGGTGACACAAAAGTGTAATGGAAGTGACGACATCGATCACGTCCTCTGAAATTTATTTTGTTTGGAAATTGTGGCGGGCATTAAATTCGTGATTATGCGGAAAAATCACGATCGAGTTTTTTAATCATTGCTGATATAAAATATTACCGGTTAAATGCAATAAATTTAGCTAAAAAGTAAATTAAATAGTACCGTCATTTTTGTAATATATTCCTAAATGTTTGGAATTGTCAAACCCCACACGATAAAAGAAAAGAGAAAGAAAGCGTGAATGGAATTAAAATAAAGGATAACCTGACAACAAAAAGGTTGGTGATAATGAAAACTAGAAGTAGGATCTTTAGTTTGGGCCTATCAAAGAAAATCATGTGAAAAAACTTGTCATAGCCTGATTACCTCGAGGTCTGATCTTCCCTCAGCTTTCTTCTTTAGTTTTTATTCTTTCAACAATAATTAATGGCTTTTGTGCTTCTTCTCTTCTTAATCTTTACAACCTGTTATTCTTTAAAACCTTTTATTCCTCTTTAAGGACTATGACAGCGCTAATATAAATAATTATAATATTTTAACTCTTATTTTATTTTGACTCTTTGAAGTTCTACATAAGTAGAGTAGTTTTACAATAGATCATCGATACGTTTCTCATTTTACAAAATAATAAAAATGCCAGAATAAATAAATAAAACGAGAATATTTTGATTTATTTAAAGTTTTTCATTGAAAATGTTGAATTCACAGTTCGGCATGTTCAGAGTTTTTTCTGTTTTTGTTTTTTTAATCCGGACTAAACATATGTTATTATATGACCTTATTTCATCATGTAGCCCTGTAGAAGAAAAGTGAAAATCCTATTTGTATTCTTTTCATTTGTTGTGCTTTTTTTATATTTTTTAAAATATATTCATTTTCTATTATTTTATTTATTTTTTTGTTTTTATTTTGTTTGATATATACTGCCTCTACCCATGTGAGTCATTGGTAGTTCTCTAGTTTTATATTTGATGGTATAGGCCGATGTCTTTAATAAATTTTAGTACTTTTTGTACTGTCCTTTCTTCATCAGATAAGATTTCATCCATACTGCCTGAGATGTCATTATGTTGCCTTTGTTGGTTGTATCCCTTGCATTGTGTCAGGAAATGCTGAACAGTTAATTCTTCATGGCAGAGTTTACAGGTGGGAGGGTAAAGTCCTTTCAGATAGTAGGTATGCGTTATTTTGGTATGGCCAATCCGTATTCTAGCCAATACCACTTCCTCTCTTCTGTTCAATCTTTCAGAGGTTTTCCAAACAGTTACTGTCCCTTTTATGTTTTTTAGTTTGGTTTCCGTGTTTAACCATTCATTTTGCCACAATTCCATTACCTGTTTTTTTATATGTTTTTTAAAATCGAGGCCGCATACTTTTTCTATTTTTACATTATTAATTTGTGCCGTTCTAGCATCGTTTGCTACTTTGTCCACTTTCTCATTGAGTTCAATCCCCACATGTGAAGGAACCCATAAAAGAGCAATTTCTTTATGTTGTGTTGCTAGATTCTTCCATACTTCTGCAATGATTGGATGGTTCTTCTTTAGTGTCTGTAGTGTCCTCATCACGCTGAGTGAGTCCGTTACGATCAGGTGCTTGTTGTTGTCTTGGGTCTTGATGTCTTCAAGGGCCTGCCAAATCGCAAAAGATTCCCCCGTGAATATGCAATTAGCTTCATGCATGTTATACTTCTTGGAGGAGTTGTCTCTTAAAAAGGCACATCCTATTCGGGAGTCAGTTTTAGAAGCATCGGTATAAGTTTTGGTGTATTCTGAATATTTTTGAATATGTTCCAAAAAAATATTTTGATAAATTATATTGTTTGTGTTTAATTTTGTATGTTCAGATAAGGTAAAGTCTAGGATTATTTGTTTGGTTTTCCAGAATGGCGTGTCGTCAGGTGGAAATGTGAATATCTCGGGTATATTTAAGTCGAGTTTATCCGCTATTAACTTAATTCGGTGCTTGAAATTTTTTGGAATCCTCTGTTGTCCAGGGGGATAGTTCTCCTGATCTGTAGCGTGCAGAGAATTATGGAGTCTTCTCTCCTTAAGAGATACATGATAAGACAATGCAAGGTAAGCTCGTCTCATTGCTAAAGGCGGTTCTGCACTTTCAGCTAATATGCTGGCTACAGGTGACGTAGGGAAGGCACCAATGCAAATCCTTAAGCAGGAATTATGGATCACATCCAGCATCTTCAGAGCTGTAGGACTGGCAGAGGCATACACTATCGAGCCGTAGTCCAATTTTGATCTTATCAATGCTCGATATAAGTGCAGTAATGTTTTCCTATCTGATCCCCAGTTTGAATTTCCTAATAATTTTATAAGACTTTGTCTTTTAATGCAAGTCGCTTTTAAATGTTTCAAATGGGGTATCCAAGTTAGTTTTTTATCAAAAAACATTCCCAGGTACTTGTATGTTTCTTCGAATTTCACGTTCGTACCAAACAGTGTTATGATTGGATGTGTTTTGCAATTTCGTTTTCTACAGAAGTGCACACACCTGGTTTTGTTTTCAGAAAATATAAATCCAGTACTATGACTCCACTTTTCCAAATTGGAAATGGTATTTTGTAGTTTCTTTTGGACGTAATCTAACGTTTTTCCCCTGACAAATATAGTGAAATCGTCTGCGTATAAGGAGCATTTAACCATAGGTCGAATGTTTGTGACTATGTCGTTAATGGCAATCAAGAACAAAGTCACACTTAAGACCGACCCTTGAGGCGTACCATTTTGCAAAGGATATTGTCTAGAAGTATAATGACCAATGCTAACCTTAAAAGATCTTTTTTGTAGAAAATTTTTAATGAATTCTAGAATATGCCCAGATATTCCCCATTTGACTAATTGTTTGATGACTCTATCTCTCCAAATCATATCATACGCTTTTTGTACGTCGAAAAATATTGCAACGAGATGTTCGTTTTCTGCAAAAGCCTTTTGGATTTCATCTTCTAGAATGAGAAGTTGATCCAATGTCGAGTGATCCCTGAGAAAACCACATTGATGTTCTGTGATAAAGTTATTTTTCGTTATGAAATGCAGAAGTCTAGAATTAACCATTTTCTCCAGAACCTTAGACATACAGCAAGTAAGTGAAATCGGTCTAAAATCGTTCATTTGGCAAGAAGATAACTTTTTCTTTATTGGTACAACTTTGGCCTGCCTCCAGATATCTGGAAAGTCTTCATTAATCCAAACTTGATTGTAGATTCGAAGAAGATGGTTTAGAGCTGCTTGTGTTAGATGTTTAAGGAATATATAGGGAATGTTATCTGGTCCTGGGGAAGATTTCAGTTTACATGAGTCGAGAGCAGCGACCAATTCTATGGTTGTAAAAGTTTCATTTATTTCATCATTTCTGCCCTGGATTGGAGGAATAGTGTTTTGTTCTTCCAGGTCTTTAACAAGCAAGAATTCCGGGTCATAATTCTCATCTGCTGACATCTTTGAGAAGTGTTTACCCAAAGCATTAGCTATATCTGACTTGTCAGTTATTAATGCACCATTTATAGAGATTCCCGTAATTGGGTTTATTTTTCGCATTCCTTGAATACTGTTTACTTTATTCCAAATTTCTTTAATAGAATAACTCGAATTTATTGATGATACAAAGTTTTTCCATGAAGCTCTTTTACTTTGCTTAATTTCTTTGTTTGCTATTGCCCGACAATTTTTAAATTCTATGAAATCTATTGTACATCTAGTTCTTCTGTATTTATTTAGTGCCTTTTTTTTATTCCTAATAGCTGCTTTGCATGAGTTATTCCACCATGGAACTCTGCACTTTCCTCTCGACGATTTTACAAGAGGAACATATTTTTTGGCAGCGTTTAATAAAGTTCTATTAAATATTTCTATTTCTTGGTTTACTCCACTGTATCCGTTCTTAAGGCTTTCATCCAGTATTGTTTCAATGTAATCTGAAAATAAATTCCAATTGGCTAAGTCAAAGTTCCATTTTTCAAAATCATATGTTTCTTCTTTTCTATTAAGCTTTATTGATATCGTGATAGGAAAGTGATCGCTACCATATAAAGTATCTTCAACAATCCATTCAGTTCTATGTTTTAGTCTAGCATCAATGAAGGATAAGTCTATGGCTGAAAAGGAACCTGATTTAGCATTGAGATGAGTGTGCGAGCCAGTGTTTAGGAGTATCAAGTTTTGGTGATTTGTGATAAAGCGTTCTATGGTTTTGCCCCTGTTTTTATAATCAGGCAGGAGGGAACCCCATAATTGGCTGTGTCCATTTAAGTCTCCAACGAATAAAACTGAGCCTGGCAATTGGAGAGTAAGGTTATGCAGATCCTGTTCCGTAAATTCTTGAGTAGGAGGGATATAGACATTACAAATAGTTAATGGATTTGGAATGTACATTTGGACAGCTACAGCTTCTAAGTGTGTTTCCAATTTTATTTCTTGGTAATGAATGTGTTTATCTATCAAAATGGCAACACCGCCCCAAGCAGAAGATCCATATTGTCTGTCTTTTCTTAAGATCTGAAATTCATTGAAATTTGTCGTTTGTGTTGGTAGTAAATGTGTTTCTTGAAGGCAGATGGCTGGGGGACTCTTATCTTTCATAAGGAGTTTTAGATATTCGATGTGTTGGAAGAGGCCGTTACAGTTCCACTGGATTATATTGATTGAATTCATAACTGGTTTTTATTAAAGTTAATTGTCTATTTGTAACGAGAGTTTAGTTTTGCTTTATTGGATTATCTTCTTTATTTTCCAAAGAAAGGTTGAACGATTCGTTCTGTATTTCACTGCTTAAGACCTTTAAGAGTTTAGTAATTCGTATTTTAGTAGATCTATCTTTTACAATTTTTTTGGCATCTGAGAGCATTTTTGAAAGACCTTCTGAGTCATTAGTAAATTCACTGATGATGTTTAACTTATCTTTTTCTGCTGTAGTCAGTTCCAGCAATTTTTTTAGTTCTAAGTATGAAATGGGATATTTTTTTAAATTATTGTCTAAATAAGATTTGGCCTCGTCTAAGACTATTTCTTTTCCAGTGTTTGATGGAGTGTCACATTTGCCAATATCTTTGCGAGTCGATGCATCAGTATTTTGTATTGCATCTGTCATAGTATGGCGTGTTGGGCTATTATCAAGAACGTTCGATGAGTCCTTTTTAGTTAATTGTTTGATTACCTTTAGGTCATGCTTAGAATCGAGGAGTGTTACATTGTTAGATTTTAGCAATTCTCTTACCAATGATTCAGTTTCTACTTTGTCCTTTTTGTTTTCGTCGGTATTAGTACTATTAATTGTTGTTGGTATATTGGAAATTTGAGTTGTACTGTTGCCGATATGTATTAGCGATGGTGCTACCACTGAGTTATCAGATTGTGTTGTACTTACTTGTTCCTCCTTGGACACACAGGCAGTGCTTACATGGCCATAAATACCGCATCGAAAGCATTTCGGTTCATCTCCTCCGAGGAACAGCCGATATCCGATTCCGTCTTGTTCTACGACAATATGCGGCGGGACTTCTTCTATACCCTCGTTTTCTATGTAGACTTGTCTTCTGTAACTAAGAATATGTTCATATCCTGGAATCTTCATTCCTCCTCGAAGTTCGGTGATCGGGGAAAGTAGTTTCAGTTTAAGACCTTTAAGTTGAAGTTCTATATCTTCATTAGAGATGAATGGTGGGATATTAGAAATTACCAGCCGTTTTGATTTTGCCACCAGTCTACGAGCCGGTATAAACCGCTCATCGATGGAAATTCCTTTATGAGTATTCATGAATGTATCGACACAGTCAGTACTCGATAGAAATAGTGATATACGGTTGTTGGATATTCTTGAAGCGTGAGTTATGTTTTGCGGTCCGATGATTTGACCCACTCCAACTATATATTGAGCGAGAGGAATTCCATCAACAGCATTGAATATAATTCCCTGGTCTTTGGTTGGTCTGTTGGATGTAACATGAGTCGATTTATTCTTAGCAGCGTTAGCGTAGTTCATCGTTGAATGTGTCGGTACTTGACCAATGTTAGAGTCGGTAGTCATTAGAGGTTATTAGAGGTCTAGAAAGCCTCAAATATGAGGCTTTATATGAGTTACCTGGTTTCAATGATTACCAGTCAGTTGCCTCTCCTGAATGTTCTATTTCTGCTGATTTTTTAGTCCAAATAAGCTAAGTTTTCAATGAGAATATAATAATATATTTTTTCAGAAAATGTTTCGTGTTTTCGTTTTTAGAGCGTTCCCAGCTGTTCTATTTATTTTTGTTATATTTTATATTTATTTTATAAATATAAACGAATTTAGTATTATTTTCTTTCGGAGTGGGTTGATTTTCTAAGTGGTAAAACTGTTCAAAGAGACCACCGCCCGAATTGCGAGATTCTAAAAAAAATAATAAACCAATATGTTCTTACATAATGTAATATATGGTCAACATTCATAACCAAAGTTTAGCCAAATATGAGCAGCTTTTAAATTGTTGTATGGATTCCTTTCTCAGTTAATTTGCCTTAGTTTGAACGAACATTTTCCAATCACGTACCTTGAAAATTGCTTATTTGTTATTTACATTTCATAGTCACAAAATGGCAGAGACATATTAATATTATTCAGCTTCAGTAAGTAAATAATTTCTGACAAAAAAAAGTGAAAACTCTATTTTCTTTAATAACTAGAAAGTAGATATTGGAGGAAGATTTTCAATATAGCTTCCCCCTCTCCTACCATCATTTCCGCGAGATAATTTCTGCGTGATTTCCGTTTCTTCCTAAATAAATAGCATTCGGCGTACTTTTAAATTCCTTAACGCTTTCTCCAGGAAATAAGAAGCTTCGAATTCGAATTATGTTGGACAGATTTCTGAAAGAAAGCGTGTTGGTGAATTTTAGGAAGACTGGATTACGTACAAAATTTGTTAATCCTATTGTGGTGTATAGGAAGAAGAAATGCTATTAAACAGTTTTATTCAGCTCTGAGGCCTTCAAGATTTTACTGAAATTTTGTTGCTCTATGATATTTTAATCCTTTTTCCGTATTTAATTTATGATTTAGTGTGCCTTATGACTGAAACAGTCATATTTCTAATGGATTTGTTTTTGTCTCGTCATAACTTCTGGGTAGAGATGCGTTAATGTGAGATTTTTTTTCTGTCTTGAGAAAACATTGTCTTTCATGTCAATCTTTCGTTTCGAAAATCAGTGCATTTATGTAGCGAACTACTATTAGTTCGTAGCAAACTGCTCTAAAATATCTTGGAAAGCACAGATGAAACAGCACTGTCTGCTGTTGGTGGAGTTTTCTATTGCAATCTGTTGTATTACAGAATCAGCTATAACATAAGAGAGATTCAGATAATTATTTGATAAAGTGTTGAGATTTTGAACATTTTAGGGCATCGTTCCTTTGCATTCTTCCTTCATATAACTTTAATCATTTCTACATTATTCGTATTTTCGTAAAATACGTTTTTGACCGAACTATTCACAGTAGAGGTAACACAAAGCGGGTATAATTCATTTTTTAGAAACTTTAACTCTTCAAGCTGGAATTGGAACCTAGAATCTCCCATTTTAATTTCGGGTGTATTGATAATTACGCTACCGAGCTACCTATCACACCATCTTAGGCGTATATAAGGGGTGGCTGAGGGGGCTGCAGAACCCCCCCCCCCCCCCCCGAAATCGGTAAATATGTAAATTAAAAAAACAGACAAACACGCAGGAGCTGCATAACTAAGCACTTTCCTCAGAATTGGGTAGTGTCGAGTGCATTCCTGAATAATTTGCTTAAAATAACCTATATAGATTGATAAAATAAAAACATAATTTGTTCTACTCTTTTGTATTTTTTATGAGCAGCTGTTTCAATTATTAATTTTGTAATTAATTTCCTTCCAGAGTTTTGTGTACGCGGGGCACTACACTACGTAATAAATACACAAAGCTTCACATTTTGATCTATTGATCTTGATGCGTTTCGTGAACCTACGTTTGGCGAGAGAATTCAATTCAAACATAGTACAAAGTAACACCCCCCCCCCCTTCCAATAGACTTATTTAGTTCATTTTTACAACACTTCATTCTTATTAGATAGCCAGGGCGTATAAAGAGTTTCGTTACAATAAAACAGAAATTACGTCCGGTATAAGGAAATTAGTAATTACTCCGGAGTAACCCCCCCCCTTCTAGTCAACCAATTTAGTTTATTTTTATAACAAATTTTTATCTTCAGTTGACCTCAACGAATACTGAGTTTCATTGAAATATAACAAAAATTATGGCTGGTATTGGTAAATAACTACTCTGGCTCCGGAGTAACCCCCCCCCCTCCAGATGGACCGATTTTGTTGGTTAACGAACTCGTACAATCGTTTGATGGGGGAATACTACATTCCAAGTTTCGTGGCGAAAAAACAAAAACTCTGGCCGCTATCGTGTTAACAGACACACACACACACACACACACATATATATATATATATATATATATATATATATATATATATATATATATATATATATACATTTTAACGGGGGTCATTTTCGGTGTCTACTAGGTAGGATCGATAAAGACTCGAAGAAATTTTAAAAAAATTTCGTCATGAGTGCAACCTCAATAGCTACTTTCCTTCGGAGGAAAGTGCTAAAACCTTAAAAATAAATTAAATAAGATCACTTAGTTCAGAAAAAATAGTTTATATTGGGCGTAAGAGCGTTTTAATTGGCTAACTATTCAAAGTTCTACATTGTTAGTATTCCATACCACCCAAATGTTTTCAGCCCCCCCCAAATTCTCCAAGCCCCTCCCGAAAGTAATTTCTATATACGCCCATGCACACCATGGCAAGTCAATTCATCCTAAGTATTCCGCCAAAGACAATAAAGTTTGCTGACTTCTGATAAATAAGGCGCTCTGCAGTCTGTCTGAAACGATGGGTCCATTATATCAATTGCCTTCCATGCTATTGTGCGAAGTCTGGTAATGTAATTGGCAACATACAACAGCTTAAAACGTTAGAGTAGGATATGGATTCAAATAGGTCTGCTGAGTTGAGAAATGTTTTAGATATCTTAATCAACCAAACCGTGCCTTCGCTTACCTGCAATTGCACATTTAGGCCAATCCGGACACTAGTTTTTGATTAGGCATCTGCTTGATTAACGTGGCAGTTTAATTTGCAGAAAATGAGAGAAAGTATCTATCGAAATGAATGGGCAAAAAAGAAAAAAAAAAAAAAAAAAAAGATCTGAATAAGGAAAGCATGACAAGAAATCTGCTTTCCCTCAAGTCCTGTATCCGTTAACATACTCTTCTGTAAATGTTAACTTCTCTTTTGTATTGAAAGGACAGGTGTTACGTTTAAGGAGATTCTTTGTACGGAGCGTGAACAATGGGCATCTTAATGAACGCAAGCAAAGGCAGCTCTCAAAACTTCAAATGCCTGTAATTTTGAATTCTCTTAACGTCCTCTCTATTTCTTGGTAATCGGAAGACTTGCGTTGTTATTAACGCATATATTAAGTTAAGATGCACCTTAGACGTGTAAGGGTAAACATGGTAATGATTTTTTAACTTGGATTAAGCACATTCTACAGCAAAACCGCCAATTCAATAAACATAAAAACTTGTTCCTCTTTCTAATAGCCAGAAGAAAATTATTTTCCTATAATACATAAGTAATATGGTTAGTAGTGAACAGAATATCCGGACTCACTTATATTTTGGCCTGAATTTGAGTTTCAGGAAAATTGAACTATTTTACGTATCTTCCGAATATATTAAGTAGTTTTTTTCTTCAAAAATTCATGTATGATAAGACAATAGCTGTACTCTTTTAGAATGTGCCGAATGTTTAGAATATTTTTACTCTTTTAGAATATGTAGAAGATCTCGATTTGGTTTTGTAGTTTATAAAAATCTATATGATGACATGAAGATAGCCGTTCAGTTGAAAGAAGTCATGGAACAACTCCTGCGTATAAATATTTCTTTAGCACTTCGAAAATTGAGAATGGATTTAATTTTCTCGTTAATTCTGTAAGACAGGGGTGTTCCAACCAACTGCTGGCGATCTACCGCAATATTTACGAGGTATCAAGACTACAATAGATAAACTCTGAAAGGCTGCAAGTATGTGATGCAGGAGTGTAGTCTAAATCAGGACTTCCCATCCAGGGGGGGGGGCACGCCTCACTTGGGGGCTTAAAGAAATGTCAGAGGGGGCGTAATCTTTTCGTATACATTTCCGAAACAAAAGTATTTAACACGTAGGCACATTAACTGTTTCGAATTGCCATTCAATTAGGGCAAAAATGGCACTTTGATTCGTAACCATGTTCATATTCAATGTTTTATATTAAAGCTTCAACTTTGGAAAAACAAAGTATCTGCTGCATCTCCCTTTTCACGGCTATCCGAAGCAATTAATAATCAAAAAATGGAAAAAGATTTGAAATCTGAAATAGAAACTCATTTACAATCGTTGGAAAACGAATTTCACCGATACTATCGAGATATTCAGAGTCACCAATATGGCACATGACCAAAAACTCCTTTGGTGTTGATGTCTTTCAATAACTCAACTGGTACAGACTATACAATCTCAAGTATCTCATTAGTACTTTATTAATGATTTTCAAGTTTACTTTTCTCTTAAAGATCCATAATAAGTGCATATATTGTATCTGTAATTGAAATTCAAATAAAAAAGATAGTTGATAAATAAATGTGTGTTTCTTATTTTTGTTGTGAAACTGAAGGGGGGGGGGCATGAAAATATTATTTTTGATTTGGGGGGGGGGGGCTCAGCGAAATAAAGGTTGGGAATGCCTGGTATAGATAGAGTGTATCGTGGCATAGGTATAAGTTTTCCGTATAACAGGCATTTTTTTAGTCATCGTAAGACAATGAATGGCTGCTCAAAAATCAAAAGAAACATTCTTTTCCCCGTTAAAACGATACATTTTTTCTTTTCTACGCCGCACTAATTTTGTACTATTTATTAATAAACTTTGTATCGACTTATTGTCTTCAAGTTACCACTAAGACTGTCTCCTACTCCCGCAGACGCACAATTTATATCATCGCGGACGAAGTCTCACATTTTTCCACCAAGGAGGCCTCTGAAGGTTCTAGAAAAACGAGGTGGAATTCAAAACGTGGCTTTTCTTCGACTCAAAAATCATTCGCCATCGACCTTTTGAACACCTCTGTTCTAAGACATTCTATCCTAACGCTCTCAAATAAGGTGAATTGGATGTTGCTGTAAGACATGTCCTAAATTATTTATCTAATTGCCGGTAGTACGTTAGGTTAATTACGTGCAAGATTATATCATGGCGAACGAAGTCTCAAATGTTTCTACCAAAGAGGCCCACTGAAGGTTCTAGAAAACCTCTGTTCTAAGACATTCTATCTATCTAATTGCCGGTAGTACTTTAGATTAATTACGTGCAAGATTATATCATGGCGAACGAAGTCTCAAATGTTTCCACCAAAGAGGCCCACTGAAGGTTCTAGAAAACCTCTGTTCTAAGACATTCTATCTATCTAATTGCCGGTAGTACGTTAGATTAATTACGCGCAAGATTATATCATGGCGAACGAAGTCTCAAATGTTTCCACCAAAGAGGCCCACTGAAGGTTCTAGAAAACCTGTGTTCTAAGACATTGTATCTATCTAATTGCCGGTAGTACTTTAGATTAATTACGTGCAAGATTATATCATGGCGAACGAAGTCTCAAATGTTTCCACCAAAGAGGCCCACTGAAGGTTCTAGAAAACCTGTGTTCTAAGACATTGTATCTATCTAATTGCCGGTAGTACTTTAGATTAATTACGTGCAAGATTATATTATGGCGAACGAAGTCTCAAATGTTTCCACCAAAGAGGCCCACTGAAGGTTCTAGAAAACCTCTGTTCTAAGACATTCTATCTATCTAATTGCCGGTAGTACTTTAGATTAATTACGTGCAAGATTATATCATGGCGAACGAAGTCTCAAATGTTTCCACCAAAGAGGCCCACTGAAGGTTCTAGAAAACCTCTGTTCTATGACATTCTATCTTTCTAATTGCCGGTAGTACGTTAGGTTAATTACGTGCAAGATTCCTCGGCCGAAGAGAGAGAGAGAGAGAGGCGAGGACGCGGAGGCTGTGGACCCCGGAGGTTCCTGGAAGAAGTGACAATAGCCGGCACTAACAGGGGATCGCATTAGAGTAACAGGACCTCCTATTGTTGTTTCACTGTCCGCCAAACCCCTACACATCCTACCACCGAGTCTTATAGTCCGCTCCGAAACATTTTACACAACTTTCCTTTAGTTCGAGTCTTATCCTATCCTAAACCTTAGCTCAAATAGGATTAGGCGTAGGAAGGGTGCTACATCTTTGGTTAAACCTTTCAACGATATCTCAGCCGCTTAGAGATCTGCAAATTAAGACCTTCATGAAACCGATATTAGATTTCGTTCAAAGATTAAGTGATGCTAAAATGTTTTTGGTATATAGTAGGTATCTATTTTGATTAGGTTTTACCTAAATTCTTCAGTCCTTTGCACCTTCGAACTCTTTCTTAGCCTGCTTAACATATATATATGGTTCTTTACTGTTCTTCAAACATTGACTGCTAGAAGAAGACACTTGTACTGAGCCCACATTCATTAATTCACCATAACTCTGGATTATGAGAAAACTCGTATTTTTCTAATTATTACCTAGGAGGCCAATTCTTGGATTCATCAACTTTGATAATCCGAAAAATTGAAGCATCCTAAGGCAGCCAATGTGTTAAAGAAAACATCCATATCAGAAAAAATAGAAAGATATTTGTAAAGAAAAAAAAAACTTAAATACAACACTTGAATAATGTTTTTATGAATTTATTTGGGGGGGCGAATAAACAAATCAGTTTTAATTAATGGGAAAGAAGGTCTTTTTAATTACTCTTGGCCATATTTCTTCTAGAAATTAATATTAAGCATGCATTATATCGATTATAATCTATATGAGGCATGCTTTATATTTATGGTTGACACATAAGTCAGCTGATCTCTATGATTATAGATCAGCTGACTTATATCCGCCATGTTAGATTCATTCAATCACTGGTTAGTCTTGACGTGCTTCCATTTCCCTAAACAGCTTTTTTCTTCCATGGTCTCATTGAAAAATTCACCAATTAACCATGTGGTACAAGCTTAGAAATGGTGGCAACCTGTAGAATGCCCGGTACTGATAGCCTTAGAAGTCAATGCTCTTTAAATAAAAAATAATAATAAACTGAGTAAGATCGCTATTTTCATTGCAAAATAGGGTACGGTTGTTATTTTCTTTATAAAATTGTTTTAGCTATTTTCTTTATAGGTTGGACTAATTAATGGTAAAAAATATTGTGTATTAACTGTTATAGAAGGTGACGTTCCTGAAATTAGTTATGAAGATGAACATTAGACAAACTTCTAATATTGAACATAAATCGAATACCTTCATAAATGCAAACATTTATCGTGAGTAAGTGCACTGACCTGACTAAATGTTTAACATTTACAAAGATGCAGACTTAAATTAGCTTGTAAATGTCGTGCGGATGGGCAGTCCCAAGATCCCTCCTTCTACCGGTTACTACGTCATACTGTAACAACGCTGCATCTCTAGAGCAGGTTTTTTTTTTTTTTTTTTTTTTTTTTTTTTTTTTTATAATTCATGTTTATTTAAAATCTGTACAATTATGAGTACAATAATTAATTGTGCTGGCCTAAGTGTACATCTCGTAGAAGGTAGAAAATAATGTCTCTCCACTGTTTTTCAAAGTATTTATTAGCAAAAGCTTTTCGAGAACATGGTTCTCATCGTCAGTGCATCTATTACTCCACCGGTAGTACTGCTAACAGCTTCTCCGAACAGGTGTGAGGTAACCTTACCTCACACCTGTTCGGAGAAGCTGTTAGCAGTACTACCGGTGGAGTAATAGATGCACTGACGATGAGAACCATGTTCTCGAAAAGCTTTTGCTAATAAATACTTTGAAAAACAGTGGAGAGACATTATTTTCTACCTTCTACGAAATCGAGAACTCCACAAATAACGCTGCATACATCACAGACTAAGTGTACATGTCAATGAACAGTATATGGAAGGAGCCGAACATTATCGGCACTTCCTAATATATCTAAACAATTTGTGCTGTTTTTAACTGCTGTTATGGTAGCTGGTCACGGGGCCAAAGTCTCTGAAGCCTCCTGGGAAGGTCTTTAGGGTAGGTCTGAGTGGAAAGGGATTGACCTCTAGGATTTGGGTGGGATGACAATTTGGAATGAAACGTTAAGAATCGGGATTTGGAGAGGTCGTTTACGAAGGGAATGTTGAGGTCATTGTGTAGGGTTTTGTTAGAGACATAAAAGGGAGCGTTGACTATTCTACGAAGGACTTTGGATTGGAATGCTTGTATTCGTTGTATGTTCGAGTGTTTTGCTGTTCCCCATAATTCAAGTCCGTAAGTCCAGATAGGTCTGATTATAGTTTTGTATATAGTGAGTTTGTTTTGTGTCGTAAGCTTTGACGTAGGGCCAAGTAGTCGTCGTAAGAGCCCATATCTCCTGTTTAGCT
The DNA here is from genome assembly GCA_946811695.1 of Gonocerus acuteangulatus. NCBI lineage: Eukaryota > Metazoa > Arthropoda > Insecta > Hemiptera > Coreidae > Gonocerus > Gonocerus acuteangulatus. Next base: position 94,520,649 of record OX328124.1, on the reverse strand, counting down.
CTTGTCTTTTCAGTCGTGTGTGTGGGTTCCATGTGAGTCTGCTGTCTAGTAGGAGTCCCAGGTAACGTACCTCATTCGATTCTGGGAGTTGACTGCTGCAAATGAATACAGGAGGGCAGGCGCTCCTATTAAGAGTGAATGTAACATGAAAGCACTTTTCTGGGTTCACTTTAATTTTCCACAAGTTGCACCATTTCTCGACAGACTCAAGGTGCTCCTGTAATTGCTGGGACGCTGTAGAGGGATCGGGGGAAGAGGAAAAGATGGCTGTATCATCGGCGTAGGTTGTTATGTGTGTAGACGGGTGGATAGGGATGTCTGCCGTGTACAGGAGGTAAAGGAAAGGGCCTAGGATGCTGCCTTGTGGGACGCCTGAGGATATGGGTCGAGAGGAGGACAAGGTAGTACCAGACCTTGCTTGAAAGGAACGATTCGAGAGGTAGGATTGAAGGATGAGGTAGTATGTGTGAGGTAAAATACGCTTTACTTTGTATAACAGCCCCGGGTGCCAAACCCGATCGAACGCTTGGGCGACGTCGAGGAAGGCACTCGTGCAGTAGTTTTTACATTCAAGCGCGTAGGATATTGTGTCAACAACGCTAAAGCATTGTTGAATAGTGGAGTGCCGGGAGCGGAAACCGAATTGGTGGTCAGGAATGGAATTGGAGGAAGTAACGATGGGAAGGATTCTCTTCAGAAAAAGTTTTTCAAAAATTTTGGACATGATTGGGAGTAAGCTTATAGGGCGGTAGGAGGATGGTGTATTTAGAGGTTTTTGGGGTTTTGGGATAAGAGTTATTATTGAGTGTTTCCATGGTTTGGGGAAGTGAGTAGTTCTTAGGATTGAATTAAAGATGTAGGTAAGGAAGATTATGGCTTTCTGGGGTAGGTTTTTTAGGATGAGGGATGTAATAAGGTCATACCCAGGAGATTTCCTTGGGAGATGCTTAATGGTGTATTTTACATCAGCAGGATGAAAAGCTTTTGGAGGCTCTAGAGCAGGTAAATATACATATTTAGATGTTTTATTAAGTTCAGAATGGGGATAAAAGTATTTTGTAAACTACCTCCATATAACTTAATTCTTCTCACGTTAACCCTAAATCTTGGGAAGATTATTAAAGAAAACCCCGAAGGATGTTGGAGAAAGCAATAAGTTAAGGAAGAAGCAATCAACTAAATTAATAACAGTTTAGGTCTTCTTAGTCATATGTAAGTCATATAGTCATAGTTTCTTGTTTATACTATTATTCATTTAATTCCTACAATATTTGTTACTGTGATGCAGCGTTGTTAACATACTATGTCTTACTATTAATAATAGTATAAACAAGAAACTATGAAAATCTATAGTATATATATATTTACGGGCATTTGAAGAAACTCCAATATACTATTTTAATGAGAAAAGGAAGAGTTTTTTTATTCAGAAAATGCGTCCATTGGAAGTGGGGTTTATCTGTAAGACCAATATATAAATGTGGACCTAATAACCTTATTTATTTTATTCTATTGCAATAAAACATTCAATACTAATGAAAAAGAAGTATCTTAAAAACGAGCGAGATCGGACCCGATTTGGATTGTAGGTACATTTTTTTATCTACCGGGTTTTATGTACATTCAGTTAGGGTTGTTTATACCGTAACGCCAAAACCAAAAGCCCAGGAGACCTCTTTTACCAGGAAGGTGCATATAAAAGGAATTGTTTAATTACGGTGCCAGTCCATTATTCTGAACTCAATTAGCAAACAAAAAAAAAACAGTATCATAGATTTTTTCGGCTATTTCTACACTGATAAATTTCTCTACCTGCTGATTGAAATATAAAAAAATTGTTAGACAAGCCTCTAACTTACTCCTGTAAGTTATGCAGCCTGCAGCCATGTGTGAAGGACAAGTATCATATATTGTTGGTTTTCTGTTTCAGATGGGACTGTGATGGGAAAGCAGAGATGGAGAGACGTCACAGCACCGCTTCTGAGTCCAGCAACGACTCCAGGCAGGTTAGTTACAACAATATACTCACAGTAACAAATATTGTAGGAATTAAATTGTAGGCTCATCCCCATATTTAGTGGAGTTTGTCAAGTATTATATTTTAAGCGTGTTTCCTCCCTCCATAGGAGGGGTTTATATTTTGCTTACGTTTGGAGTTAAGGAAGTTTAAGAAAGACAAGAACAAAAAATGTATTAACAGGCATGATCATGTTTGGGATTTTCGTATATTTTCTTAAATATTTCGAAAGCAGTTGGGAATCGTGGTAAGTGGACAGTTGCCATTCGAAAGCTTACTAAATGGTCTACAAAAACGCCTCTAAAGTCATTTTCGATGGGACGACCTCAGGCGTGGAAATAAGTGCTTAAAACCTTCAGGCGTGTTGGTTTCTTTACGTTGAACGGTTCATTACGTTTGTTTTCCTTTGCTTGTTGTTTTTATAATTAATGTTTGAAGTCACAAACATTAGGGCTCGGTCGTGACGCCTAAATCTGACTTATCAGATCTGACTTATCTAATAGATTTCATGAGAGTTGGTGATTAACGTTGTTACAAAATATTAAATTCACTTATTCCAAGGTTTCCACATGGCACTAGTGACAATAAGTTATGAAACACACTAAGGTGTCAGGGTTCGGTCGGGGTATCTTAATAAAACTGCATTTCTTTTATAAGAATATGTGCTTTCTTTTGCCTTCAGGGCAGTGAAACAAGGAGGATAGAGTTAATACTAATTTATATACAGAAGAAACGAAAAAAAAAAAAAAAAAAAAAAACAGAGAGAGAGAAACCATTGTACTTGGAAGAGGGTGAGTGATACATACCACGTCCGAGCCCTAACAAATTCTACCTTCGTATTCCCGACGGTCAACGAAACGCGCTAAGATGACGCAGTTCCTGTTAGTCGGACTTTTTTTTTTCCATCGTGGTAAGAAATTCTACCACCTATATGGTGTTTTTTTTTTAGAAATGTTATTATCCTGGAGCTGTTAAATCTTTTAACGTTTAAGAATACATCGTCATAAAAATCGAACCTTTTTCTGAAGACGACTTCGCGGGAAGTATTTGTATTACTTGAGTATCAGCTTCTGTCTCTATAGGTTTCCGCAATCAGCAGAATATTTTGCGAAATCCCGTCCTGCTTTTTCTCAATAACCAACGACCATGGATGATAGTTTGAAAAAAAAAAAAAACAACGGCAAGGTGGTCCCAGTAAGATATCTTTGCGAAAAACCTACCGATGGAAATAAGAGCTGTTATACCTATAAATGGGGTCTCCCGTAGTCTAGTGGCTAGCGCGCTGGATTCATAAGCGGGAGATGGTGGGTTCGATTCCCGCCTCCGGCAGGAATTTTCTCATCTCAAGGCTCGCTGGGAAAATTCCTCGCTGCACCCTGGATGTCGGCGCTAATGACCTAGAAGTAGATGCGCCGTAAAAAAAAAAAAAAAAAAAAAAAAAAAAAAAAAAAAAAAAAAATATACCTATAAATAAAAATCATAAATATTTCTCATTCCTTTAGCTTTTCCCAACACACTTGAACCTTAATTTAATGTATAATACCCCTTTCTTAAGCAACACATGTTTGAAGTGTGCAACATGGTTTTCCTTTTCATTCAAAATTATTTAGTTAGGATTAGAAATTAGGTTATATACAATAAAAAAAAAAAACTCTCGCCCTGTTTTTATACAAATTTTATTCGTCCATGCAATTCTCATTTTTTATTTTGCAACATTTCATGCCGCTTAATACATAGCAGGCCTATATTCTATACCCTGTTGACAGATGCATATAATTAACAAGAAACTAGTTTTCAATTTCATTTTCCAATATAAATCATAAATGTGCTCCTTAATGGTGATTCTATTTTTCTTGTCATATCTACACAAGAGAGATACAAAGTATAAATGCCATCAAAAGCTGTAAGTTATAAATTATTTTAGTCTTAGATTATTGAATTTAGGGAGTCACTTTTTGAAACTAATTTTTGTAAGCCTAAATATTTTATGAGCTTAAAGGATAATATTATATATATATATATATATATATATATATATATATATATATATATATATATATATATATATTAATATATATACACACACACATACTCACAATATAATATCCTGTAAGTTCTTAAAATATTCGGCATTTATGGCATTTTTGAATTACCCAACAAAAAAAGTCCAACTCTCAGGAACTGCGTAATCTTAGGGCGTTTTGATTCTTATTTCTAGTGAAATGAAAGCTTAGAATAGAAACAAACAATTTTTTTGTTTGATATTTGGTGAAAAATGTCAACATCTCGACGAAAAGCAGACTAATTTTGTCTCTTTCCTATGAGTAAAATAAAACGTAGGTACCACAATTTTTTTTTCTTTTTTTTTACGGGGCACCAACATCTGGGCCATTAGCCCCACCTTCCATGGTGCAGCGGGGAATTTTCTCAATATGCCGTGAGATGAGGTAATTCCTCCTGCGGGTGGGATTCGAACCCCCGTCTCCCGCATGAGAATCTAAGGCGTTAGCCACTAGACCAAGAGGAGACAAAGTACCACACTATGTCCAACATTTCAAAATACATTCATATCTGATAGAAAATTTAAGCATTTTTCATCTAAGTTATCCCGACAATTTAGTTTATGTGCAGTTAACTAACAAGTAAATTAACGTTTTTATACAATTGTATTTGTTTCATTCATCGTTTAATCTTTCTTCTTATATTGTTATTTAAGGAATAGTATCTTTGTTTGTAACAACGTAAGTTTTTATTAATTTTTTGTGAGAATTGCAGCCGTGATTAACGCTTGTCAGCTCTTCATAGAGTCGTTTCCTTCTTAACTCCAATAAAATAAAAAGCTCTACTTTAATCCTAAAATATTCAAGTTTTTTCATAAATATTTCTATATAAAACATTATTTTTTCAGTCGACATAAAAATTCAAAATCATGCAAGGAATCAATGTTGCTTATTTAATCATTTCATATATATATATATTCATAAACATATAGGGTGCATTTATCAAATTAATACATGTGTATTCAAATATTCACTATGAATATGTTGTATATTTTCCCAGTTTATTTTAAATGAATTCAATATTTTTATTTTTATTACTTAGAATAAGTGGAATAGCAGTTACATCTCAAGATATGTAAGTAAGGATGAGTGCAGTGACCAATTGCATTTGTAACGCTTGCAACCTTTCCCGTTTTTTTGTTAGTTTTGAAAAAAGCTTTTGAATATTGCCTAGGTTTCAAATAGTTTTGGCAGCTTATGTTCCTCATTAATATTATTTAATGCCTGTTGTGTCAATAAATTGATTTATGTTCTTTAAAACCTCATATTTTGATAAATTTGGAATACAATTTATTTAAAGTGTGACCATGGATTTGTCTTTAGAGAGAATTACTTTTCAATGAGCCTGCATGGTTTTAGCCTACGTAATTATATATGGCTTTTTCAATGAAAAAGCAAATAATAAAGAAACATTGAATTAAGATTACAGATCATAAAAAAAATGACATTCGATTTACATTTATTTATGGAATTTATTATGAGATTTCGAAATGCTATGGGGTTCACATTGTTCTTATATTGATATTGAAAAAAAGGCATAATATTAATTAGTTAGTTTTCTCTTCATAGTTTCATCTATGTCATTCCATGCATTATGGTAATTTTATTTTATTTTTTTTATCTATGATATGATAAGGTAACACCAGCCCTATGGAAGTCTTCCTTACACTCTGTTATTCTTAATTTGATTTTTAAATAAGTTGTTCCCAATTAAATATTTGGATACAAAACTTGATTTGTTTTGTCTTTTCAAAATTTAAAAAAAATATAATTCTTGATTTATTTTCCAAATCAATATTTTTTTATGAAACTCGCCAACTCGGATTCGTCCCAGATCTTCCCATTTTATGCTTGGGTTCTTTGCACATTATGCTACTGCGTTTCATAACACGGCAGGACAAGTTAATTCATCTAATTATAGATGGTGTAGAGTATCATTTATGTTTATTTATTTACGCTCCACAACAGTGAGGTATTTAAATTATTTAAAAGATATACCTAAAACTTAATAGTAATATAATAATTCATTCTTTATTGCAAGATAAAAATAATTATTGTGTTTGTATTGGTGGAGATTTAATTTTCGCCTCTATGTGTGCACACTCACTCAAACACGCACACGCACACTTATATGAAGCCAGAGAATGTAATTGTATCATAAAGGATTTATATGTACGTATATTGCCATTAACTTGTTGTGATATGAAACATGTTAGCCTTATTGGTTGTGTTCCTAAGTGGAAGGATCTTGGTTGAAATCCCAGCTTTGTAACCTAATTTTTCTAAAATATAAAAATGTGAAATTTAAATCAGACAGTCTATAGCTATCCAGTGGTTTAATTATTATAGTTACCTCAGTTTCAAATAGAGGCATTGTTTTGGTGTTTTTTTACTTATCCTTTTATAAAAAATAAAATTACACAGGATCCTATATCATCCTGTCTAGAGAAATATCACAGGAATGTAATAGGATGATTCATAAGGGAGGGGAGGGGTTTACATACATACAGTCATAGTTCAAGTGGGAGGATTACACCTGGTTGAGAAACTACGTACATAAGGTTAAAAATGATTAATATTTATCTAAATAATAATCGGATACTCTTCTTGCTCCAAGTTAATATCGTATTGCTTTATTGGCGTGAATCAACATTGACTAGAGTACTCTTTAATACATTCAGTGCTTTATACCATTTTTATCTAGAAAACAGCATTTATTATTCATTCAAAATTAAATATATTTTTTTAGTAATCATAAAAATTACAACTGAAATAAAAAAATAACTTTTTTAACAGTAATTAACTGAAAGCAGAGTAGGGCATTATTCAATACATTTTTATTGAATACAAATTTATTCATTGAGTAAGTAATTTATCCACTGTTTTTTTGTTGTTTTTTTCGTTCATTATCTGTATTCATTCAAAATAAGACATACAATATAGTGACATGTGTGTTCATAATAAAAAAACTAAACACAAAATTAATCAGTTACCAACCTTTCAATATATTTGATATAATTTGCCTACAAATACTCATAATTAATTCTAGAAATACATATTATCACATAGAAAATTTGTATTATTTATAACTTTATCAGATTAAAAAATGTTCATTTGTATAAATATTTTTTATTCAATACAAATGTGCATTTGAATAAATAATTTTTATTCAATAATGAATAAAAAAAATATGTTAATCATTGAATGACTGAAAATATTATTCATTATTCAGAATGAAATAACAATTCCATTCATTAGTCATTATTCATTATATAATACAAATCTGAATTCAAAGTCTGTATAAATATATTAATATAATTACATTAAAAATATATGTATATATTACAAAGGAAATAGATTATAATAAAGTGCAGTAAATGTGCTTTACAAGGCATTCAAGCCATTGTACATCTGGCACTTAAATTCCCAAACTTATACCTTCCTTCATTATTTGTCATATCACAAAACACTTTTATAACTCAAGAGATCCCCAAATAATTTGAGAGTTTCATCTCCAGTGTTCTCTGCTTGACTACTAACCCTTTTCAAATGTGCATCCATGTTTCAAGCAAATTCTGTCAAATTTCAAGTAATTGTATTAATTTAAATATAAGCTTTTATTCACCGAATAACATTTTTAAACTCTTAAATAATTAAAACTGTGTAAATACTTGAGTTTGAATCATACATTTCTATCAGAATGAACAGAGTTAAATTAAGTTTGCCTAATTTGAATTTTTATTCAATACCTTTTATTATTCCTAGCTTTTAATAGATATTTATATATGTTTATTTAACAATTTAAATTAACATAATTTTTTTAATGTTTTAGTCATCGAACGAAGGCCTGGAGGGGGGACGAATTACGAAGACGATGTCCCCAAAGGTAGCTGTCAATCCGTTGCAGTTTGTTAAGGTTGGACCATGCGACCTCTATCGCTCCGCTCAGGAGCAGCTCAAGAAGGTTGAGGAAATCAAGAAAGCTAAGAAGGAGCACAAAGATGAAGCTGAAGACTGGCAATCAGTAACTAGTTTTTTGTTTATTTTATATTTGAACCTACTCATATATTTACAGATGTTTTAGATTTTTAAAGCTCGGCCACACAGAAGGCGATCTGTACCGCAGCGGGCAGCGATCTCTGACCGAGGGTGGGAGGTAATAGATCTACATGTATTAAACAGTATTTCATTAGCTCCGACAAATAAAGGACGATCTGCCTATGCGAGCTTGTCTTTATAATTTAGATTTACCGCGCGATATGTTCCCTTCTAGAGAACAGATCTCGCGGTAAATCTGAAATTTTTTACAACATCCTTTGCTTGACGGAGCTAATGAAATACTGTTTAATACACGTAGAAGAAATTTGTCACCAGGTTGTTCATTGGTCATTCAATTGAGACAAAGTTATAAATTACCCAATTTGAATAAATATTTGCCACACCACTCATAAGAAAGCAAAATCAATTTGGTTGTTTCAATCAGAGAACCATGTTGAAAATTCCAGTAAACAGTGACCAATTTATTATAATTATTTTATTAATATATTTAATTTATTTTCTATTATTTATTTCTTCATTGTGCTCAATTTTTGTTGATCATAATGTTATTTTATTGTGCAACAAAACCTTAGTTGATCTTCATAAATCCCTGTTGAATTTCAATTATATAAATGTTGTATTATCTCATTCTTATTCTCTAATCTAAATCGAACTATTTAAGCCTTTGATGAAAATCATTTTGACTCCACTTTTAATAACTCATTTATTAGTTTTTTAGTCTATTCATTTTTTGATGTCTTCATTTTTTTTTATTTCTTATTTAATGGTAGATTTACTATGAGTTTTAATCTTTATTTTTACTTGTAATTATTATAACATCTTTACATGTTATTAATGTGTTATTTAACACATTAATAAGGGTAAGTTTACTCGATATTAATTTTCATTTTTTTACTTTTTTTTCTGTTTCTTTTTTAAAATTTGATAGTTTATTGTTTCGATTTTTGTTGCAATTTTACATTTTGTGTTTTTTACTAAAACGTTTATTTAAAATCTTGCTTTCAACCTACTGGTTTAATAGAGCAAATCGCCTGAGTAGCGGGCTCTTAAAAAATTAAATAAATAAATAAAATAATGGGTTACTTGTTAGATACTGATTATTACTGAATATATAATTTAGTACAAATTGATTGACTATCAATGAATGAGATAGGCTAATCAATTAATTTACTCATACTCTAATAAATACATCAGGGGAATTATTATGTTATTAAATTTAAAATTACTTATATTCGGACCTTGCAAAAATTGTAACCTTATTAAAAGGACTTTTTGCAGAATCTTGACAACTGGAAATGCAGCCGAAGGAAGCGGCAAGAACACATAATAGAAAGGGTTGTAGAAGTGAAGAAGCTAGAAGAGGAGGAACACGATCGAAATCGAAGGCGAAGCAAAACTTTTAGTGAAATGATGCAAGAAAGGTTAGTTCTAATACAACTTATCGCATGTATAAATTAATATAAATATCAGATACTCAGGGCCTCTAGGAGCGCTTAGAGGCAGCACTTCTTCCGCTTAATAGGATAAAGTGTGGCTCTTGAGTGCTGCACAGAGGCTCATCTTGGTTTTCTTTCCCCTACTATTTTCTGTATCTAACTTAAGTTAATGAAAATATAGAAGTATGAAATAAAGTCAAACAGTTCTTTAACCAGGGGATTAAAATCCTCATAATTATTTAATGTTTTCTTCTGAATTGTAATTATACTTCGTTTAAACAATTAATGTTACTTTGTTTAAACAATTAATTTTATTTTGTTTTCAGAAATACTCGTGGAAGAAAGAGTAGCCTCCCAGTTTGGAATGATGATTCAGACGATCTCTCAGATTTAGGCCTGCATAACAAAAATGATTCATCATCAGAAGGAGAAAGGAGCAAAGAGGTAAATAATAACTACTCATTGAATATTATGTAAATCCGCAAAAAAAAAAAAAAAAAACAAAAAAAAAAAAAACTTATTCATTATATTTCTATTTATTTTTCAGTTAAACGGAAACTCGGAACAAGACTCGTCGCTGTCATCCGATATTAACGCAGATAATGAGAAATGCCATACGGACAATGAAGAAATTTCAGAGTGCCAAGAAAAGTCAAAACCCACAACTGATTCTGAAGAATACACATATGAAAGAGCAATACAGAGTTATGTAAATTTTGCAGAAAACAGAGTAAAATCGAGATCATCCAAATCTATTAATGAAGACTACAAAGAAACAAAGAAAGAAAGCCCCCCAATACCAGCAAAACCGAAAAGGGGATCGATTACCAAAATAGATACATATATTAGCCAAATAGAATTAAGTAAAAATAAAACAAACGGAGACTGTAATGAATCAGTAAAAAAACCTGTAGCTCTTCCTAAAGTTGATGTTCACAAAAGAAGAGAATTATTCGAAAAAATTAATGAAACAGAAGACCCATCTAAAATAAGTAAATCTACTGATGTACTTACAACAAAAAGTATAAAAGAAAGGTTATCTTCGCTTGAAAAACACCAAGAGAATGTTGATACTTCTCGAACAAATATTAACAGCTGTGTCAATAACAGGAATGGATTAAAAGAGCGCTTGTCAAATATTGAAAAAATATCTTCAAATTCCAATTTTGTACCAAGGCGTTCAAGTGAGCCACTTTCTTCTCAGACAATCAAGGAGCGCCTTTCAAGCTTTGAAAAATCAAAACTAAGCCCTCCAAAAACTACGGTTGTTGAACCAACTGTGTCTATAAAAGAAAGACTTAACAGCTTACATTCATCTTGTGAGAAAGAACCTTCCAAAACAGTCATTCCCAGTGTCGACCCTACTTTCAATGAAAAACTTTCAAACTTCAAAGGAGCGTCTACAAACTCATCATACCAAAATAGAGCTTACAGTCCTGATGAAATTTACAGCAAAAGAGATCAACATTTCAGGCATCGGTCTCTAGACAGTCTTGATATTAATCAAGAAAATATGTCGAATGGAAGTTTTGAAAGAGTTCAAAGCTTGGAAGATCTCGATTACAGAAATTATCCTGCTTCCACTTTTAGTGGAGACACTGACCGAGAGGATTCAGGTATACATACTGCAGATGTTTCGAGTTCAGTTAGTCAAGCTGATGACTATGATCTTCATTTGGATGGTAATATATTAGATGATGTTAAAATGAATCATCAGCCTCCTATTGAAGAGGAGACTAGAACCATGAAAAATGAAACAAGCATTGAAGAACCATTGAAAAATGTAAGTGAGGAGGAAAACTCTGTGGCTAAGTCTTTAACACCAGATTCTTCTTTCTCTGAAGCTTTGCCTCCAATTCTTGAAAACCCCCTGGAACCTCTAACCACTTCTTCTCCCATGGTGGAAGATCCATTTGTAAATATTTACCCTTCTCCTGTCGCATCCTGGTCTAGTCATTGTAATAACTATCGAGTTCCTGAGGATGGGATCGGTGAACCAGCTTCTCATTTGGTTGAATCATCCAATAACAATAACATTAACCAGATAACATCCTGTGCTGAAAACTACCAAGGCGATGCGGGCTTAAAGTCAAGTGGCACTGTTCAAGAAACCAATTTGGCTGATAAGGTTTGTCTAAAAACAGGTTCAAGCAATCCAATATCCTCAAGTGAATTTGTTCCTCTTCATGCTTCACTTTCCGACAATCCTGAGGTGAGGCTATGGACTTTTATTCATTCTATATTACATTTTCTCTCTTTCTTTAATACTACAATTTCATCTTCCTAGTAGTATTATCAAGTTTGATAACTCTGCTTTCTTTTATAAGTAATATACCTCTTCCCAAATTACGATTGACCTGAGCTAAGTTCTTCTCATAAGCAATAACACAAATGACTTGTCATTTGAGAAACACAACTAATAGAATTAACTATTAACTACAGCTGAGCAATTGATTTAAATTTTATTTATTTTATGAATGACCATATGTTAGAAATGCATATCTCTTAATGGTCTTAATTATATTAAATATTGGAGGCCCGGTGGCTGTGAGTGTTAAGGCGTGAGTACTTAACACTCCGTGCCAAAGGTCGTGGGTTCAATTCCCACTATGAGGTTATGGCTTTTCTTTAGAAAAAAGAAAAGGCATCAGCCCTATCCTGGCTAGAAAAGGGTGGTAACCTATAGAGAACCCGCCCCAAAATTCTCAGTTAATAATAAATGGGCGTTAAAATTTAAATAAATAAATATTATTGTCAACACAATGTAAATAATGGTTTTTAAATTATGCTAACAGTGATAAACCTTTTGGCCGTGAGTTTTAAGGTTGAACGCTCCATGTAGGAAAGTAATCTCTTGTAGAAAAGATTGGTGACCTGTAGATAACCCATCTAAAAAAAACCGTCATAAAAAAGAAACGCTAAATTTGAAACAAATAAATGTGCTGATTTAAATCATCAGTAATTGTACTGTAAGACAACAAAATGCATTACCTTTAGACTATTTGAAATAAGAAAAATTAGTCGTTATCTTAATAAATTTTGACGAGAAAAAAAATCAGCTAATTTTTTATATGTCTTCACTAATCTTAAGTATCCTATAATTTAAATTTATATAACTAAAATCTCGCCCTTATCGGGATATACCCTTCCTAACCCCCTCCCCCCAATTCTCTCTCTCTCACCCCCTCTCTCTCCCTCTCAGATACAAATACTCCATTTTATTTATTTCAGTAGAAGGAAAGAGAGGTGTTATTTAATCCAACATAAAATAACCCATTCTCTAAAACATTTCCGTTTGCTACTGAATACATTTCTGTTTTTGTTTGACTTTGTCAGGCTAAGTATTTCTCCCCACTTATTACATTGCGTCATGTTATGAATTTTCTAGCTCTTCTTTAAATATATATATAATTTCCCCCCCTATTACATAGAATGTCACTCATGATGAGTTGTGTTGAAGGTGGATTATATTATATACTCTGTGTAACTACCATATTAAAATGTTATTTTTTTTTTTTTTCAGGAAAAGTGTGACATGACTATACAAGAAAGGCGAAATGAATTTGAAAATATAATGCTCACACATACAGCAAATGCACTTACATTTGAAAATAATAATAAATCTCCTCTTACCAACACTATCCAGAACAGCTCTTCTAATTCAGAACTCAATTATAAATTGGATCAGCCCGTGAGCAGTGTTTTGCCTTATGAGAAGCTTCAAATTGATATGAATGCTACAATTGTCAATCAGGTTTGCTTCAATTTGTATAATTGTTATTTTCTTAAGTATGTGATTAAAGATCTATTTACAATTTGTAAAAATAATTATTTTACTTAAATACGTATCATTCAAGACTAACATTTTTGGAAATCATAGGTCCACGAGACAATTTACTACTGGTTAATTATCCTATGTAAATAGTGTATATAGTTCAACAAAGTGACTAAGTTTTAATCAAAATAAGTAAATACCAGAACTTTCAGTGCGAGTAGCAGTAATGTCTGCCTTCACCCTCGTCTTATTCACTGTGCTGTTTGTATAGTTTTACCAAATCTACTTAACTGTGTACAGATTGTAAATTATCATTAAAGCCCAAAGTTAAAAAAAAAAAAAAAAAATGAACTAATATTAATCCTAACTCCTTGTTTTAGTTAACTGACGTGATAGTAGAATCTGATCCAAGCTATCTGTTTCCACTATCTTCAAATGTGTTGGAGCCGCCTAAAGAGAAGCCACCTCCACCACCTGTTGATAACAGCGATGATGAAAATGACAAGATGCCTTCCAAAACAGTAAGTTGTAATTACAAAATTAAAAATAATAAAACAATAATCAATTTTTTCCCTTAAAATCCCTATTTTACATGAATCCCTATTTTACAATAATATTTTGAGAATTTTCTCACAAAAGCTTTCATATTGAGAAGCATTTGCACATTTAAAAATGTATAATAATGAAATAATATGTGATGACTCTCTTAGTTCACTGCAATTATTACTAAATCCCAATAAATTACTATCAATATTCTTAATTATTATTAAGAAATTACTATCAATTATCCCCACGCATCTTATACTTATTTGCCTTCCAGGTCATTTTGACATTGGGAGCTATAAATTTAAAGATTCACATAAAATACTTATATTCAACTTATTTGGAATATAAAATGTTGGCAGCAGTGAGCATCTAGACTCTAAATGCTCACTGCTGCCAACATACTTCACTGAAATTTCCCGAATGTCTGTCAGACACTTTATATACACCAGGCATTAAATTAGTCTTAGTACATACATAATCTATTGTCAGAACTAACACTGTATTTAAAAGCAAGCAGTTACAAGTGTAAATAATAGCTTGATTTATTTTTATCCTATTAAACATATTTTTTTTTTTTATTTTATTTCAGAAGTCTTTGAGGAGATTAGATTCCACAAAAAGAATCAAAAAGGAATTGAGACAGAAACGATCGTCTTTCCTTGGGCTGGAAGGAAATGATGATGACAGCTATTTGGAGCCAGGTAATGTCATTTAGCATCAATTTTAAAACAATAATTATGCCTCCTTATACACACAGACACACACACATATATATATATCAATGATTATTTGATGTTGATAATTTAATTAAATAGAATTGTATATTTATTTAACACAAAATCTTGGGTCGTAATAGGTTCCAGCAAATTAAGACATAATACATGAATTAACTATAAAAATCTTACTATTACGGAATAATATAAATGTATATTATATAACAAAATTTACCTTGTATCTGTAGGCAAGGGACATTTTGTAGGCACAGGTTTCAGTCGTAATAGAGACCTCAATAATATACTTGCTCCTGAATTCAATTCCTCTCAGCTTGCATCTTTCATGTATTGAAGACTCAACACCACTGTTTAACTACAACATCCTTAAGGGGGAGAGACTGCTTACACATTAGACTCCGACTGACGATAGAGAGAGACCTTTGCTGGGAGCAAGTGTGTGGGAGAGACTAGACATAGACAGACTCGTTCTAGCTTCTGATTGGATTGAGAATCCTTCTTGATAGAATGAAGGAAAATTTGTTATATCTACATTCTATAATATTACGAAATAGCAAGATTCATTGCTACATATTAACTTTAGCGCGTTACACACAAGACTAAAGAAATATCTAACAATGGGGCGCTGCAGTTCTTGAAGGACCTGGTCCTTTGCCAGCATTTTTGACCATTCCTCTCGGTCTCTAGCCATGCTCGGCCTTCCTCGATTCCTAGCTTGCATGATTCCTCCTCTAAGTCATTTAATCATCTCAAGGCCTTCTTCCCCTTCTAACTCCTCCTGGTCAACCCCAAAACAAAGAAATATGCATACATTTCTATCTTTCTCTACTTGAACATTGGGGCTAAAATAATCAGCAATATTCCTCGATAGAAAAGAAATTTTGTTTGAGTAAGTTATTTATTATTATTTATTTTTTTTCGCGACAGAGCTAGAACTGATTCGGCCGCCTGATATGACTACTCTCCTTGCTGAAGAAAGGAGGATTGAGCGTCAGCTGTATCGGCAGTCAGTCTGTTCTGAGAGTGATTCAAACCAAGAAAGTCGAGATTCCGGAGTCGAATTGGACCACAAGCATCATGAAATATGGAGTCACAGTAGAAATGACAGCGAGGTACTACATTTTTCAGTAGTTTTACCATTAAAAAGTATAATTTAAATTTTGCATTGATTAAAATATATTTCATCTGTACAGACTTTTGGAAATCAAAGTACAACATCAGAGGAAGATGAAATTATGAAAAAAGAACGAGAAATCATTGAAACTTTAGAACAAGAAGAAAAAATTAGGAAACAAGATTTAGGTTAGTATTTCTGGTTGTTGATATTTTATTAGAAAAATTATAAAAGGTTTACCCTTTATTAGAGAGTGCATACTGTCAAACTATAATAAAGAAATATATTCATTTTGAATTCTATTCTTAATTTAATTATTTGAAAGTTGATCAGTCATTAATCAAAATAAAAATATAAATATTAATATTTATGAAAATTTAAAAAATAAAATTGAGTATAACTTGATTTTAAAAGAACTACTAAAGTTGTTGTTTTTTTTTTTTTTTGCTTTAGTCTTTTTAATTTATACTTTCAACCAAGTTACCCACATCATTTAAATAAGAGCACTAGATGAAGTTCCCATTGTTGACAAGCTTAAAAATAAATTGTGAGCAAAGAGAAAATTCGAAACACTTGCCAAATTATTAGGACTCGAATAAATAGAAATCAACCAACTTTCTTTGTTCCTTGTCTTCCATAAACATCCATCAAGTCTAAGAAGATTTTTTCCCTAAAAAATCAATAAATAAATAATTCTATGGTACTCATAAATACCTGGTAAATTGTCAAGGGCTGCAAACACAGAGACACTTAAGTTTCGGCTATGTTGTATATCTCCTCCGTAAGCACTGTGTTCTACGTCTTCACCTCCTTAGAAATCCCACAGTATAGGTCTCAAATTAATTGTTTTAATTTAAAGCCTATCTTTCAACTCAATGATATATAGAACTACTGTCTAAATTGCAAAGGTTTACCACTAACCACGGCAGAGTCTAAAGCAGATGAATTTCTGTTGGGCATATGCATAGACAGACATCTTTTTAAGGGTGGATTTGGTGACTTTGAAATAGCTTGATTCTATGCAACATGATGAAATACATATATTATTTATATAGATAACAAAATGTTGGCGCTAATAGCCAAGATTTGTTGATGCGCCGTTTAAAAAAAAAAAGAAAAAAAAAAAAGAAAAAAAAAGTGTTTTGAATGTAATTATTCTGATTTCTCTCATTTCTATAATAAAAAAAAATGCATTAAAAATTTAACATGCTTAAAAGAAATAATTACTAATATGAATCTTTAATCATACTCTACAAATAATAGTTATTGCATTTTTAACCCAATGCTTGTTTCAGGCGAAAAGTTAGCGATGAGATTGCGTGAACTTGAAGCTGAAAAAGATCGAATTGAATGGGAGCATGTTCAAGCTGAATCTGCCAGAATCAATCAGAATCACATTTTCCCCAAGCACAATCACATTTCTGTGGAGGTAAGGAAACTAAGAGGTTTTAGTTGATCATTTTGTTATTTTAAACAAGTTATATCAGTAATTATAATCACTATATCGGTTGCATGTTTTAAGTTCCTTGCTGCAATTTAAGGATCCCTTTTATTTCTATCCTTTTTGTTTTTTCTTTATTCAGGAGAAAATAGAGAAATAGAATTTCTTCATTTTCTTGATTCTACTGCTTTTTGTAGATACTTACTTATAGGAAAGTAAAAGTTATAAAAGTCAGTCATACAGGAGGTACTTAAACTAAGCACACTCATCAGCAAAGTACTTACAAGGGGAGTATACAGTGGTGGGGTCACCGATCAGCCCCATTTTTTTCTGGTGATACTACATCAAAAAATAGTCGACACATGTCTGAGCTTTTTGTACAATGCGCTTTAGGAGCTGAGAAATGAAATAAAACAGGTTTATCTCGAGGTTGGAAAATTATATTGACATGTTTCTTTTGCTAATTCGTCGGTTTCAGAGAGTAGATTATAGGAAAAATATAATCCTTGAACAATAATTTATATTTTGTCGAGTAAATTTAAAAATATGTTTACGTTTTCAAGTAACGTCTAGATAACCCATTCTAAAAATGTCTTTCTTCAACCAAAGGATGTTAAAATTCAAATAATGAATCATATAGCCAACGACCATTGCCACGTTGAATGCCGTTCCTGTTGATCACCGAAGTTAAGCCACGTTGGGCGCTGCAAGTACCCGAATGGGTTACCGACCACGTGATATTGGCTTTATAAAAAAGGGTGGCAGCCTGTAGATAGCCTGTGTTAATAGCCCCGTTAACCCAACAAAATAGAATAAATAAATCATATAAATTTATTGTTGACTGTTCATATGCTTTTGCGCTGAATATTTATGCAATTTTTAGGACTTGGATAAATGCCGAAGTCAAGAAGAACTTGACACTGAATGGTGTTCTCCAAGGTCTTCATTACAGGACATAGCTCACCTTCAACCTCCAGTTCTCAACTATCGAGGAGAATATCGAAAGTCACTTGGTGATCTTACAGTCCACCATCACCAACCAAATGTCAGGTAAGTTAGGCTTCTTTATGAAGAAAATATATTTAGAGAACACCTAATTTAGATTGTTGAGAAGAGATCATTGCCTGTTAAAATGAAGAAAGTGTAGATAGCCAGGGTTTGGTTGTTTGGTAAATAAAACTACATTTTTGCCAATATTTCGGCTTGACATTCAAGCATGGAGGAGTGCGAGAACTGTTCTGTGTCTTGGATGCTGTGTCTCTGAGAGATTATAATAATCTACTATATATTTGTCAAATACCACTCACTCACTCACTGACCTATCATCGCCCAGCCCAAGCCGCTCGACAGAAAATTTTGAAATTTTGCATGGACACTCCCTATATAACATAGGCACTCACTAAGAAAGGATTTTTTGATATTCAAATTTTTAAGTATTTTTAGAGGGGTTTAAAGTTTGAGTTGGTTAGAGCATAAAAACAGTACAAATTATAAGCAAAATGGTGAGTTTTAAGCCTAGCAAGTATTGGGAAGGGGGGATCCTGAACTGTTAGTCTACCCAAACCTTAAAAATAAGAACGAAACTTTTTTTGCTACTTGATTTTCTTAAAAAAATCTCTCAGCCAAATAGTAGTGTCTGGCAGCTGGCAGCTCTGTGCAGGTAGTTCCCGCGTTTTACAGTTAGATTACTTCTCATATCTTTGACACTGTGAGCAGTAGTAAAAATGTTGATTGTAGAAAAGTAACCGATTTATAAAAGATTCTTATAAATATGAAGTCATAACTTTTTACATCTTACAGCCTTTTCCGGGACATTGATAAAACCGGGCGGGACACTGAAACAATTGCAAAATACCGGGACAGTCCCGGTCAAACCGTGATGTATGGTAAGCCTATCCTTAGAGTTTTCTAGGTGAGGCAATAATATCCGGAACCCTTGCACAGCCTCCTCGCCTATAATCTTGGTAATGCTCGCAAATATAATGGGTGTTTCCAAATAACTTTTTGGAAACATAAACTTTTAAATTTTAACACCCATTGAATAACATATAGTATGACGGGAACCGTGCTATAATAAACTGCACAAAATTGTATAGTAACGTAATTTTAATGAAACATTATTTAACGCAATAAAATAACTACTTATCTGCTGTGACGAAGCACGGTTATTCAGCTAGTATTATATTATATTATATTAAGAACGAACCTCGATTATTTGCACCTCCCTAATTTAGATTGTATTGAGAAGAATTCTGGAATATTCTTTATGCATTAACATAGTTTTATTTTATTGGTAGATATGCTGCCCATAGGAGATCCATGCCAAATCTGCAGGACGTTGCTTCAAGGAGACCTCCACCACCTCCTCCACCAGTATTGCCATTGAAGCCCATCCAGATATCTCATTCAATGCATCCTCAACCGGTCTCTCAACATATAGCCGTTGTACCTCAACAGAGGATAGCTAATGTGCCAATAACCAATCCGCAGCAGGTCACTTGTTCTAATGGGTACGTTTTGGACTCTCAATTGTTTCATATAAATTAATTAATTTTATTATTCTTGGTTAGCTTAATCTCTGTAACAAAAAAACTTTGATGACAAAAAGTTATAAGCTATAAGTAACTATTTGACATCATCCCATCAGATCCATCCTGTATGTGGTACTCAAATAATCTACATAGAAATTACATTTACCCTTCCTAAACAGCCATCTGGATTACCTTACCCGACATTGTATAAACAGGAATTTAGACAGTTTGATGAATTTTGATGTAGGTAAAGCTTACAGAATACCAGGTGTTTGTTGTACTGATATGGCTGGAATTTCCGGTTCAAGAGTGTGAGAAATCTGGGAGCGAGAGTGTTCAGAATTTCTCTTATCACAAAAGAAATAATTTAATTGACTATATGTCCACAAGTGAAATGAATGTGCTAAAGGTGAAAAATCGATAAAATATCAAGATTCAGTTCAATATTTTTATTGTTCCACATGTTTCTTCTAAAAGTCTTGTCTTGGCCCATCAAGCTGTGTATGAAGTTGTTAGACTGTATAATTATTTATAACAGGGTGTCTATTGCCTAATCCTGGGACTTCCGTGCATTTATAACTTACGTTTTCTGCATCCCCCACCCTCTTTAACACTTTAATTTACTAAATTATGTACAATGTATATTTAGCAAGTAATATTTTCAGAAATTTTGAATTCTGGTACTGTTGTTCAGTATTTTTGAGGCTGCTAATTCCATAGTCATTCTAAAATTTTTAGTATAATTGTTTCTTAAATTTTAAAATTACTATAACTATCCTCTTAAACATATGAAGTACATGTTATACAGTTTTATTAATTGTTTTAAATTTATGTAACGCATGAAGGCCCGGTGGCCGTGAGTGTTAAGGCGTGAGCACTTAACACTCCGTGCCAAGGATCGTGGGTTCGATTCCCACTAGGGGTGGTGGCTTTTCTTTGGAAAAAAGAAAAGGCTTCAGCCCTATCCTGGCTAGAAAAGGATGGTGACCTATAGATAAAAATTCTAAGTTCTAAGGGTGCCGTCCTAAAATTCTAAGTTAATTATAATGGATGTTAAAATTTGAATAAATAAATAAATTTATGTAAAATTGTAAGGTTATAGATATCACAGTAATCTGTGTACGGTTATGAGCAACATTAACACTCCAATGGTCGCGCCATTGAAACTTCCATTGGTCGTTGCCTTGTATCTGAGAGATACGCCTGAGTTTCAGTCTTATTTACCGTAAATAACTTTATTGTATTAAGAATGAACAAAAACTCTTAACAGGAGATTAATATATAAAAAATTAGTAAATTTACCAAGAAAAAGTTATTTATTTAAATATGTTGATGAAAAGGGGAAGGGTATTAATTAATAAGACAATCCAAGGTGAGGAATAACCCTTCAAAGTTCAACATATACTTTTATTATATAATAAATGTATATGTTAAAGGGTTATTCCTCACCTTGCATTGTATTATATGCTATTTACTTATTATATGCAAACTCATATAGTTGAAATATACACATAACAAGTAGGTAGGAAAAATTAGGGCAAATATTAATAATATTTTGTAGAAATATATAACTTCAAAAAACCTCTTCTGTATCATCATCCACTTTACATCCATCTGGACAATATAATGTGCAATGATAGAGACATAAATATTGGCCGCACCCCTTGCATTTATACTGGGTGAGCCTTGTAGTCTTGTTTGTCCAAAACATTTGGCACCCCTTTCTAGTTTTGGTGCTCTCGGCTACAGTACTATTTTTTTTTACCACTGTTTCTTCATCAATCGATGCATCCATATTCATACTTGATATCATAAGTACGTTTATTTTGTTTTTGTTTTTATTTTTTGGTACGTATGACACCAATGTGCCCTCTTTTCTAAAAGTAAAAATTTGGTCGCGTGGTACTATTTTGTATGAGATACAAAATAGTTTTAGTGGATAGTTACTGCTTGGAGGAGCGTCAGGTCAGAATTGACACATCAGCCACTATCTGGTATAGGAATAGTAAAGGGTATAGCTAGACCCGCGCACATGCGCCCCTTACACAGTCTGCATAAGATGCTCTGTATCTGAGAGATCTGACGCGACCATTGGAGTGTTAAGCTAAAAATTAAGGCTTTTTCTTTTAAAGTGAATTCATTTTCTTTTTAATGGGAATGATATTTTCATTTCAAGTCATGAAATTGGCTTACACAAAAGTAGTAGACACCCTTTATAAATTCTTCTAAAGAGGTATCTGCATAATATTATTCAGTACATTTTCATGTTTTATTGGCCTTATTCGTGATAAATTGTGGTTGGACGCCTAATTTACAATATTTGCATTTATGATGTAATGTTGAATATTTAATAAATTGTGTTTGGGTAGATTTATTCTTATTCATGCATCATGCCCCCTCACTTATTTATCCAAAGTTGTATTTAATATTCTAGCAGCAGCCAGATGAGTAGACAGGCGTTGCAGGCTTTAAGTGCTGCACCAAGATCCCGTCTGATTAGTGCAGACAGTTGGCAAGTACGGAAGAAACAGCAAAGACCAGACTCTTACAACTATCAGCATTGGCTTATTCAGGTCTGTTATTAGCATTACATTCACAGTTTTATTTAATGCTCTTTCTTGTGAATCGCCATTGCTGCGGTCAAGCAGTATAAATAATAATTCATTTTTACTTATTACTGAAATTTTTGCTGTAGAAATAATCAGTTTTAGATAATAAAGAAAGATTTTTATTTATTTCTAAAGTGGTTAATTTAATTAATCTTGCAGGAGGCAGAACACCGAAGGATAACAGAAAAGAATGAAAGAAGTGCATTGAGAAGGCCAGAAGGGAGCAGACACGGAGGTTGGCCTACAAGTACTCCAGCCAACCAGCAGCAACAATGGGGACAACAAAGTCGAGGCAAACACCTTCCTGACGCCATCATCCAGACTCTAACTCAGAGAGTACAGAGCAGGCTCATCGATCCAAACAATAACAGGAGGAGGTAATTATTATGCAGATTTGATAATGTATGCGTTTACTTTGCAAGAGTATATTATTCTTCTGAATGCTTCAACTCAAGAATTTGTCAGATTAGGTAATAAATAATTAATAATAAATAAAACCTGTAGATTCTCTGAAGCTTCAAGATTTGGATAGCAGTAAAAAAAACAATTGGCCGGATGTTGAGTTCGCCTTTCGTATCCGCAACGCCTAATTATCAAATCACCCAGAATGTAATTGAATTCTGTAATAACATCAAACTAATTACATTAAATAACGCTCAAAGGCTTGTTTGACTTTTTGCGTTGGCAACAAATTAAAATTCAATGAAATAGATAATAGGTTCTTCATACCTTAATTCATAAACATATTTATGTAGTTTAACTATTTATTCAAATAATATTCTAAAAGGCTCTTGTAGGACTCTAACAAGTAACGGAATACATAAATTGTTATAAGATATCTCTCGAATCTTCAGAAATTTTGAGGTTATCGATATAGAGGTCTCCTTGTGGTCTAATGGCTAACGCCTCAGATTCTCGTGCGGGAGGTGGTGGGTTCAATCTCCACCAGCGGCAGGAAGTTTCTCATCTCACAGCTAGTTAAGAAAATTCCTCGCTGCACCATGGACGTTGGTGCTAATGGCTGAGATGTTGATGTGCCTTAAAAAAAAAAGTTTTCGATATTTTTTAAACTTTTAAATAAACCTTTATTTGTAAGTGCGTAAATAATTAAAGGAATGTATGATCAATCAATATTCTGAGAATTCATTTTCAATATGTCTTGAAATAATTTAACATTGTAATTATTTTTGCTTTGTATAAGGGTTTATTTAATATAGAATGTCAGGTATTTGCAAGAAGTTATCATGAGATTGCTTATTTTATTATAAACATCCTAATAAGTTAAAATGAAATAAAAAGAGTTATTCGTAATTTTTTATTTTAGACAAGAAGTTCTCAGTGAAGTGCCTTACCAAATGCCAGCCTCTGATAGTGCCAAAGAAAAGATGCTCAGTGTTAGTGGGAAGAAAAGGTGCTCCCACTGCGGAGAAGAACTAGGTACGTTGCCTACTTCTTTCATAGTTTATGTCTCCAAAATACATTTTCTCATGGAAGCCTAACCCACAGAACTTTTTCTGTCGCAAACACACTGAATTTACATGTTCGACAATCATGTTACGTAAAACTAACCTGCGTATAGAAACCTTCAGTTCCACTGTTTGAAATGTAAATAAGTACTAGATATTGAATTGAACAATCAAATCTTAAGTCATGAAAAAAAAAAAGGAAATTGTTAATACCAAAAATCAAGCTGCCTAGCACTCTGAGGTATGACTTTAGTAGCTCAGGTAATCAACAGTATATTAAAGTTTCTTCTTTAACTCTTACGAGATGGCAAACCACACGACCTTAGATGGCCGTGGAGCGGAGCCTGTTTCACTCTTTTGGTTCCACAGGATGGCATTAAAATAGCTCTTCTCATTTCTCCTAATATGCTTTTGTTATTTATTTCTTTAAAACGTTTTCCTTACAATTTTCTTATTCTGGGCTTTTCCAAGTCAGCGGCAGGCTTAAAACTTTTTTTTTTTTCGATTTTTAAAAATAATATCAAGTCAAGTATCTTGGTATCGGTATAATATCAACAAAACATAATCTCTATGCCCTCATTAACTGGTAAAACATAATTAAGTCCTACAGAGGGACCATAAGTACGCAAAGGGACTGTTAGGAGAGAGAACCTGTACTTCAATAGGCACAAACTACATTTTTATGAAGTCTAGTGGATACAGCAGTGACTAGTGCTTACAAAATTGTCAGCTTTCAGCCCCGAAACGAAGAAATGGCCTTGTTACAAAAGTGTCTATCATTCTGGAATGGTTTAAAGCTTACGTAATAGAGGAATGTTTACAAGAAATGTCCATGTTTCATAATGCATATTTTTACAAAGAAATTAATCAAATTGGTTTGTGTGTGTATATATATATATATATATATATATATATATATATATATATATATATATATATTATATTATTTTTTATCCTAGGAGGCATGGGGTCATTAAAGCAGTCTTCCTTTATTACACCACTTTATTTATTGGGCCCGACATGTTTCGTGCATCTTTTCTTCGCACCTCTTCAGGGGCACTTCTACAACAAAAAATAATTTTTTGCACATCCACACAAACCTTTTTTCTACTATATTAAAACTATCAATACGATCTTTGAACTGTTCCACAAAAGGCATTAAAACATTATCATGCTTATTAAATGTTACTTCTACCCTAAATATTGCAATAATTATAGCTAAATTACATATTTTTATAAAAGGTGTTGAGTCCTACCTTGCAAGGAAGTCCTCCCGTTACCAAGTACTCCCACTGGAGTCCGGCTTAATACTAACCCTGTAAGTGGATTGCCAAAATGGTCCTGTCGTTATCTGTCCTTTGTTGTTGTCCTAGTAAAGTCTACTCGTCAAATATTTTTTTATACATTTTTGGGTATTAATCTATTATTCCATAGAAAATTTGGTGAACATTTTTCAGATCAGTTCTTTTTTTCACTGCTATTTTCGAATTTTTTATAATTAGCAGTAATTAAAAATTTACTTATAGCAGTGAATAAAAGAACTGATCTGAAAAATGTTCACCAAATTTTCTATGGAATAATAGATTAATACCCAAAAATGTATAAAAAAATATTTGACGAGTAGACTTTACTAGGACAACAACAAAGGACAGATAACGACAGGACCATTTTGGCAATCCACTTACAGGGTTAGTATTAAGCCGGACTCCAGTGGGAGTACTTGGTAACGGGAGGACTTCCTTGCAAGGTAGGACTCAACACCTTTTATAAAAATATGTAATTTAGCTATAATTATTGCAATATTTAGGGTAGAAGTAACATTTAATAAGCATGATAATGTTTTAATGCCTTTTGTGGAACAGTTCAAAGATCGTATTGATAGTTTTAATATAGTAGAAAAAAGGTTTGTGTGGATGTGCAAAAAATTATTTTTTGTTGTAGAAGTGCCCCTGAAGAGGTGCGAAGAAAAGATGCACGAAACATGTCGGGCCCAATAAATAAAGTGGTGTAATAAAGGAAGACTGCTTTAATGACCCCATGCCTCCTAGGATAAAAAATAATTTTGATATTTTGGGTCATCTATAAGAATAAATAATATATATATATATATATATATATATATATATATATATATATATATATATATATATAAAATTTGCCATCCGCTCTATCTAGAATTCTCTATACAAATGTTGAATGATTTTGATGAACTTTGATACTTTGTCTAAAATGAAAGGACAAGTTCTCTTGCCAGCAGAATCTGCCCATTGCCAAATTCTGTGAAAAAGAAAATTTTAATGCTTATGTTTTTCCATCAACAGACTTTTTATAGATTTTTTTGACGTAGAGAATTGAATGAAACCACTTCGAAGATGATAGCTTTGTCCGTTTTTTAGGAAAGTACACAGTACTAGATTGTTTCTTTCAGGCTCTCAAAAATGTTCTACTGACTGTGAACTTTTTCGCATCTCTCACCTACATCAATATTAAGATGTCTAAATTTTTGTTGCATTTGGAGTACTGGAAGTATTACCACAATTTTTTTTATCAACAGAAGTGTTGGTTTTGCTGCATTGAATGTGCTCATCACTTATTCCTCGGGGTTGTTCAATGCAGTATAATGAGTTTGTCAATGTAACTTTGAATCAAAAATGAGAAAGACATTGGCTTTATTTATGTAATTATGGTTTCTCTTTTAGATTTTTGTCGAGCAGGTATTTAAATTTGTTTAACTTTAAAATGTTAAACTTAATTTATAAACGTAATTAACATTTCTTGTAGAAATAGCGAAATAATTACAAGCAAAATATTAAGAGTTTCTTTTCCACACTTCTTGGGAGTCCTTTTTTTCTAATTTCTAATCTAAAAGATCCATTGAGTCACTTTTATTATTGAAATTTGTTATTAAAATGGACAAAGAATTTATGAGTTCTCAATAAAGCTTTTTCTTTCAGGGAGAGGAGCAGCTATGATTATTGAAAGTCTCCAATTATTTTATCACATAGACTGTTTCAAATGCTGTGTCTGTTGTATTCAGCTAGGTGACGGACTGAATGGAACAGACGTCAGAGTTAGGAACAACAAACTTCACTGTCACAATTGTTATTCAAGTGATGATGGTAGGAAGTCATTTTTTTAATTCATATTAAAATTTTGACACATTCAGTAAATTTTTGCTAGTGTCCATTCCTTTACTCAATTTTATTCCTTCAATTTTGATTATACTCCTCTCCTGGAAGGGTTTTATCTCCCGTTCTCAATTATTCGTTATCTCTGAAAATAACCACTTTTCCACTTAAAAATCTGTATTAAGGAAATTTCCTTAAAACAGATTTTTACAAAAATTGTATTCATGTTTTCCTAGCCGAATCCCTACTATTTCCTGACTCCTTATCACCTCGCCTAACTATCTTCACCTTATTATCCACTTTTTTCTGTTTAAATTAATTTTGTCTTATTAGTTAAAATAGTGTTTATATATATATATATATATATATATATATATATATATATATATATAATATATAAAATAATGCTTTGGATGTTCATAAATGATTATAAATATTTATTCTTTCTTGTTTACTGTTAAATTTCATTACTCTGTCTAATACACATTTATTTTTAGGTGCAAAATTCAGCTGTGTGTGATTTCACAATCATGGAGTATCATGTAAAAATTACCATAATAAGTACCTAATTTTTGTATGATAGTTATAATTAAAATCATCTTTATGCGTACCTTCTCCTTTAACTTTATAATATAGAATGTATATAAAGTGTAATATTTATAAAGTTAAGAGAAATATATTGTTGTATATTCCTTTGACAGAAGCATTATCTTATTTTTTCTGATAGATAAAAAAATAATTTCGTTGGAAATTATTATTATTAGTTTATTTTAAATTTTGAAGCATGTCTGTTATATATTTTTGTTGAAATCATTATAACCCATGTTTATCTTGTTTAAATTATGATAAATTCTAATTAAATTTCTTGTCGAGGATGTTCCAGCTGGTGTGGTATAAGGGATAATTTGTATATAATGTATTATAATGATTTTGTAAATTTATAAATGAAACAGAGTTATATTATACTGTATATTATATTGTTATTATTAAAAGTATAATTGAACAATTCTTCCTTGAAATATTTGATCCTACCCTATATATTTTTGCCTTTCCGAATTTAGTCTGAATTTCGTGATTATTAAAAAAGAAATCAAAATGCTTTGAGTATATTTGATTAGACATAGAAAAGAATGTCTGCAAGTTTTACTATAGAATTTCTGATAATTGGAATCTGATGATTCTACTGCTGGAGTCTGGTACCTTTTAAATGCACAGCAGGGAGGGACTGATGAAGTGTGTGGAGCTGCTGCCCTTTTCATGGAATTTTCGGCGTGTGCTCGTTTACACTTATTTGGATTGTTTTTCTTATTGATTAACGTATTTATTTTGTTTTCTCATTAAAGCAGTGCAGTGATGTTTATCTTACACCATCTTATAAACAAATTTCTTAAAAAAGTTCTTAAAATACTTAACAGATTATATGTTTAATTATTATTTATATGGTATTATTGATTCATTTATTATAAATATTCGACAATAGTAATTTAAGAATATTTAAATGACAATTAAATAAAAGTGAATAAGTAAAAATATATACAGTAGAATACCTCTATAAGGTCTGCCAAGGGACCAACAAAATCTCTCACTGTTTTAAGCGATGGACGTTATAATCGCTTATCAACAAATTCCTGGGAAAATTTACGCTATCTCCAAATTTACATCGGGTTATTTCATCAAAATCAATTTTGTTTATAAGCATTTCAATTTAAATGAAAAATATCGGAAATTAAAATGAAGTAGAATTATTAAAATACGAAAAATTTAGAAAAGCATTCATTTAAGATGTTACATTTGTTTTTCCAAGTTTGCTATGATAAAACCCACCGTGAAGAAAGCAATTAGCAATTATCTTGTAGTCCACTCTATCCCAAGCTTTTGAAAGCAATAAAATAGCTAGAGGATTAGAAGTATTCTGAAATTTAGCTACAAACATTGCATTACATGCTGGTCCTTAGGCTTTAACAAGGGTGTGGTATTGTATTGGCAGGCAGAAACAGCAATTTTATTGTCTTAAGTGACTTCAGATCCGGATGTGAGAGACAATTATCTTAAAGGAGTAACATTTTTTTTCTTCTGCTCTTCCCCCCACTGCACAATCTCTTCAAACAATTTAGAAGTCATCCAAAATTGTCGGCCACTCACATACTGCAAAGGAATATTCTTAAAGCGTCTCCTGGTTAACTCAAAGTGTTGTGGATTGAGAAACGTCGAATTCTTTCGATTGACAATAATCAAACAATATTCGCCTTTACTTCAATTCTCAAGGACCTCCGTTTCAAAATTACATTTATGTATTAGACACTAATAACATCCCTTCTGTTACCCGAACATGTCTTCTGTGCCAGAAATGAAGCTAAGTTCCACGGAGTCCTATGTGGGAAGTGTGGGAGACCGGACCGCAGAAGTGGGAACAACATCCCGCTGTTATAACCGATCTTGGTGCCCAAACATCCGCCAAGTTTCGCCGTTATAACCGATCCTGCTGTTTTATCCGCCAAAGTTATAAGCAATATCTTTACAATGCATTTATATGCCAGGACAAACTAAGGCATGGATTTTCACCGTTATAAGCGTTTTGCCGCTATAAGTGATGCAATTATAAACAATTTTCACTGTATTATATTTAGTTTCTTATTTAAAATCTAAAATATTCTTATTTATTTCTTAATTTTGTCTCTATCCTTTGGAATAATTGGCGTATGTCAATGAAAGGTAAAATAATATAAAATGAGGAGGCACTGCCTGATTCTTAACAGAAGAACTTCCTTGATGAGTGCTAACTTATCTTGTATTGTTTGGTTTGGCCTATATTTTCCTAAGTTTCTCCCTTTTTTTGTGGATCTTTTGGGACCTTGCCACTTACAGTTTTTTTACGTTTGATCTAAAATCATAAACAGTGTTAGCCAGTTTATCTTACTTTGATCGGAAAGCTGGCTTAAGGTAAGAGTTGTATGTAACATAAGGGAATTTCCTGTTTTTTTTTGTTTTTTTTTTGTTTTTTACTGGAGTCCATTTACCAAGAGATACATGCAGCTGAGTGATCTTTCCCACCCAACCCGCACCAATGTCACCTCTAATCCCTCACAATAGAGAGGACATGAAAGGAAGGCCATGCTTTTATAGAAAATATAAAGCTATGGGTCCATTAATGTTGTTTACCACTCAGTTATTTGTATAAATATAGTTATTTAAGTGAATCGTTAGTTCAGAAACCACCTAAGGGACAAAATTTATGAAATTGAGTTTATAGTGGCATGCTATAGTCAGAAGGTAAATACATGTTAGGTAGACATCTTAATAATCGTTTATTTAAAAAAGAACCCAGGCTCCATCGCTTAGGTTCTTTCTGCGGTACATTTCAATTATGATGGTCCTGGGGAGTGTGCTGAGCTCATGCTTTCTTTATTATAAAGATATTCTAAGAAAAATGGTTGGAAAAGAGTTCATCGGAGGATTTCACTCTACTGAAAACTGACAGCCCACCAGAACTGTTTTCTGAGAAAGAATTTATTGTCATGGGCGTATATAGGAAATAATTTCGGGGGGGAGGCTGGGACCATTTCTGGGGTATGAAATACTAACAATTTAGAACTTGGAATAGTTTGTGGCAACTAAAAAGCTATTACACCTAAAATAAAATATTTTTTATGAACTAATTTTTAAGGATTTTATGACACATTTTTACTATCAAACCAAAGTTTTGGGGGGCTCCATCTCCTTCAGCCCCTCCCCATTATACGCCCATGTTTATTGTATTAATTTTTTAACACACCAAAATAAAAATATTTCAAAGCAATAAAATCAAACTCTGAAACTCGATTTTTCTAATAAAAGAATCGAATTCACTCTCAGAACTGTAGTAGTATATAAAATATTTAAAAATATATCATATTTTGTTGCAATTCCTAATAATAAAAAAAAAAAGAAAAGATTAATGATCTTAAAAATTGATGGACAATACTATTGGTTACAAAGACTTCTATGAAACTATCATCCAGTGGCCATCAATCATCACTGACAAGGAATATGTCGAGAACATGCCGAAGGCTGAGTAAGGTTGGAAGGCTTAAATTTGTAAAAATTTGTATTATTAACATTTAACAGTTATGGCTAATAAAGTATTTTTAGTATCTAAGTGTGTCTGTTAATTGACATTTATTTAAAAAAAACAGGTAATTGTAATAAGTACAAGCTTTAGCACCATGAATGAATCTATTTATTCATCATATGTAATTATCTTAACCTCTATAAGCACCTGTTAACCAGGTTAGTTCTATCTGATATATTATGACTAGCCAACCATTACACCCTTTCTTCTCTCAAAGATTGAGATGGCTTGGCTGTCTGACTCTCCTTCCACTCCTGGTCCTAACTCCATCTTCTCTTCCTCCATCATCTTGTCTTCTATTCCTCTCTTCCTGGCTCTCCTTCTCTTCTGCTCTTGTTTGTACCTTTTTAGTTCCACTATTTTCATCAATTGCCTCTCTCCTTTGCTGTCCCGGTCGATCTGAGGTAGAAAACCGTGATTCACAGGGTACAATGAATACCTGATTTCTCGTAATAATTCGTCCAGATACATCTATCAGATACTCCCTTTCATTAAGGCCATGGTCTAAAATGGTCCCATATTTCTTCAAATTTTTCACCCATACCTTCTCACCTTTTCTTAACTGTCGAAGGTTACAGGCTCGATGTCTATTAACAAAGTTTTCTTTTGATTTGAATCTCGAATCCTTAATTCTTGAAAATTTGTTTATAATGTTATTATCACTTGGATTATTTGCTACTTCATCTACCATAAGCTTCAGTAGTTAGAAAGATGCTATGGCAGCCTTTCCTAAAAGCGGTTCTTTTTGTCCTTTAACAACATATACCGTTTCTTCATGGTATACTCCATTCTTAGACAATACAACATTAACTTTTCCTAGCACTAATAATTGGCTACTGCTCACCCCATGAAGCTTTCTGGACGTTTTGTGCATTTTTAATCGCAGCTGACCGACACTATTTGGACCACAGATGCATACGTCAGCTCCTGAATTAATCTTGAATCGGACGTCCTTTCCGTCGACTCTTATATTTGTATAAAATAAATCATCTACCTGAGATGTTGATGTAAAATGTCGACCCCAAGACTGCCGCAGCTGGAACTGGAACTCCTTCTGTCCACCTTCTTCTTGGCAAGACGACAGGCTGACTTCCAATGGCCCCTCATCTTGCATGAAAAGCAAATAGAGTCCTTGGCTGGCCACTTCTGACGGTGCTCATCGTTGTAAGCTCCTCCACATCTGTAACAAGATATGGAAATCTTTTCTTTGACTCTTTACTCGTTCGTTACCCTTAGAACGATGGCGATCTTTATAAGAATAATTCCTAGATACAGCATCGCACTCTGCGATTCCAGGATTGTTATTTGATTGGCCACGGATCATGTCTTGTTGAGCCTCTATGACAGAAGCTAAACGGATTCGTTCAACAGCCTCATCTATCTTTAATTCCCGACGTAACTGTAGTTCAGTAGAAAGATGTCTATTGGCTAGGCCAGTAACTAATTTGAGCAATAACAAGTCTTTTCCAAAATTGCAATGTTCACAAGTCCAGTCACATTTGGCTGCTAATTTGTACAAGTCTTGTATATAACTGTCTATCCATTCAGTCGGTGCCTGTGATCTCAAAAGAAATTTTGAACGTTCGTGAAATAAGTTCTTTCTTAACTTGAAATGATCATCAATATGTTTTTTCGCCTGGGCGTAAGTGTTCATTTTATCCGGAGGTAAACCAATAGAGGTTAGGAATTCATCTCCCTCCAAACCCAAAGAATAAATCAAAAAATTAATTTGTTGGCATTCACCTTTGTTACTTAGACCGCTAGCTGACCTGTAAACGTCAAACCTTCGTATCCATTGCGGCCATTTCGAAGAATCTTGGAAATTGAATTATTCAGGAGGCTTAACTTCAAAGCCAGTAGTTCCTTCGTTTCTAGAAGACTTCAAAGCATCCAAAAAATCTTTTGTAATTTCTTCAATTGAAGTCATTTAACCAGGTTAGTTCTATCTCATATATTATGACTAGCCAACCATTACAGTAATCATTAGATGATTGAATAAATATGTTTAAATTTGTTACTAGAATACATTGGATAACCCCATTTATTGCAAGAACCAGCTAACTGCAAACTTTTAACTACATATTAATTCCATACAAATTAAAAAAAAAATATCTTCATGATTATAAATCGGATTTATATCATGATAAATGATTATAGTATATTGATAGGTTTAAATTTTAGCAGGAGACATTTTTAGGGTCTAGTACATCAGATCAATGAAGATTTGAAGGAATTTTTCAAAAAAAAAATTTTCCTGTGCCTTTTGACACCTAAAATATTACTTTTATTCAATATATTTACACTTTTCACGAAAGATCAAAACACGTACATAATAACTGTTTCTATTCCTTCACTAATGCTGCGTTCTATTCCTTTACTAGTGCGTTTGGGTCTTTTTGCTAAGACTACATTCAAGTATCTGTAGTGATTTTAAACAGTGATTCAGCGCAGGCGCTTAATTCATTAGTATTTCTATTGGCCTATTCCTATGGGAAATTCTGTTGGTCGTTGTTTGTAGTAACAGTCTTGCTTACTTTGTTTTCAAGGCAATTCACTTGTATATTTGTGTTTTTTACGCAATTTCTTTTCATTGTTTGTTTTTTGAGTTCTTAGTGTTGTTTGTGTCCTTTGTGCTGTTCTTGTTTCTGCTAGAAAAATGCGTCTTTGGGATTTACCTACAACTGAAAAAGATGCTAAATTGCATAGCGACATATTTTCCACCGAAAAACCAGCGATCTATATTATCAACGAGGTGGATTGACTAAAGTTTTGATATAACCTTCAACGAGCGGAAACGCATAGCAATTATGCTATTAACATAAGTACTATGCGTTTCCTCAAAGTTATATCGAAACTCTAGTCAACCCAAATCGTTGACAATACCGTTGCCATATTGCCAAAAATTCAACTGCGCTGATGATCCACATCTCTGACCCGGTGATGATCCAGATCTATGAGAGCCGGTTCTTTAACCTGCGTTAAAGCTAATATGTAAGTATCAACAGAAATTCCGGTCAATCAGTTCGATTACTCTAGTGTTACCGCTATAAAAAAAACAAAAAAAAAAAAAAAAATACACTACGCAGGCAGTACGTCATCTTAGCGGGTTTTCTTTCTTATCCCAAGCGTCAGTTTAATATAATAATATGTATACAGGGTGTCCCAAATAAGATGGCTCAAACTACTTTTGCGGCCAAACGGTTGGTCAGAGAAAAAAATGCTTGGGGTAAAAGTTGTAGGGCTTGACTTAAGCTTTCTAAATGTCGACCATTTAACTATTTACTGCGCATGTGTGCTCGGCGCTACATGAAATGTTGGGGTTTGCAGATGGCCCCTATTACTATGCACATCATTTTAAAGGGAATTAAAAAACAAAACCTTTGCCGCAAACCGCACTTCGATATTTTTAAAATCCAAATGAGTTTCAAGCGATTCAAACTTTATTGTTTTAAATTAAAACGACTTTGTAGGCCCTTACAGAGGTCGGTTATGAATGTGTGATACATGACTTTGAGGTATTTTTTCCTCAACTTTCTAAAAACGATATGACCGATTCTCTAAAAGAAATATTTTTCGTAATAACTTTCATAAAATTGATAATAAGGCATCTTTTTTACAGGGTCTGTCCGGAAAGTAATAGGACTGATTTTTTCCCGCAACTGTACTTCGCGGTACGAAATACAGTAGTCTGATTCTTCTTTAGGGATTAACTTAGCGAAAGCTATCTAATCTCATCGTTCATGTTATCTATCTAATCCTTTGGATCCGATATTCCTTATTGGATTATGGTTCATTATTTTACTTCTTTCATTACTAATGTAATATTCGCTTTCAACCATGAAGTTCACAAGTAGTGAGATTGCGGATGTGATTATTGTTTCCGGGGAGTTGGGACATAAAGCTCGGATGGCTGCTCGACTTTACGCGCAGTATTACCCAAAACGGGTTCATCCGTCTTACAAAACGATTTTACGCTTGGTGTCAAACGCCCGACAAGGACATTCCTCTTTCACCAGAAGACATCGAAGAAGAGACCAGGACATGATCTTGGACCTTGTTAGGAGAAATCCCCACATCAGTGTTTGGGAGATTGCCAGAGAAACACGGGTTTAAAGAGGAACTGTTCAACGCACACTTCAGAGCAGTAAGTACCACCCTTATCACATATCTTTGCGTCAAGACCTTTCAAATAGGGCTATGGGAGTGAGGGAGGAGTACTGCAGATGGTGAATCAACCCCTTACGACAAAAAGAGGTATTCATGAAGAATGTTCTCTTCAGTGATGAAGCCACATTTGTAAGTGATGGGTCCGTGAACAGGTATAACTCACATTATTGGTCCATGAATAACCCTCACTGGATAAGGCAGCTGGACCACCAGTATCAGTGGTCGGTAAACGTCTGGTGCGGGATTCTGGGCAGTAAAATTATTGGCCCATATTTTTTGAAAGGCCCGTATCAGGGAATGCTTACCAATGCATCCAATTCGGGGATCGATTTCCAAAGCTCATGGAAATCTTACCACTAGAGACAAGACGTACAATGTGGTTCCAGCATGATGGTTGTCCAGCCCAATATTCCCGAGAAGCTAGGAATGCTGTAACCTCCATATTCGGAAACCGTTGGATTGGCAGGGATGGCCCTATTTCTTGGCCACCTAGATCACCTGAACTCACTTCGCTGGACTTCTTCCTGTGGGGTACACTTAAAAATATGGTCTACTCTAATCCACCTAGCACACAAAACCAAATGCGAGGAAGTATTGCTCAAGTCTGCAGAGCCATATTGGAGGAACAAGTATTGAGAGCAGTTGACAGCATACGTTCCAGACTTCAATAGTGTCTGGATGTTGAAGGTGGCATCTTTGAAGACACTATTCATTTTTGAAGGAATAAAAATACAGTAAAACGGATGTTTTGAAACTCCAAGATACGAGCTTTCTTAATCACTTAAATTGTACGTCTCAAACGAAAATCAGACTAAATACTTTAAAAAAATGCCTTATTTTCCATTTTATTAAAGTTATTAGGAAAAATATTTCTTTTAGAGAATCGGCCACATTGTTTTTAGAAAGTTAAGGAAAGAATACCTCAAAGTCATGTATCACAGATTCAGAACTGACCTCTGTGAGTGGCTACAAACATTTTTTAAATTTAAAACAATAAAGTTTGAATCGCATGAAACTCATTTGATTTTAAAGATATCGAAGTGCGGTTTGCAGCAAAGGTTTTGTTTTTTAATTTCCTTTAAAATGAAAGTTGTCAAGCCCTACAACTTTTACCTCTAGCATTTTTTTCTCAGACCAACCGTTAGGCTGCAAAATTAGTTTGAGCCGTCTTATTTGGGACACCCTGTATAAACACTTAACCCTGGATTGACACTGCCATTGACATCTACGGTATGACACCTTGGTGTAAATTTTACCCCATACTTTGAAAAATTTCAAAATCAATAAATTCCAATTTTTTCTTTTGCTTTTTTATACAACAACAATTTATAGAACAGGAACATCAAGAAATAAATTCAAACATTAATTAATCTGCAAAATATTTATTAAAAATTCACAAAATAGCTAGAAAATCATTAAACTCAATATTGTTCATAAACGAAATAATTATCCTGAAAAAAATATTACTAAACTAAAAATATTTTTTAGTAACAATAGAACTATCAAAACTAGAACGATCAAAAGCCATAAAAAATAGGAACTTTATGAAAATACAATGTTCTGTCCAATTGAGACTCGTTATGATTTAACACATTTTGGTGATCGCGGCACATCGCCCTTCTTCACACAGAGTATAGCGTTTTCTTCCTCCTGTTACAAAATGAACATCTCTCGGGTTTGTCCAAAGTAACGAAAAATGTTGAAGGTCCATCAGGAGTTGATTCATCTCCGAAAACAACAAGCATCAGTGTCTTCAGTGGTTTTGGTATGTTCTCCAGTTAGGCACTAACTGCCACATGATCTTTCACCAGTTGGTAGCCCAAATCAAAGAGAAAATCTTTTCTGGACAGTTTTTAGGCCATTTTGACACTTGGAAACCCGTAACATAAAAGTGGTCGACCCGTGAAGATTTATCAGATGAGCGAAAAAGTTATCCGTTAATGACACCGTGGGGTAAAAAATACTCCATACACAATTCGCGATCTCCTATTGCAGCAATTAGCAGACAAGTGGCTTTGTTTATATTAGGTCATACCAGATAATACACATCCGATTATTTAGGAAGAAGGAGAGAGTCTCTGTGATTTACAGAAATTAAGAAACTCGCCATAGAACAAAGTTTGGGGTATTGATTACGTTACCTGCTCAAAGTCATGAGCGTGTTTCCTCTCTACGAAGAGAGTGAAGAAACGCACTTAAAATCCCCCTTCCTTACCCCCATAAGTGCAAAATACTTTTTCAGATGCCACTTAGATAGAATTACTTTACATCCATTTATAAACGGCAAATAGAAAAGATAATTTTCTGTAAAATGTAATGTTTGAACCAAGCGTTGAACATGATTTCCGATGATACCATGAGAAAAGCTATGACACATGATCCATCTCTGACGGGAGGTAATCTGTAGTAAACACTCTGTGCCGTCACTCATCGCCAGCTGGCAGCTATCCTCACTGGCGGCATGATAAGGCTAATCTCCCAATTTACTCAGGCTACAATTACCTCCACATGTCATTCATCTCGATCCGCTGAGTAAATGTATCTCCCAGTTCCTGTTACTGACATTCAATCAGTTATATCAACAACTTTTATTTTTGCTGGCTGGAGAGCTTATATTTGTTAGTTTTAGATTCTAGGTACTTTTCTTTTAGTTCGAATATGTTAGGTACTTCGTTAGTGTAATTTCATCCCCCCTAAAGTGGGAAATGAGTTTTAAGACGCTGATCGAATGATGCGATACCCCAATGTTCACGTTTCATCAGTGGCGGCTAAAGGGGTGGACTTAGGGGGGGGGGGGCTTAGCCCTCCAGAATGAAAATTCACAATATTTTTCGATTAAGTTAGGGAAAAAAATTGTTTAGGCAAATTAATAGTAATAAGTTCTAGTTAATGTATGTTCTTAGTTTATCAAATACTTCCTTAATGTGTTCCAGGTGACTCGTTATAAAAATTTGATTCTACACCCCCAGGCACAGTGGTAAGCCCATACTAAATTAGCCACCCCCCAGAAATTTTTGTATAGAGCCACCAATGCGTTTCATAACCCATAGGTCTCGAAAATCTACTCTCTCCACTTAAGACAGCGACCTCATTAATTTTAGATAAACATAAACCCAGTACAGTGGTAAAGTAGTGCCAAATGCCCAATTTGGGGGTGAAATCCTGTAGGTACTTGAATTTTTCTGATTTCGGGTTCATTTTTGAAGTGTTTTGTTTTTACTGAGCCGAATGAGACCACGAACAATTCGATAGAGTAATTATTTTGCGATATGAACGGGTTTTGTATCAAGAGAAACCTAAAAACAGCAAATATTCAATTTTAAAAAAGTCATGTTTTACTCAATTGGTGGAGATATCTACTATATATTTGTCAAATATCACTCACTCACTGACTCACTGACCTATCATCGCCCAGCCCAAACTGACAGAAAAAAGTGAAATTTTGCATGGACACTCCCTTTGGGATGTACACACTCTCTAAGAAAGGGTTTTTTTGATATTCAAATTTTTAGGTATTTTTAGAGAGGTATGAATTTTTTAGTTTTAAAAGAGTGCATGCTCGCCTAGGCAGAATGCTTTTTCAGGACGATAACAGAACAGCTGTTACCGTACTGTATCTATTTCATAGTATTATTTTGTTGCGGTTAATTTCAACTATGATGGCAGTCCTTCAATTACTAGAAATAAACTGTCCCTCATAGAGATTACGCTATGAGGGGACAAAATCACCATTTTAATTGCGGTTTATTTCAACTTGTCCCCCATAGAGTTTACG
This sequence comes from Gonocerus acuteangulatus, assembly GCA_946811695.1. NCBI lineage: Eukaryota > Metazoa > Arthropoda > Insecta > Hemiptera > Coreidae > Gonocerus > Gonocerus acuteangulatus. The sequence goes on along the minus strand of OX328124.1, from coordinate 94,481,686 downwards.
CTGTACCTGGTGATGGTCCATCCGAGGTAATATTATCCCGAACCCGTGCACAGCCTCCTCATCCAACAGACCACTTCTTGGTAATGCTTGCAAATATATTGGGTGTTTCCAAATGAGATCTTGGAAACATAAATTTTTAAATTTAATGTCCATTTATTATTGACAACAAATTTCTACCGGTACTGGTTAAACTGCTATTACTGGTAACCTGTAGATAATGGGTTATCTCTAGGTTATATGTTTGTTGTGACTTGTCCGGAGCGCTCCAGTGTCAAGAAAATAACTCCTTATCTGCCGTGACGAAGCACGGATATTCAGCTAGTATGTTTATAATTCCAAATGTATTATTGAGGGCTGAGTCGAATAAATTAACAAACAATGTAATACTCTTAACTGTTCTCGGTTTATTCCTCTTTATAAACATTTGTGCGTCAACGAATCAATTTAACAGTTTCACTTGAAATAGTAGGTGGAGGGAAGGAGGAAGGGAGAGGGAGAGGGAGAGAGAAATGTTCTGAAATGATCTGTTCTAGAATTTTCCGGAGGAAATAAGCTCTAAACAGAAATAGAACTCCTAGAGAAATGTTGTGTAATGAGACCGGAAAGATCAAAGGTTAGTCCTAGAATCCAATTCTGTTCCCATTGGCTATTGGCTTCCTGTTTCTCCGCCCTATCAGCCAATCTCAGTCGCTGCTTCTCAATCCGGGAAGTTTTCTATGACTCCCTCCCCCCCTAGAAGTAGTGAACTTGCGATATTTACTCCTTCTCTCGGGATAGGAATGGATAGGATTAAAGATCAGAGGATTAGTGGATGTGATTTTAACGTTTGCAGGAGTAGGTTGTATTCGTGTAAGGATTTTTGAGAAAATTTCCTTTAAATCCTCGTCGACCATTCCTATTAGATAAGGAAAATGAACCTCGTTAAAGTTTTCAAATAAATATGTACTCATATGATAATGATGTTATGTGAAAAACTTACGGCTCGCAAGAACAGCGTCACCTTAGTTATTAGCGCGCTTCCGTTCTTATCCCTAGTGACAAGAAATAGAAACAGTTATTAGTTTGTTTTAATTTTTTGGATAAAAATGTAAACACGTATCCCTCCCTGACCATCCCGAGGCCAACCCAGCCGGAGTATAGTACTAACCACACTGTCTTCCTAGTGTCCCGTATGGCCGTACGGCTTCTACAGTGTCTGCCCTCAGGGCCCTCGGGGCGTGTTACGGGGCTGACCCCGACAAGAAAAATTAAAAATTAGTTACTAAATTTAGTCTCCATCATGAGGTGTTCATTCATGGATAATGCTTGTATGACCTATTCCTAGTCTAGCTAGGACTGTTTCTTCTTGGCGTGAGTAATTGAAAAGTGGCGTTAAGTGGAAATTTGGACTTTCCAAATCATGGTAAGAACGATAGTTCTATTGAAATACGTTAGGATGACGCAGCTCCTGCGGTTCGGGGCTTTTTCATAGTGAGGAGCTTTGAATAGCGCAGGTTCATTCAGTATTTTAATTGAGTTTGGATAGCTTTTAAAATTCATGCAACTCCATCTTATGCGCTCTATTTTCACGAGACGAGGGATTATGCAAAGCAAGAAAGAGACTGAATCTCTTTCTAAATATTCATGAGCCCTACCGCATCCTTCTCCCCACCAATTTATGAAATATTGTGAAATTTCATTCTAAGTGATTGCTTGACAAGATATTTATGAAGATATAAGAGAGCTTTCCTTGTCAGCTATAAATTATTTCCACCCAGACAAATATTTATTAATTATCTGCCAACCAGAGGATGATGCCTTAACTATTTATATATATAAAAAAAGATTAATAGATTATTTATCAATTTTAATTTTAACGTCCGCTTCTAAATAAGAGAGATCTAAACCCTTTTCTAGCCAGGATTCCTCGGAAGGAATGTCAGCTAAAAAAAGACTTCAAATCTTTATCGATCCTACCTAGTAGACAACGAAACTGACCCCGCTAAAATATATATATATGTGTGTGTGTGTATGTGTGTGTGTGTGTGTGTGTGTGTGTGTGTGTGTGTGTGTGTGTGTGTGTGTGTGTGTGTGTGTGTGTGTGTGTGAGTTTGTTAACACGATACATAACAGAGTTATTGTTTTTTCGCCACGAAACTTGTTATATATTGTATTCCCATAACAAACGATTGAACGATGAACGAGATCGTTAAACAGGAAAATCGGTTCATCTGGAGGGAGGGTGACTCCGAAGCCAAAGTAGTTATTTGCCAAAACCAGCCGTAATTTTGGCAATATTTCATCTAAAAGAAAAATGTGTTGTAAAAATAAACTAAATCGGTTCATTAGGAGGGGGGGGGGTGCTCCGGGCCCAAATTACTAATATACTCATACCAGTAAAACGCAGTGTACGTCGTAGGCATCTAATGAGAAAGACGGGCCTTAAAAATGAACTAAATCGGCCCATCGGAAGAGGGAGAGGGGTTTGTTTACTTTTTACTAGGTTTGAAGAGAATTCAGTCGCCGTAGGTTGGCAACGCTACCACTAGGAGAGGAGTGCCTGTTTTTATGTGACTTTATATGGGCTGTAGACTTCCCACGTCTACTACTAGGGGCGATGTATCCCGTCCCTGCGGAATTATTGTACGCTTTTATTATTCATCAAGATCAATTGACGAAAATGTGAAGTTTTTGTGCATTTAATAAGTAGGTAGTGTCGTACCACGCTTACACAAAATTCTGAAAGAAAATTAATTAAAAAATTAATAATTGAAACAGGGTTTCAAAGTTTTTTTTTTTTTTTTTTTTTTTTTTTTTTTTTTTTTTTTTTTTATTTATTTATTTATTTATTTTTTTATTTATTTATTTATTTTTTTTTACGGCGCATCTACATCTTGGCCATCTACATCAAATTGTCACAATCTTTGTCCATCTATTGTCTGATGTCATGAAAAGGTGTCCAGCTCATTTCCATTTTTGTTTACTATTTCTGTGCAACCCGTCTCGCACCTAATAAGTAGAATTTCTTATTTGTTTGTGCCGTCAAACTCATTTTATAATAATTTCCATTAGAAAGGCATACCTAAGCAGTTATACGTTTTATTCAGCTAAAAAAGACATAAAAAAAAACAATTTAAAAACACCTTGGTATGATCAATTCTTCAGACCTAAATGTGTCATTTATTTTCATTATCATTTTACATAGATATAACGTTTCGGGCTTCAGGCCATTTTCAAATTGTACAAAGAAAAATAAAGCAAGTGTTACATAAGAGGGTTTATTTTTGATGTAACACTTACTTTATTTTTGTTTCTAGAATTTGAAAATGGCCTGAAGGTCGAAACGTTATATGTAAAATGATAATGAAAATAAATGACACATTTAGGTCTGAAGAATTGATCATACCAAGGTGTTTTTAAATTAGACGACCTGAGAATATTTTTGTTTCAAGTAAATGTGTTTCTACGTGTTTAAACGGCTAAATTTATTATTACATTCATTATTACAAGGTTTTCATTGCTAATATATTTTTCATAAAAATTTATGTATATATGTAAGTCAAGACCATTTACAACATCAACTGCTTATTTAAAATGATTTTTATTTTATTTTTATTTTATTTTAATTTTATTTTATTTTAACTTACTGCCTCTGCTCGAAAAGAGTCATTGGCAGGTCAATGAATTATTTACACTGGTAATTTTATTATTGTACAAAAGTCAATTATTTTTTGTGTTATGTCGAGGTTGTCCATTAGTGCCTCTTTCAGGGTCTTCGGTATTCCTTGGGCTTCTCTTTCCTTATGGAAAACAGGACAGTGGAGGAGGATATGTTCGACGGTTATGATGTCCTGGCAGGTGTCGCATGTCGGTGGATGTAAGCCGCATAGTATGTGCGTGTGGGTCAATTTAATGTGCCCAATTCGTAGTCTTGTTAGCAGCACTTCATTTTTCCTGTTTTGCCGGTGTGACGTTGTCCATTCCTTTACATCTTCTTTAATTCTCCTTAGGTGGTTATTTAGTTTTAACCAATCTTCAGACCACTGGAATAGTAATTTTTTCTTGACATAATATTTTATGTCCGGAGCGGGGGCTTCTTCAATAAAAATTACTCCTTCGACCTGTTCTCGAGCTGAGTTTGCCTCCTCATCTGCCTTCTGGTTCAGACCAATATCGCGGTGAGAAGGGACCCAGATGAGAGCAAGTGTTTTATTTGGCATTTGATATATGGATTCTTCTATTTTTTGGGCTATTGGGTTCTTTGAGGTTCTGTCTTCAATCGATTTTAATGAACTCATCGAGTCCGTTAAGATTAAAATTTTAGATTTTTCTGAGTATTTGACTAATTGCAGTGCCTGCCAAATAGCAAAAGCTTCACCCGTAAATATACTATTGGCTTCATGGAGGTTGTACTTGATGGAAACATTTTCTTCTACAATGGCACAGCCTACCCTAGCGTCACTCTTAGAAGCATCAGTAAAAATCTTAACATAATCCTTATATTTTGTTAGTTGTTGCTGGTATAACTGTTCATAGATAAGTGTAGATGTTAATTGTTTAGGGAATTTTGACAAAGATAAGTCCAGTTCAAAATTTAAATTATTCCAGGGAGGTTTAGTGTCTAAAGAATTTCGGAGAACTGCAGGAATTTTAAGATTAAAATAAGTAATTAAATGAAATATTCTGTAAATAAATGAGTTTGGCCGCCGTCTGGGATCATCTGTGTTCCGTGCCGATAATAATTCTGGGTGGTTGTTACTTGCTTTTAATGAAACATAATAAGCTAAAGACAGATACGCTCTTCTGAAGTTGAGGGGAGGTTCACCACATTCTGCAAGAAGGCTAGCTGTCGGCGATGTTGGGAAAGCACCAGTGCATATTCTGATCCCCATATGATGAATCGTATCCAGTATCTTCAAGGCTGTAGGACTAGCGGAGGAATACACCACCGATCCGTAGTCTAATTTACTTCTTATAAAAGTTTTATAAAGAGATAGCAATGTTTTGCGGTCGGAACCCCAATTAGTATTGGCCAGAACTTTTAGCATAGCTAAACTTTTAAGACATTTTTTTTTCAGGTATTTTAAATGAGTTATCCAATTCAACTTCTGATCTAGGTATATCCCAAGGTATTTGTAAGAGTCGGTGTAGCGAAGAGTGGATCCAAATAAGCGTAAGGACGGATTGCTTTGGCAGTTCCTTTTTTTACAAAAATGCATACATGCCGTCTTTTGTTCAGAAAATTTAAATCCTGATTGCCTACACCAGGTTTCAAGGTTTTGGATTGAATATTGGAGTTTTAATTTGAGGACATCTAAAGACTGGTCTCTTGCAAAAATGGTCAGGTCATCTGCATATACAGAATAGTTTACTCTCGGGCGGAGGTTATTAACCACATCGTTGATTGAAACCAAGAAGAGTGTTACACTAAGAACTGATCCTTGGGGGATGCCATTTTCTAAGCAGAAAGGCAAGGATGTATGATTTCCAAGTTTAACCTTAAAGAGTCTGTCACTTAAGAAGTTTTTTATGTAATGTAGCATATGGCCTTGGACACCCCATTGGTGAAGAAGAGTCACTACACGATGGCGCCACACCATATCATAGGCTTTCTGGATGTCAAAAAATACGGCTATCAGGTGTTCATTTTCTACAAAAGCTGTTTGGATCTCATTCTCAAGGATCAGTAAATTGTCTAAGGTGGAATGTGTTTTTCGAAATCCGCATTGGTTCTTTATGATCAGATCATTTTTGGAGAGAAAATATACTAATCGTTTGTTTGCCATTTTTTCCAGGATTTTAGACATACAAGAAATAAGTGATACTGGTCTAAAATTTGCAATGTTTGAGTGTTGATTTAAACTTTTACGGATTGGGATTACTATCGAGAGTTTCCAATCCCTGGGGAAAACATTTTTTGTCCAAATTTTATTATAAATTGCAAGAAGTTGGCTTTTAGTTCTTGAAGAGAAATTTTTTATAAATAGGTACGGAATGTTGTCATATCCTTGAGATGAGCTAGATTTGCAAGATGAGAGAGCTTCTTCAAGCTCATCAAGGGTGAACGGTTCATCCATCTCTTGGTATTCATCATTTATTATGAGGGGTATACTTTCTTTGGCTGTTTTGATCTGCAAAAATTCTGGATCATAATTTTCAGACTTTGAAATAGCTGAAAAATGTTTGGCTAAAGCGTTCGCTATTTCTAATTTTTCCGTTATTAAATGACCATTAACTTCAATGCCGGATATATCAGTTTCTTTTCGTAATCCCCAAATCCGTTTTATTCTGTTCCAAATGTCTTTCGTGGATTTTTGAGAATTTATATCTGTTACATATTCCCGCCAAGACTGTTTTTTGCTTGTTCTAATAATGTTATTAGCAATGGCCCGGAATTTTTTGAATACCTGAAAATCCTCAAATGTCTTTGTTCTTCTATATTTATTAAGCGCCCGTTTCTTATTTTTTATAGCTATTTTACATTGGTCATTCCACCAAGGTACACGACATCGACCACTTGAAGGTTTTATTTTATGGATGTTCATGCTTGCTGCGTTGGTTATAATTTCATGAAATATTCTAATTTGAGAGTCGATGGACATATGAGAAGCAGCTGAAAGAAGGCTGAGATTATTATCTATGTCATTCCTGAAAGAATCCCAATTGGCTGTTTGAAAATTCCACCTTGTAAAATCGTATGATTGAGCATTCCTATTCGTCATGATCTTTATTTCAATCGGAAAATGGTCGCTTCCATATGGTTCATCTAATACCCTCCAGTCAGTTTTGAGTGCAAGCAAACTATCTATCATCGAAAGGTCGATTGCCGAAAACCTACCAGTTCTAGCATCAAGATGTGTTTGAGATCCATCATTTAGAAGGGTTAAGGAAGATTCGATATCCAAGAATTTTTCTATTTCTTTGCCCCTATGGCGATAATCAGATAAGGGGGACTGCCATAATTGGCTATGAGCATTGAAATCCCCAACGATCAGTACAGGCCTCGGCAGCTGATTTAATAGATTGTGTAAATCTTCTTTACAGAAATTATGGGAAGGTGAGATATAAAGGCTACAAACTGTTAGAGGATTGGGAACAAAAACTTGAACTGCTATGGCTTCTAGATGTGATTTTAATTTTATTTCTTTGGTATGAATTTTGTTTTGTACAAATATAGATACACCACCCCAGGACGACTCTGAGGTAAGACGGTCCTTTCTGAAAGCTTTAAAATGTTTAAAGTAAGTTTTTTGTGCTGGTTGTAAATGAGTTTCTTGTAAGCAACAAATGGATGGACTTTTTTCGGTAAGAAGTAACTGAAGGTATTCATAATGTTTATACATGTCGTTACAATTCCATTGAATAACCTTTACATATTCTGCCATATGATATGATTTAGACTTTCACAGTTCTTTATTATTCTGATCTGAAAGGTTATCACTGTCTTCAGTGGAGATACTGTTTACTTCGTCAATAGGAGATTTAGAGATGGCTTTAAGAAGTTTCGTAATACGGATTTTAGCAGTTCGATTTTTAGTTAAGTTTTTTGTGTCGACAAGCATTTCCACTAAACCATTAATGTCAGCTGTAAATTCTTTGACGAAGTCGAGTTTGTTCTTTTGAAATATCGATATATCTAATAAGGAAACTAGTTTGTCATAAGATTATGGATACTTGTTAGTATTCTTTTCTATTTCAATTTTGGCATCATCAATGTTCAATTTCTTGGAAGGTGTCAAGAAGGTAGTGTTTTCTTTATCATTGATTTGTTTGAATGGTTCATGAGAGACAGTATCATCGACGGGGATTTTAGAAGGCTCGGTAATAACAGGGGACTCTGAAGAAGGTTGCTTTTCGCTTGTCATATTTTCCTTCAACACTTTAATGGACAAAGTTTTAGATAGATTATCGGTAGGTTTGGTCAACTTCAGCTGAAGTAATGCTTCAGGGTTAGAATTGAATTTAGAATTCAAACGTATGTCAGAAATTGTTTCTTTCTGTTGAACAGCTGTGAAGGAGTTATTATTTTTAAAGGAATGTTCTGAGCTCTCATTACAGTTAGTAACTTGATCACTCAACTTATTGTCTTTAAGAGTACACTGTGAGCTTTGATGCGATCCAGCTCCACAAAGAAAGCATTTGGGGTCGTCTCCTCCGAGAAATAGTTGGTAGTTTGTGCCTTCATATTCCACGAGAATCGTCGGAGGGACCAAACTAAAATGTTCGTCCTGAATGAAAACTTGTCTCCTGTGACTGAGGATATGTTCATAGCCCTTTATCTTCAACCCCCCACGTAAGTCTGTGATGGATGACAGTAGTTTAATCCCTAGGTCTTGCAGTTTTTGTTCAATCATATCACTAGGTATAAAGGGAGGAACATTGGAGATTACTAGACGTTTTGAAGGAGTAACTAGTCTCCTAGCTTCAATAAAATTATTCTCTACGGTAATTCCTTTATGGGTTGAAATGAAGTTATCTACACAGTTTTTGCTTGAAAGGAACAAGGATATTCTTTGATTGGAGATTCGAGAAGCATACAATATGTTTTTAGGTTCAATAAGTTCACCAACACCAAGGATGTACTTGACTAGGGGAATATTATTAACAGCTGGGAATAGAATTCCCTGTTCTTTACTTGGCCTTGAGGTTATGTTCTGAGTGATTTTAGATTTAACTGCACTAGCAAAACTAGTCATATTTGTAGTTGTTGGTTGGGTTTTTTGATGGTTTTGATCCATTAGGAAAGATTCCCCTTAAGGGAAATCTTTGAAGGGGTTCAAAGAAGAGGCCTCTAAAAGGCCTCTTCTTAAATTTATTTCTATTTACAATTGACAATATTTTATTAAAGTTATACTTGTGTTTGTTCTCCATTGCAGTTTTGTTTATACTAGGTAGTTAAAATCGTTATTATAGCGTTTATAACAAAAGATTTTGTTTTCATTTGAAAATCGTAAATAATGTTTAGTGTTATTTTTAATATTTTTAGCGCGGTTCCTCCCTCCCCCATAGGGAGGAACCCCGCTTATAAGGTTGATACAATGAAACAATCCGGAAGTGCCGACTAGAAAATTTCGCGTTTCAGAACCCCTAGAAACCGAAAATAAGGGTGGTTCAAATTTGTATATATATGTATATATTTATATATATATATATATATATATATATATATATATATATATATATATATATATATTTGTCTGTTCGCTCATTCTGGCTTCCCTAATGGTCCGATTGTGATGAAATTTAGTACAAAAATCCGTCGTCCAATTTGAAAGGTCAAGTTCGTTAACCAGCAGAATCCGCCCACTGGAAGATGGCGTTTGGGGCGAAATTCGCGTAAAAAAAATCATAACGCTTACGTTTTTGACTTCATAAGCTTGTAAGTACTCGTTTTATAGGCTTCTTGGGCTATGAAAACGAATGAAACCATTTTCAAGGCGATAGCTTTAACCGTTTTCGAGAAAATTGGAAAAATATCATTTGAATACCGTTTTTGGTTTGGGTACTTAGAATCATGGGATTCAGTTGAAATATTTTCTGCATGTTCTACTTTCATTAAAACTAATATGTTGTAATTTGTGTTACGTTTGGTGTTAAGGAAGGGTTAGAATAAAATATTTTATTAACAGACATTAAAAGTTTTGGTAACTTTGTATACTTTCCTTAATATCTCGAAAAAGGTTGAGAATCTTGGCAAACGGAAGAATACCATTAGAAAGCTTACTGAATGCTCTACAAAAAAGGTTCTAATAAAAGTTTTGATTAGACGATGTCAATCGGAGAAATAAGAGCTTAAAGCTTTAAAGTAATTGATTTCGCTTATTCGAACTGTTCTTTTTGTCTGTTTTTATTCATTGTTATTTTTTAACTGCTTAAAGTTGGATAATGTATTTGATAATAAAACAGGTTAAGAAAAATAAGAAAAACAATTTAATCTTAGAGATATGGATTTCCAAGATATAGCTTTTCAACTGCCTAGCGTCCTTCCTAGAGAGGGTTGTTTGTCTTTGATTTTGGTACTTAGAATTATGGGATTCAGTTGAAACATTTTCTGCATGTTCGAATTTCATCAACACTAATATGTTGAAAATTTGGTTATGTTTGGAGTAAAGAAAGGGTTAGAATAAAACATTTTATTAACAGACAAGAAAAGTTTTGGTAACTTTGTATACTTTCGTTAGTATCTCGAAAACCGTTGACAATCTTGCGAAGCAAAAGGTTACCATTCGAAAGCTTACTAAATGCTCTACAAAAAAGGTTCTAAAGAAAGTTTTAATTAGGCGATGTCAATCGCAGAAATAAGTGCTTAAAACTTTAAAGTAATTGATTTTGTTTATTCGAGCGGTTCTTTTTGACTGTTTTATTCCTTGTTATTTTTAAATTGCTTATAGTCGTATAATGTATTTGACAATAAAACAGATTAAGTAAAATAAGAAGATCAATTTATTGTTAAAAATGTAGCGTTCAAAGAGACAGATCCCAAGGCTTTCCAAATGCCTCTGAGCGGAGGCCTTTCTGCCCGACTTATGGGATAGCTGACCCATACAGGTAAGATTGTAAATCAAGACCTTTCAAGACTGGTTTGTTTGAGATTTCATTTGGATAGGTGTTTCGCTATTGATCTAAACAAAGTAATAACTGTTTCTATTCTATGCCTTCATAAACACTAGAGATAAGAACAGAACCGCGCTAAGATGACGCAGTTCCTGCGAATCGGACTTTTACTATGCCATGGCAACTATCATAGGTAATTAACAAGATTATACATCACCCTCCCCCTCAAGAATATTCGAATTTTCTTAAGCATTAAATAAAATATAAGTAATATTAAGGGTAGGGGAAAAGAAGAAGAAAGAATTTCTTTATTTAATGAAGTATAAGACTATGTAGGCTGGGAATTAGGGGACGAAGCAAAACGGGTGATAAGGTTAAAATCCTCACAATGGACGATATTAATTTTGATAAGAAGTTTCATATTTTATGTGGAATGTCACCTGCGAAGACCTGGACATTTTTCTCTTGGGAGCTCTAGAAAATAAGAGAAAAAAAGGTTTTCCTTTATTATTAGGACATATTTCAAGGAGTCGTTGGATTCCTGTTCCCATTGCCCGAATTCATTTTCTTTCATGTTTCACAATACTGAGTAGAGATGGGCGATCTGAATCGATCTTTTTAACACGATATATCGATTTTTTTTAATCGATCTCCAAGGGCCTTTCTTTTCAAAGAATCGATCTCTAAGGGCCGATCTTTTAATGGATCGATCTCCAAGGGCTGTCTATCTAGGATACCGTAAAATAAAGTGTTTTTTATTTGCAATATTCAAATACTAAATCTCGCGTTTTGTTATTCAATCTCATGTCTATTTTTTAACTGAATAGGAAATTTACAGAACAGTATCCTATGTCGAAGGTCAAATTTCGTATGAAGTCTTTTAAGAAGAAATAACAAGAGCTTCCATGGTTTTGAGGGTCCATGAATTCTAACCCGAGGTCTGTTTCACCCCATCGACACAAAATCAAGGTACAAATATGTCTATTTTGCAAAATGAATTTTTGCATGTCGAAATACATAAGAATATGTGTATGGTGTCTTTAGAAAATACCACTTTTTTATTTTGTGTGCCTGTGCTATTATATATTAGACAGCACAGTTCCTGCGAGTTGGCCTAATTTATTAACCAACGTTGGGCATAAGAACCGAAAAGTTACTCGCCCTTAAACCCGATCCTAATCCTTAACCAACGTTTCTTTTTTTTTTGTTTTAGTTTTTTTTGCATTCATCAGGGATATGATGAGAAGAATAACTGATCCACATGTAAGTTGGTGCATCACTAGTTAGCAACTAAATATTGCTGAAAGGAGGCCTGGATTCTCCCTCCGCCCTAGATATCTCCCTTGGGTTGAGGAAATGCGTATCGTAGCCTCTATTGACTTGTATTTGCAATTTAAACTACGTGTGTTTACCTAGCATGAATAGATATTAACATGAAGGATAGGGCCTTCTCCTCCGACTCTACCTAAATTGCAATTCACATAAAACATTCCTGTAGCCCTTAAAAATATTCTTCCGGGATCATTTAAACTTTAAAACACCAATCGTGGAATTGAAACTACGTGTGTTTACCTAGCATGAATAGATATTAACATGAAGGATAGGGCCTTCTCCTCCGACTCTACCTACATTGCAATTCACATAAAACATTCCTGTAGCCCTTAAAAATATTCTTCCGGGATCATTTAAACTTTAAAACACCAATCGTGGAATTGAAACTACGTGTGTTTACCTAGCATGAATAGATATTAACATGAAGGATAGGGCCTTCTCCTCCGACTCTACCTAAATTGCAATTCACATAAAACATTCCTGTAGCCCTTAAAAATATTCTTCCGGGATCATTTAAACTTTAAAACACCAATCGTGCAATTTAAACTACGTGTGTTTACCTAGCATGAATAGATATTAACATGAAGGATAGGGCCTTCTCCTCCGACTCTACCTAAATTGCAATTCACATAAAACATTCCTGTAGCCCTTAAAAATATTCTTCCGGGATCATTTAAACTTTAAAACACCAATCGTGGAATTGAAACTACGTGTGTTTACCTAGCATGAATAGATATTAACATGAAGGATAGGGCCTTCTCCTCCGACTCTACCTAAATTGCAATTCACATAAAACATTCCTGTAGCCCTTAAAAATATTCTTCCGGGATCATTTAAACTTTAAAACACCAATCGTGCAATTTAAACTACGTGTGTTTACCTAGCATGAATAGATATTAACATGAAGGATAGGGCCTTCTCCTCCGACTCTACCTAAATTGCAATTCACATAAAACATTCCTGTAGCCCTTAAAAATATTCTTCCGGGATCATTTAAACTTTAAAACACCAATCGTGCAATTTAAACTACGTGTGTTTACCTAGAATGAATAGATATTAACATGAAGGATAGGGCCTTCTCCTCCGACTCTACTCTACCTAAATTGCAATTCACATAAAACATTCCTGTAGCCCTTAAAAATATTCTTCCGGGATCATTTAAACTTTAAAACACCAATCGTGCAATTTAAACTACGTGTGTTTACCTAGAATGAATAGATATTAACATGAAGGATAGGGCCTTCTCCTCCGACTCTACCTAAATTGCAATTCACATAAAACATTCCTGTAGCCCTTAAAAATATTCTTCCGGGATCATTTAAACTTTAAAACACCAATCGTGGAATTGAAACTACGTGTGTTTACCTAGCATGAATAGATATTAACATGAAGGATAGGGCCTTCTCCTCCGACTCTACCTACATTGCAATTCACATAAAACATTCCTGTAGCCCTTAAAAATATTCTTCCGGGATCATTTAAACTTTAAAACACCAATCGTGGAATTGAAACTACGTGTGTTTACCTAGCATGAATAGATATTAACATGAAGGATAGGGCCTTCTCCTCCGACTCTACCTACATTGCAATTCACATAAAACATTCCTGTAGCCCTTAAAAATATTCTTCCGGGATCATTTAAACTTTAAAACACCAATCGTGGAATTGAAACTACGTGTGTTTACCTAGCATGAATAGATATTAACATGAAGGATAGGGCCTTCTCCTCCGACTCTACCTACATTGCAATTCACATAAAACATTCCTGTAGCCCTTAAAAATATTCTTCCGGGATCATTTAAACTTTAAAACACCAATCGTGGAATTGAAACTACGTGTGTTTACCTAGCATGAATAGATATTAACATGAAGGATAGGGCCTTCTCCTCCGACTCTACCTACATTGCAATTCACATAAAACATTCCTGTAGCCCTTAAAAATATTCTTCCGGGATCATTTAAACTTTAAAACACCAATCGTGGAATTGAAACTACTTTGTTTATATAACTGACAAAAATGAAAATAAATTATATTTTAAAAATTAAATAGACTGCAAATTATTCAGACATTTCGCATGCTTGGATATTCTTGTTTCGTGTCCATTACTTTACTTCACGTTAAGTCATACATATATTTTTAAATTCTAAATTATATGTTTTCTAAATGCCACTGAAACTGAGGATACGACCATGTGCTGTAAGCGCTCTTAACCCTTTAAATGGCTAATTTCGCGAGTTATGTTAAAATACATTTAATGCTACAAATGATGCCTGTTTACTCTAGTAAGAACACCTGTTATGTTAGATTAATCAATGATAAGTTGCCAAAAATATCCCCTATGGGGATTATGCCCATGAACGACGTGTCTGGAAGGACTCAGCAAAAATGATACTAAACTCCGCATAACACTTACAAGTTCGTGTTATGTGTGCAAATATCACTTGAATCATGTACGGAGGAGTGTATATTTGATTTAAAATAATACAATTTTATAAACATAATTACCAATTTCATTTTCTAGCATCATTACACTTTTGAAATTACTCTTGCTTTTATGACTCAAAATTGACTTATTGTTGGTAAAAACATATCTTAATTCCACTTTAAAAATTTACTTACAGTTATAAATTGAAGTCTGGAATATGCGAGTCACAAAGAGTGCTAATGCAGGTAACTGAGGTAGGAAGGACCGTCAGGGTGGACATAATCCTCGTACGGGGATGGAAGATGGCGGAACTCCCCAGTAAAGGTTGTGGGTTGGGCTTGAAGGAATATTTTTTATATTAGGACACTTGCTCTATCTTTGAGAACTGATTGGAACTTCTGGACGTGAACAGTGAACCTGTTGGGAATTTTTCAACTGCATCTCCATACGGGGAGTACTCCATATAAAGAGCTAAAGCGTGGATACATTTTTCAAAGAGTGAAGATTGGCCGTTACATTTCTCTAAATGTCAATGAACCTTCGTCATCTATAGGCCCTAAGGGGAGATGATGCAATGTGATTTCCTTCGTCATCTTTCTCCCAACTCCTTTCTATTGTGACGCTTTAAACCCTAAAGGTATGCGGACTTGTTTTTATTTAACTCTTAGAGGGATATGAAATAACTAGAGAATAATTGGGCCGACAGAAGACCTTGTTTTGGTCCCGCAAGTACATACCTCTCGTTGAATATTGCCCTATTGTCCTAGGGAGCTGTGTTCGGCATGGGTGTAAGTGACACCTCTCTCTGTCGGATAACAATGGGCCGGCAAGTAGGGATTCAAGCTATGCATTAGATAGCCTCAGATGCATCAATAAACAGAGAAGAGCTGTGGACTCTTCGGGCTTCTTCATGCATTAAATCCTTTCCAAGCAAGAATGGCAGCAATTTCGCTCTCTGATATTCCGCTAAGCAACGGAATTTATTGAATTTGCAATTCTTGATACAATCAGCGCTTTTGAGATGGTTTATTCCCTTATCATCCCTGCCATGTCGGGCTATACGGCTTGTCGCAAATTGTCGCGACTCTAACCCCTTCGTAGAATAGCCTTTAAAGCCTTAAATAAAGTGTTGGTGGGTCGTCTGTTCGCATTGAGCATTCGAGGTTATTTAACATTGAACTGCTTGTAAATTTTATATTATTATTAGACTGAGATAAGAAATTAGATAACAAGTTTTTGTGTCTCACAAACTGTTATTGTTATGTTATTACAATATATAAAACTATTTTGCGTAATTTAGATATTTTTGACAGAAATGTAGTAATATACTCTTCTCTCTATACGGTTCCTGTAGGGAGGAAACAGAAATACCTAACAATCACAGGCATTCGTCCACATTATTAATTAAGCCAATCATCGCAGTCATTGTGCCGGACTCTGAAATAAATAAAAACAAAAATATGATAACGTTCGTCATTCTTATCATGCATGGGATCCTTATTTTTATGAATGGAGAAATAGAGATCAATGAATGGGCAATGTTTATTTGGCTTTCCATCAGCCTTATACTTCTGAGAGACGATCGCCAACATCCGGAAACAGATGGTCATGAAAAGAAGATGAAGAACCTTCGGAGATATGTGTGATGACGGGTTGTGAAAACACTGATGGTCTTGATAGTTATGTCGATACATTTTCAAGCATTTATGATGTTGAGGTTAGAAGTTTTGATACGAGCCAGCCCCGAGTGGAGTGTAAGGGGGGGGGGAGGTCATTTTTTCCTAATGAATAGAGCTGGATAAGTGATTGGTGGGGGGCCGAGTGGAGAGGGTTAAGGTGCACCACTCTAAACCCCACCATGGTGGCGAGGCCGAGCGGAGAGGGTTAAGGTGCACCACTCTAAACCCCTCCATGGTGGGGAAGGAGAGGTCTCGAGGGGAGGGGAGGTATATTCTACTATTGCCAGTACGCTACCGACCTTTTTAGTAGGAGGTCTACTTGTCGGATAACTTCGGCTCATTTCGTCACTCTTCGTGGAGAATGCTACTTATCATTTGTGAATCTCTGAGCTACATAGATTCCTCAATCATACGATCTTCAGTTTTCATGTAAATAGTTTTCATTAGAATAAAAATTAGTAGCACCGTTAGGAAATAGCATGTGCGTTATTAGTTGACTTTTCACCTTACTAGATACATTTTTTTCTTTTTTTTTATTGATAAGTACAAAAATATGATTTACATATTTCCACTAATATTGCTGGTTTTTTGTTACAATATCTTTGTGAGGCATGATGTGGGAATATGTACAATTACATAATCCTAAAGAATAATACATTTTAATAGAAAATTAAAACAACTATAAAAATTTAAAAGAAAATATAACACATTTAGTGCAGATGTTAAGGCAAATTGTCTCTAGGCCACCTCCGCTTCAGTCTTCTATGAGGAATTATGTGGATTATGGAAGGAGGATAGAGAATTCATCAAAGGATTTGGGTGGCCAGGGAGATTGGAATGGAACTTCTGATAGACTGATTTGGCCATGATTTGGATAAAGGGGATATTGAAATCATTATGCAGGGTTAGGTTCGGAGTAAGGAGCATTGGATATTTTGCGAAGGTTTTTGGATTGCATTGTTTGTATTCTGTAGGAATTGGAAGGTTTAGTGGGACCCCAGAGTTCTAGCCCATAAGTCCATATTGGAAATTGTATATAAGTCGTTTGTTAGTCAATGATAGTTTCGATCGTTTGTCCAATAAGCTTGATAAAAGTCTAAAACGTCTTTTTAGTTCCTGTCTTTTCTGTGTCATGTGTGGCTTCCATGTTAAGCGTTTGTATAGTATCAGTCAGATACTAGACAAAAGTATATTGACTTGATACATAGATGTAAACTTTACTGTGATGAGATCTTTGACCGTTGGATTTGTGAAGGAAGATAAAGTCAGGGGTTGGTCTTGGTTGGTTGATATCTTAATAAAACTTTATTTTTGTATAGTAAAACGCGTTTTATGTTTACCGACGTTTCGACTTAAAATTCACACCTTCATCAGGGCTGTAAAACTGTAGTTAATACTAATTTATATACAGATGAAATTATGAAATTAAAGGAAAAACATTAAACATAGAGGGGGATGAGTGATACATGTGGTAAATGTGTCTTACAGTTAAAGCTTAAATTTAAGGTAGGTTAAATTATATTCAATATATATATATATATATATATATATATATATATATATATATATATATATATATATATAAACGAAAAAACTTTTATAGTTTTGCTCATTATATTTGTGTTGAATTGTTGCTTTAATTATTAATTTTTTTCCTTCTGATGGATCGTTTTTGCTGGTTAAGGAACTCAAATTGTTTGTTATGAGTATGCTGTATTGTAAGTTTCGTGACAAGAAAACAGGAAAAGTGTGCGCAGCCGTGACTATTTTTTCAAAAATTCTTTCTTGATTGAACTTATGGAAATATCCCCATTCAAGATGATTAGTAATATGGTTTTTGTGGTTCCTTGATTTTTTAATCTTGTCTCTTTTGTAAATTTATATTAAATTACTTAAGTACTTTTTTTTTATTAATATTTTGTAGAATATTGTCCTACCAGTTGACACGTCTTTAAAAAAGTTATTAAATAATAAATGGAATGCAAAATGAATGATTTTGAGCACCCTTCCCCCGCCTCTTGGAAATTCAACAATTTAATCTGCCCATAACTCTAAATCATCGTTGAAAAAAAAGAAAAAGAAGACTGGACGGCCGACATAATGGGACACGGTTTATGGCCAGTCAGCATAATCCCTTTATTTAAGGTGAAGTTCTACCGAATCCGTAATGAAAGGGTTAAATTTCCATGTACGTAAAGTTCATGTAATGCGTTTTCATCTAATGTCTCACCCATGAAAAAATATTTGTGATCTATGATTTCATTTTTCCCAGGGCTGTAAATACACAAATAAATAAGTATATAATTAATATAGGTAAGGTTAAATGAAAAATGTTAATTTTTTTTTTAGCGGTCAAACGGGCTTCATTTACAAGACCTCGCGCAGGATTTCCTTGAAACATAACCCTAAAAGTTTCCAAGGTAAATTGAGCAAAACAAGATTTGGAACTCAGCCCAAAGTGGAAAACCTTCGCTGGAATGGCTACAAATACAAGTATTATATCGTAGTAGGGTTATTGTTGGTTTTTCTCTAAGTTATTGCTGAACTGATCTTAAAAAAAAACAACAAAAAAACAAAACACAGCCATATTAAATTATTACTGTAGAATTAGTGTCCTTTATCCACGTTCTTTGTCTTTTTATAAATGTATATACACACACACACACACACACACACACAGACACACACACACACACACACACACACACACACACACACACACACACACACACACACACACACACACACACACACACACACACGTATACTTTTATATTATTTGTGCTGCGCAATTAATGTAGAACCGCCTGATTATAATTATTTTTATGAATGAGTAAAGGAGACAAACGTACAATCGTTTAACAAATGCTACGAACAAGTCAAATAGCATATCGAGCAAAGACGATAAAGATAACACAAAATAAGAAAAACTAAAAAAAAAAAAAAAAAATCTTAAAAAATGAATACATTAAAAATGAAATTGAATTATTTTTTTTTAATAATGTGAATGTTTCCTTTTTCTATATTTTGTACATTTTGTAAGTAGATTAAGTTTTTATAATTTATGGAATTTTTAGCTGGGGTATTTCATTGTCCTAATCATCTACGTTTTTCTGAAGCAACAAAAGTAAAAAACATTCATTCTGGATTAAAATACTGGATACCGCCAAAGGAGTATTGAAAAGACGGAGATGATTAAAAAGATAATAAAGTAGAACGTAAGAAACATAGACGATCGCGATAAAAATACTACTATAGCTAATCATTTCAGAAAATATAAAAAAAGTGTTTCATTCTTAAAATATAGAAGTTATAGAAAAAGAAAGTTACTTACAAAGCGTAGAATTAAAAAAAAAACAAAACACATTTCAGAAAAATGGGTAAAATTAATAAAAACAGCGATAAAACATATAATTAGTTCATTGATATATAACTTTTTAATTTTCTATACGGAAACTAATATTTCATTGATATGTACCATAAATAATTTTATCTTTATCTCGAGGATCAAATCTTCCTTCATTGGTTTGACTCTTTCGATAGTATACAGGTGTCCACTCACTGCCGATTCAGTACTTACGTATTAATCTTACTGTTGACGTGGCCATTGTAGGAAAAATATAAGTTTTGTTTGGTTATGCTCTATTAACACCGCATTGTATAATTTAGCTCTTGAAGAGGGACCTGGAGCTTATGAAACAAATTGGATTTGTTTTTTATTTATGAATAATTAATTATTTTTCATTCTTCATTGATTATTTTTATAAATTTAAAATAATATGGTTCATGGAACAAACTCAGATTCTTTTAGTTCAGTAAACAATATCACTTATGTAAATAATTTTCTTTAAATGTAGGACAAATTTTAATGAACTTAGTCATTTATAGAAAAAAAATAAAATGTTAAAATAAGTGGTTTAACGAAAAAATTCAGTCAAATAAATCAATTTCAGTCAACAAATTGTTTCATTGAAATAAATAACTTTCATTCAATAAATCATTGTTATTAAAAAATGGCTAAAAATAAACATTTAAGTTATTCACTGAATTGAGTGAACAATGAATGAAAAATTATTCATTATTCCGAATAATTTTTTCCCAACAATACTTCAAATCTTGATCCTCAATAATTCTTTGAATCATTTTTGTGAAATTCTGAAGGAGGTAGGCAGCCAAAAACCTTGGTACCTAGAGAACTTTGAAAAACTTGGTGTAATAGTTTAGATTGTGGACTATTGAATATTTTTACGTTTGTTTTACTTTAGATTTAGGGAAACTATGAATAAACTATCTAAATCTCAGATGCAGTAATTAATTAGCTACAAGAAAATAGACAATTAAAGAAGCACGCTCGATTTGCATGCGGGAGATGTTGGTTCACGTCCCGCCTGTAGCAGGTTGACTTCTTTTAACGATGGGTGTTGAGAAAGGGTGGTAACCTGTAGATACCTCGGTGCTAATGGCCTAGAATCTGGTAGCCGTAAAAAAAAAAGAAGAAAAATGCATAAAGGATAAATGAATTCATTCGAATGAGACTGAATCGTTCGGTTTCCAGCTGAATAACTTACCACTCGCAATCACATTCAGAATTTAGAACAAGCGTTGAATAGATGGAGAAAGCAATGCTGATAGAGTGCAAGGATCGATGGGTTTGAATGCTATATATAGAGAAAATGGGTTGTGTAGGGGAGAAGGATAAAGGGAGATCACTGACATGGAGCGATAAGATTGAAAACTGTGGAAACCAGCGAAGTCCCGTGCAGCACGCCAGCTTTTATCTCTGGTAACAGCCCTGCCACCTCATCTCGTTTATTAGGCAGTCGGGCAAGGCTGGCGCAATCAGACATATAAAATAGGAAGAAATAATACTTTTAACGAAATTGAAACCCATTAAGAGTAAATAAGCGATTTATTTGATAAGCATACAAATTCGTTTTTATAATCCGGATTAGTTATTTTAGTCCCCCACAATGAATATTTAAAGGTCATCCGCATTTCCTAAAATGAACTCAAACAATCGCAATCGAATAACGCAATGCACGATAGTTTGGCATTCTAATGGATGAACATTCTCGCGACCGTCTCTTTGTCAAAATTATGAAATCGGTTCTGTCTAAATTAATTTTTATTTTCTATTTCAAATCGTGCTTTGATATTTTCGTAAGAGCCTCGGTAAGGCTGTTTCTTATTGTGTCTATCCTGTAAGAGGATGATGAGAATGCTACGTCGTCGGCATATAGATAGGTATGTACGTTCTTGGTGTTTGGCAAATCATTTATATAGATATTATAGAGTATCGGTGAGAGCCTCTGTAAGCCTGTTTCTTATTGTGCCTATCCTGTAAGAGGATGATGAGAATGCTACGTCGTCGGCATATAGATAGGTATGTACGTTCTTGGTGTTTGGCAAATCATTTATATAGATATTATAGAGTATCGGTGAGAGCCTCTGTAAGCCTGTTTCTTATTGTGCCTATCCTGTAAGAGGATGATGAGAATGCTACGTCGTCGGCATATAGATAGGTATGTACGTTCTTGGTGTTTGGCAAATCATTTATATAGATATTATAGAGTATCGGTGAGAGTACTGAACCCTGAGGAATGGCAGGTTAAAAATAGCTTGTGAATACTTTGGATATGGTATATAAGCCCCTATAAAAATGGGACCTTTGGGTAGTTAGGCCGAGATAGTGGAGAATTACTCCGCTGGATCCAGCACTTGGATATGTGGTTCTGGGAAAAACAACGTTGTTCGGTGTTGAGAAGTTTGTCTTCATTTACCTCTTTGGATATTGATTGAACCTTCTGGCCCTCCACCTACTGCGATGGATCTCACTCACTAGGCTGCTTTTCACGCGAGAAGGACTTGTGATGTCACGTGAGTCAAAATAATTTATGAACCTTTGGGCTTCAAGTTGGGCTATCAACTTTCATTATTATTAAAAATATACAGTCCACTATTCAACATACGATCTGTTGGCAGAGTAAAAAGGTAGAAACCTGTAAATCGTCGGGCGCCAATAGCCTAGCTGATGATACGTTCTAAACTAGAATATATTAATTAGAAGTTTAATTATTTTACTCATGGTGTAGCCCAGAAAACAACTTGCAACGCCAAAACATATGCCTTGTCTTCAGTATTTAATATTAGATAGACAAACTTCTATCTCAACAAAGATTCTCCAAAAGGCAGTAATGACTGAACCTTAGACTTGGCGTTCTGCGGTAAGTCGAAAGAAAGAAAAATAGATGGTGAGTCAGAACCCCTAATTTAGGGCGAGGAAGAAAAGCAGACCTTCTTTACTGCAACACCCATTTAACCTTCTGCCTTCACCTCTGACTTTTACCTTGATTGGGCCATTGGAATTTTGAAGTCTCAGCTTTGTTCCCAGACGCTTATTTAAGTACTTTGGTCAAGGGAAGCCGTTATGTTAAACGTGGCATGGCCGTTGGCTGGCTTTGGTTATTTTCTCGCTGTTTATATATCTTGTATGAATGTGTGTATATTAGATATTATAAGTTTATAAATTTATTGACTGACATTTAAAAGTAATTCTATTAGATTTTAAAGTAATTCAAGTTTTTTATAAGTGTGCAGTGGGTCAGAATACGTCTTAGGAATAATTATGTATTACATTAGGTGTTTGTAGATATGATCTGCCTTGAGATATTGTCCGAGTTAGTCAACCGAGTGTGGCCAATTTCGACATGGATATGTCTTAGCTATGGCCTAGTAAGACGCTAAAACTGTAACGGTTCGGCTACGTCCGGACGATGCTACAAGAGGGTTCCGTTGATATGGCCACTAACCGACGTGGTTACCGTACTATCGAACCCGTCAAATTTTCATAGGTTATGACGTAGAATCATTGGAGATTAAATCAGTGGAGTTAGCTACAGGGTTTTATAGAGGAACTAGTCTAGTCGGGATCGTGTGTGTCAGGATGTCGTCCAGGGACATATCCATGATACAAGGTATTTCCCACAGGGAAAAATTTCTCTTTCATTACTTTGTATGCACTCTATAATAATTTACAAATTTTAGCCTTAGTTTTGGCCAAAGTATTGATTGCCTCTCAAAGCCTTTCCTTGTCCTAAACGTCCTGTTCATTGAGTTTTATTAATGTTATTGCCAAAGGCAAGATTACATTTTCGATAAAGCATATTCAAAAATCTTATCAGAGTTTTACTGTAGGAACGAACAGAAAACATAATAATCATTAATGCTCGAAGTAGGGAGTATGTTTCGATTTCATGGCACATTAGGCTTAATAGATCATCATTAAACCACTGTATACAAGACGGTATGCACCACCTGGGACTTGATTTACAAATATTTTTTTTTAGGAAATTGACTCCCCAGATCAGAATCCCGCACATGCTATATGAAGCCCAAACCCCTAATTAGAAATTCGCCCGAGCGTAAAACAGGAAGACAATTTGCATTCAAATCCAAGTCTGGCATGTTTTTTTTTTTTTTTTTTTTTTTTTTTTTTTTTTTTTTTTTTTTTTTTTTTTTTTTTCAAAACAAAAAAAATATTTAATGATACCGTCTATCGTAATAGTTAATGGTTTAATACATGAGCTCTTGATAAAGACACCGGCAATAGAGCGGTATATGATAGTAATTTTACTATCATATCGTAATTTTACTATCATATAGTAATTTTTGACTGGATTCAGATGAATATGAGGCTATACTTATATCAGGCTTAGTTTTGCCTTTATTAAATGAATTTACTTGTCATAATGTGATATGAAGCCCGGTAGTGGTAAGGCACAACGGAAAACGGTAGGATCTGGGTACAAATCCCAGACTAAAGATATCATTTTTCTTAAAAAGAAAGATTCGACAAACCATATTTGTCTATTTTTTTTGTGTATTCCTCTATGGAATCAATATACAGTAGACTCTCCCTTATCCTGCGATCTCTTATTCGTCGCTCTCTCTAATCCGGTCTCCGAAAGAAACGAGTTCTTAGAAAACCATCCCTTCCTAGCTAGCCGAATATTTGTATTGAATGGAAGTCAAAGAAGCAGGAACTTTTAAGCAGGAACAGTAGGAATGGAAGTTTTAGAGACAGGAACTTGTGTTTCTACTAAGCAAATAAATGTTTCTAATAAGGCACCTGAGGCTGGTAAGCACCAGCAAGGATTTACATATTTTGAATTTATTTTATAATAATAATTTGGTGTCTAAATTTTACTTACATATGCAATATTAAAAATTTTCAATATATTTATTTATTTATGAGGCTTCTGTTCAATATATGATTATATCCTCAAATAATAAGGTTTTTCAAATACATAAATGACCGCTTCTAACTGAATTCTCTAATCCGGGATTTTCTCTAATCCGACTACCGATGACGCCGGATTAACCTTATGCAGGTAGAGCCACGTCTGGACTGATAAGATCAATCATGTCTACTAGGTATCAGCTGTTTAAAATCCATAGTTTTAGGGTAAATGTCAGTTTTACAAAAGAAGTCTTTGTACGTTTATAAAATAATTCATTTTATGTCGTCTTGTTTATTAAATTAAAATATATTTTATCTAGGTATTTAATTTCAGTTTTTTTTTATTAACTGCAGTTTTTTCCTCTTTTTAAACTTTTATTTTTCGTTTCATGGGGGGTTTCTCCTTTTCTTCTAATATCTTTACAATGTCAAAATTAGAAGTGTGGCTATATTGTTTAGGTTGATCGATTTCTTATAGCTGATACGTAGTAGACATGATTGATCTTATCAGTCTAGACGTGGCCCAACCTATGGAAGGTTTTCGGTGGCGTTGGCTGTAAATATATATTAGTTTACATGCTCCTGAAGAGGCTTCATAAGGACGAGGAGCATGTAGAGGAGAATGAAGAAGTACAGAAGAAAGTGAAAGTTTTCTTTGAAATTTGACCTTCTGCCACATAGAAATTTATTGGAAAAATGCGGTGACCATCTTAAAATATAATATTTATCATATAAATGATATTTGGGAAGGATATAAAAGCCAGTTATTCATTCCTCATAATAAATTGTTCATTTATTTCATATACATATCAATTTAGATGACTTTTACATCAGTAATACTCAGAAATTATTAAAAATCAATAACGGCCAAATTACGAATTTAATGCCCGTATCAATGCCCGTTATAATTTCATGCCCGTATCAATTGCCGGCCGCGGGACCAATGACGTCACTACCGTTACACTTTTGCGTCACCAGTGATGCAAAATTTGGAGACCCCAGCCAAATTTTCTTTTCAAACAAAAATGATAAATAATTATATAAACATGAATATTATGTTGTTGGTGTCTAATATGGAATGTAGAGTACATCGCTACTGTGGGATACTGTAACAATCCAGATGACAGAAGTGCCTTTGCCCATTAAGAAATGCGAAAATCTATTAAAATTCGCAGAAGTTATAGATAACACTCAAACCTCTCCTTCATTTGCCCTTGAGAAGCTGGTTGATTAAATTGGTCAGGGTACAATTTGCGGATTTGATTAGTTGAGACGACAGAGAAGGAGAGAGAATCAGGGAGACAAGACAAGAACATGCAGACAGCTTGGTGCCTCCCACAGTGGCGGAGTAATCAACTCGATTCAATAAGACAATACAAAGGACTTTGACGAACCTATTAACGGGCTATCACGGCCCTTTGAACATCATACTGAAACATACATTATCTGCAGCATGTTAGGGCTGTCAGGGAACGTCTGGGGTCTGGATTGTTCTAACTACTCACTCAAAACGATCAACGGGTTGAGCTTCAAACACATT
This sequence comes from Gonocerus acuteangulatus, assembly GCA_946811695.1. NCBI lineage: Eukaryota > Metazoa > Arthropoda > Insecta > Hemiptera > Coreidae > Gonocerus > Gonocerus acuteangulatus. Next base: position 94,455,937 of record OX328124.1, on the reverse strand, counting down.
TTCTTCAGCAACACCGTCTAACTGGTGAAATCGAGTTTTCTCGCTCCCTAAAAGAAGGAAATCACGTTTATGACGTTGAAATTACGGGCATAGTCTGTTTCCTACAAAAACCTCCAATTTTGATGGCATTTCGTATAAAAATTACTTTGCATAAAAATGAAAGGTCAGGTTCGTTAAGTAACAAAATCAACCTATCTATATTTTTGTCCAGAAACAATTGTATTGGAATGAAAAATTCGAATTTCAGAACATGATTTCGTTTCATTGAAGGAAAAACATTAGGAATTATTATTCTTAGCTTTCCAAATCACATGAGATATCGTATAAGCATTGTATAATATGGATATGCAATGAGATTACAGCAAGATGCAGAGATACATACATAAATACATTTTATTTAACTCCGGTCTTACATTAGACTGGTGTTACCAAAGCTGCATGGTATGTTTTGACGGTTTCCCATGAATTTTTGCATGCTGAAACAAAAATAAATACTCAAAAAATGCTATGCTTAATGAAAGGCGAGGTTCAATAAGTACCAGAATCAGTCTATCTATATTGCTGTTAGGCAAGAATTCTAGCGCCTATGGTTTTGCGTGGATATACATCCGAAAAAATTCCAATATCTGACGAAGATGATTTCGATCCATTTGGGGTCACATGAGATATAAGCGTTGTATAATATGGATATACAATGAGATTACAGAGATACAGCAAGCCGGACGTTTTTGAGTATAATACATTTGATTTAACTACGTTCTTACATTAGACTGGTGTTACAAAAGCTGCATGGTAAGTTTTGACGGTTTTCATGAATTTTTGCATGCTGAAACAAAAATAAATACTCAAAAAATGCCATCACGTCTGCTTTCTTAGGAAAACTGTTTTTTTAAATACCTATCGCTTGAGTTGTTCTTCAGCATTTATCCTCAAATTCGGTAGTGGCTGCTAGGATAACTATCATCTGAATTGCCTAGGTTTTTGTACTGTCATATTTAGTCATACCCCTTGAATTGAAGGAGAGGCGGTACGGAGGAAGGGGGTCGGCAAGACATAAAAGGGAGTTTTATGTTTTCCTTTTCACCTTCAATCCAGAAACGTAAAAATCATGCCTGGAAGGAGAGATGGCGTGTAAATGTGGTTGTATGAAAAGGCTGATGAAATGAAAAGGGTATTTAGAGGATAAAGCTCCCACAACGGGAAATGCTTCCAGCTGTATGAGGTTAGGCGAAGGACTAAGAGGATAAAGCTCCCACAACGGGAAATGCTTCCAGCTGTGTGAGGTTAGGCGAAGGACTGTGGAGGAGTGTCAGTAAAATATCGGAGTAGATTGAGAGAGTTTACAGACTACCCGTTTTTCCACATTTCATTTCGCGTTGTGTTGCTTTTGAGGTTGAAATAATAAAACTAGTTATGAAAATTATGTTAAATATTCATACACCTCTAAGCCACCAAAAATGTTTTTTGTTAAAATTTATAACTTACTAGCGGTTACCCGGCGTGCCATGCTACACCTACTTTCTGCAATATTATTAAAATCTAATAACACGAATCTGTAACTGCTTCGAAACCGTGACCTCACAACTGGGAGTCCTAGACGAGTTTGACCTAACCAATAACACCCCCCATACCAAGACATACATGTATGCCAAGTTTGGTAAAAATCGGTCCAACAGTGTGGATTTTTATTTAAAAAAAAAAAAACATACAGACAGCAACTGGTAGACCTTTTTGACCTGGCCTATGACAATACCCTGATCAAGACCAACCTGTGTGCCCAGTTTGACAGTTTGATCAAAATCTGTCAAACGGTGTGGGTTTGTACAAACAACAAACATCCAGACAGACAGATGGTAGCCGTTTTGACCTAGCCTATGGCATTCGCCGTATCAAGATCTACCTGTGTTCCAACTTAGGTCAAAATCGGTCGAACGGTGTGGATTTTTATAGGAAACAAACATACAGACAGACAGCTGGTAGAGGTTTTTGACCTAGCCTACGGCACTCTCAGATTAGGATCTACCTGTGAACCGAGTTTAGTCAAAATCGGACGAACGGTGTGGATTTTTATAGGGACAAACATACAGACAGACAGCTGGTAGACGTTTTTGACTTAGACTACGACACTCCCCAGATTAGGATCTACCTGTGTACAGAGTTTAGTCAAAATCGGACGAACAGTGTGGATTTGTATAAGGGACAAACATACAGACAGACAGCTGGTAGACGTTTTTGACTTAGCCTACGACTCTCCCCAGATTAAGATCTACATGTGTACCGAGTTTAGTCAATTTCGGACAAACGGTGTGGATTTGTATAAGGGTCAAACATACAGACAGACAGCTATAAGACGTTTTTAACTTAGCCTACGACACTCCCCAATTAAGATCTACTTGTGTACCGAGTTACGGTGTGGATTTGTATAAGGGTCAAAAATACAGACAGAGAGCTATAAGACGTTTTTGACTTAGCCTACGGCACATTCCAGATTAGGATCTACCTGTGTACCGAGTTTAGTCAAAATCGGACGAACGGTGTGGATTTTTATAGGAAACAAACATACAGACAGACAGCTGGTAGACGTTTTTGACTTAGCCTACGACATTCCTCAGATTAAGATCCACATGTGTACCGAGTTTAGTCAAAATCGGACGAACGGTGTGGATTTGTATAAGGGACAAACATACAGACAGACACCTGGTAGATTTTTTTGACCTAGCCTAGGAGATTTCTCGTATCAAGACCTACCAGTATTTCAAGTTTGGTCAAAATCGGTCAAACGGTGTGGATTTGTATAAGGAACAAACAGACAGAAAAACATACAGACACGTGATTTTTATATATATCGATAATCCAGTAGTACCCAACCTTTTTTCATAGGGGACATCAACTCATGTTAGCCATGGTGTCGCTAGCTGAAAAAAAGCAAAAATATCAGGTAATGATTACTTGAGTTTTCGCGATTGTTACAAATTGAATGAAACAACTATGTACGGATTCATCGCGTATATTTTATGTTTTGTATAAGATTTCCTGACGTAATCGTACATTTCCTGTTAGTAGTTGTAGTTGCCGTGGTCTCAAGTAGTTGCCTTTTGCAAGCTACGTAGGATTTAATAAAAGACCAGCTCCAGTATTCCATACAGATTGTAATCACACTCCCTTATGGCTATTGTAATTGTAACATTGAGGAATTTAGTTGAAATGTATTTTTACGTGGTTTTAAATTTAAAAAAAAGATACATTTTATATATTTTTATACAATAAAGAAATAAAAAAATAATAAATTATTCTGAATAGCAGCTAAGATCTTTTTGAAGGAAATTAGAATTGACTACACGCCTTTTAAGGCTAGAGATTCTTCTTAGGCCCGTCATTTCTAATATTCCGCCGATAAAGGAACCTACTTGTCGATAAATCCCATCATATAAAGTGTGCTCTCTTAGGTTTTTATGTAGAATTTTAGAGATGTTTTAGATCGTAGATAAATATAAAATTAAGAAGAAAAAATAGAGTTTTCCTTATTTTTTTCATTCCCCTATGGTTTTTAATTGTTATTTTTTTAACCCACACCTCTAGGCAAGGAAGTTTATCGCCTATACAGTAATGGACAATGCGCCACTCAATTTAAAAGCCGGCTCCTTCCTGTGGAATGTGTTCGGATGACATGGCTGCAGCAGAACTGATGTTTTCATTTATTTTTTTTTATACCATGCTTTATCTCCAATTTACTCCAGCGAATGCCTGCCTAAAGCCATGAGTACGTGGATGTTAACCCCTAGTAAAACCGATCAGTGCACTAGTTATTTCAGTAGCTCCTTTTAAATCGTCCAAGCAAACCCGGCATACTTGCATGTTGTGAGGAATGGTGCCATGTCGATATGTCGATGCGGTAGCACTTCCTTAGCACCACTCAACAACATCGAAGCAATCCCGGTAAGAAAATTACACCACATAAAACAGGAAGTAAACCCTCGAAAGATACAGAGCAAATGAGAAAAGTACACAGGCTACTATATAATATCTAACTATAATATGAATTATATTTAGTTTTTTTAATATAGATTCGTCATATAAGTCAAGTGATCTTTAGGTGCTCTAAAAATATAAAAGTTACTAGGGAAGAAAACAAATATATTATATACATAAATATTAATGGAGTATTCCATTTATATAGAGATTGAAGAGTATTTCAATCTGTTTACATGTTGATTTCGGGTATGCCCTTATCACTAGATGTCCTGTCTCCTCCCCCCCTAGCTGATAAGACTTACCCCAGTCTAAACCCCCCCCCCCCTCTATCTCCTCTTCCCCAAACCCATCCTTTCCAAGTGAGCTCTTATCCCCGGCCCAAATCTCCTTACGACCTACTTCTACAGAAACACCTCCCTAATGTAGTACAAACCTTTTCTACCACACCTCATGAAACAATTTTACATGTATCGATTTTAGCGTATTTTTCTCTGAAGGGGGAGCCTTTGTTTGGCTTGTTACTTGTGAATGTGATCTGGAGCTTCCGTCAGGAAATGTTGATGTTTTGGCAACCATAAGCCGCAAAAATTTTGGCCTTTTTGTTATTTTTTTTCTTAGGGCAAGTCAACGACTTGGGTAGTTGTTGCCTATTTAATAAGTGCAATTGAAAATCCATTGACCAACATTTTTAGGAGAGAGCAATATTTTGATAAAAATATTTATCATTTACTAATTTTTGTATCACGTTATTTCAATAGAGGTTACCTTTAGAATGAGCGGAAGTCGAGAAGACGGAGCGACTAAGTTCGGCTTAGGGGGCACCTACATTGGACTCAATCCGATCCGATCCGATAGCCACCGACTGTCGAAAGAAAACAAGCACATGCATGTCAATGGAGGTACCTACATTGGTAACGACCCGACTCGATCCGATGGCCACCGATTCTCGGCCGTTCAAACTTGTTTTTTTCTAGACCGATTTCGGACCGACGAAGCAAAATGTCGCTAAACCACATATTGCGTTTCAAAAAGGCCTACAGCCTCTTAACCGATTTCAATGCATTTTTTATTAAATGAAAGCTAATACAATTTAGAACAACTTCGTCAATTCACATTTTTGTTTTTTGTTTCCATTGTTTATTAAATTACTTGGAAAGATGCTTATAACCATTCAATGCTTATAACCTTGAAATGATTAAAACCTTCTAACTACCTTTCTTATAAATAATTTTAAAATTTGAATACCTTCAACATTCAACCTAATCGAAGGTTTCTATGCTTATTAGGTGGGATTTCTTAAATTAATCACTCATTTTCATTTCACTACGAGGTCATTACTGACGAGATGTAAGGAAATCGCATCGGGTCGGGACCAATGTAGGCACTCACGTCGACCGCTGTCGGCCTTTGTCGGTCAAACGAAATCGAATCCGGTCAGTTCGGGAGAAATATGGGTCCAATGTAGGCGCAGCCTTACAGCCAGGCTATTCATTGCGGTGCGTAAATCTCTATTTTCATCGAGATGTTATGTAGGTGATGTTTAAATTTTTAAATTTTCGGAAGTATAAGGGATCTATTCGAAAGGTTAATAAATGTCCTAAGAAATTGGTTTTTATGCAAGTTTTGATAGAGCTTATTCGAAGAAAGCGGTGCTAAAAATTCGAAATTGTTGGTTTCTTCGTGATGAACGATTTTTTTTTTCTCTGCTTGTCTTACAAGGAGAGTATACAGTGGTGGGGTCACCGATTTGGTCCATTTTTTTTTTCTAGTGATCTTACATCGAAAATAGTCGACATGTGTCCGAGCGTTCAGTCTAATACGCCTTAGGAGCTGAGAAATAAAATAAAATAGGTTGAAATTGCTTTATGTTATATATCGAGTTTAGAAAATGATATCGACCCCACTGTATACTCCCCTTGTTAGTTTTTAATTGGTTACTGTTATTTTTCTAAACATGTTTCTATACTTGTTCTTTGTAATAGATGTTTTTTTGGGATGAGAGAGTAATTTCTGCTTAGATCTGCTACTGCCAGTTTCCTGAGCATTCTGGCGCCTGAATCTCAAGCAGGATATATGACACGTTTTGGATGTCTTTAAATTTTTTACAATATATGAGAACAAAAATTAACAGTTTCTATGTCAAAATAACAATAGGGTAAGCTCGTAGTTCGTACAAGGAAAAAGCAAGTTACGGCTTCATTCTTTGACATTTTTCTTGTTTTTATATAAATGAAATAGCTACTTTTTATAAAATGACATTTGCCCTGAGTCAATTGAACCTATCGATGAATATTACTATACAATATATTTGACCTAACTGGTAATTGATTTTGATTTAGTAATATTAATAATTTGGCCAGAGAAACATCATTTGACGACGCCCTAAGATAATATAATTATTTCAAAGGTTCAACTTCTGCTCTATTATGGTTGACAGAGGTTTAGTCCTCAATCATCTTCTAGTTAGTAAACTGAGCCGAGTATCATCAACTTGACTCAAAGAGAACATCAGCACTATCCTAGATCACTTCAGCAGCCTCCAACTAATACTCCAAATCAGGACTGCTATAGTTGTAACTCCCAGTTACTCTACCTCCATAATTCCCCACTAACTTGTAACAAACGATGGCTGTCTTGGAACTGGTCCAATCTATTCCAGAATCTTGGTAGTTGCTTTTAGCCAGTCCATTGGACACGTGTTTTAGTCCTGTCTCAAAGCCAATTGTTAACCTCTTGATTGTAAAAACTTGTCTAGTTATGGAAAAAATACTGATGATGTGAAGAAATTGTGAATGAATGAATGGTTTTATTTAACATTAATATTACAATGTTTACAAAATCAATGAATACAAAAAAAAAAACAAAAAAAAAAACCCTCTTAAATGGGCATCTGTTCATCAGAAATTGTGAATCGTAAGAACTAAGTTACGAAAATGCACTTGAGCCAATTGCAGTTGTTTAGTCCTTTTTTTACTGGGCATTTTTGTAACTGTTGGATGTCTTAATTATAAATCAATTCTGCTGCTTCTTTGATTATGTTAGTCCTGTCTTTGTTTTAAAAAATATAATTTTGATATGAGTCCCAGTTGACTTTTTTTTATTGTATTTTGTTGGTGCATTAAACAAAATAATTGGAGAATTGGAAATTGGAAAATGATCACTTCCATGAGAGTGTTGGGAGACAACCTATGAAAAACGCAAGAATACTGAAGCAGAGACGTCTATGTAAGAAAGTAGTACAGTCCTGGGACATAAATGGTTCGTTAGTGTTTAGAAGACGTTATGTTAGCTCAATTTACAATTGACCACTACATCAGGTATACACATATATTATTATTATTTGAAGAATTTACAATTGAAGCGGTGTAAGTCAAGTTTGAATTAAATAGAGTAAGTCTGACTATATTTGTATATATATATATATATATATATATATATATATATATATATATATATATATATATATACAATTATATTAGATTCTTTGGAGGTTTGGGGGTTGGTCTAACAGTAATATTTAGTTTCTAACTACGTTATTTATAATATACGCCCTATATTTTTGTGCCTTATTCGTACCTTTTCAGGAGCACTTCTTGTTAGGAAGTCCTCTCGTCCATATTTAATATCAATCTGAACTCGACTAATCGACAAGAAATACAATCAAAACTAAAACTCAGGAGTGGACATCCATCTACCGAGACAACAGACGAGATGAAATTGTACTTGCTCGACTCTGAATAGGGCACACAAATATCTCATGTCAGGACTTAACAAACCAAATATTCCACATGACATGAACGAATCGTTGAAGGACAGCAACACAATAAGCAAACACAATATTCTCCTACTTGAATTTTTGCTTAATAATATATATATATATATATATATATATATATATATATATATATATATATATAGTCTATTATATAAGTAAATGTTGAGTGATAATTCTAGTAATTATATCTAAACTTCTTGAAAATTTAACCCTTCTGCCTTAAAGAAATAAAGTGCTTTCTGGTTATTTTTATTGTGATTTAATTGACAATAAAGGAGGATATAAAACATAAACTTTCAATATTTTATAACAAGAAAGTGGGAAAGATTTTAATCATTTGTGAATAAATGGATTTTTAAAAGCATATTAATGTCAAGAACTTTCTTCTTATTAAATTAGAATTTTCCCTTCTCTTTCATTTTGTAAGAAAATATAAACTTACAAAAGGCTTTGCCGTCCCCCCGCCCCTAGGCTGTTTTAATGTGAAGGAATTTGGTTTTAATGTGTCTTAATTATATTGAAATAACTTAAAATTACTTCTTCCCTCGTGAAATTGAATAGAAATACTTATAACTAAACATAGTGTCATGAACCGCTCGTCCATCTCCTATGAACAACCAAATTTATTTTTCATCAATTTGTTTTTAAAGTTTAATGGTTTCAAAGAATGAGCGTAAAATTAACTTCCGAAACCCATCCCAATTTTGTCAGATATAGACATCTATTGTAATAGTCTCATTGATTGGCATATGGAATTAATACAATTTTTATGAATTTTATTTATGCTGTAAAAGAATAAGAAATATAATTAAAAAAAAGTAGGTATTGGTGAAAGTTTTCTTATCCGTTAATTTAGTGTTTCATTTGTTTTTAAATTTTATATTTGTATTTCAATATAAATTACATTATTTTGTATGTAACATTTGCTAATTTAAATAGTAACAGCCTTGAAGGAAAATGATATGCCATATCATTTTGTTTTCAAAAATTTATAGGCTGAGAAGAAGAAATCTCTTTAATAACAATTCGCATGCTAACGATTCTCTAAGCTAATTGGGTTTGTTTTGACTTTTATAAATAAAAAATGGTTGAAATCGATCCTAAGACTTTTTTTTTCATAATAAGGTGGACTATATGTACTATATAATAATATCATTTGTGCATTGGTTTAATAATATTAAGGTCGTCTTTATATTTTCAGACTACTACAGAATGTTTACAAATTTAAATTTAAATGTTTCTCTTGAACTTATTTTATTTTGCCAATTGAGCGTTTGGTTTATGTTCGATTTAAAAACAAGTATTTTTTTTTTGTATCCTGGACGAATGGAAATGGTCTAGCTGTTATCTATCAGTTTATTAGGTTTGGCAGAAGGACGGTCTATAAATATCTTAGACATTGCAGTGGACTATGTCTGGAGTGATCTCGAGACGAGAATATTTCAAAGATCCTAAATAAAGCATCCACTTCCAAATCACATGCCCTCAATGTCTGGATGGAACTAGACACTCCCCTGCCATCGTCCAATGGTAGTTTCCCTTTACGTCATTCAACGTCTTCCATTCATGTTGGATGGAACATAAAACATGTTTTTCTTCCAACCTAATACTTAATAATAAAGACTCATTTTTCCACTCGGCTTTTCGACAGGGAACCTCACCCTCCCCTATGTTAAAAGCGCACCATAAGGAAGATTTCTGAGTTCACTCTAATTCCTGAAATATGCAGCTGATATTCCGATTCTATAAAACTCATTAACTGACAGGAGATGTCATTCTTTTGGATTTTGAGCCTTAACCCGAAAGGAAATCCACTGCCTACCCAATAATAACTGTTATGAGGTTTTCACTTCAAAACTGTTCCAGGGAGGTTCGGAGGTAAAATACTGCTGCTCGTGAATCTCATTTGTTGTTTCACAGCTCTGCTATAGTATTCCGATTCTACTTGTTCAGAAAAAAGCTCCCAGGATGAGACCTAGTTAGACCTCAAATACTTAAGCACCTCTAACCAAAAGCTCTAATTTTTTTAACGCCCATTTCTGATGGCGTTCCTTTGTATGTTGTATGATATCCAAACTTAAAAACCCCTCATTACGTTGACTCTCATATGTGTATGTTAGATACTAATTGGTCAAGCCGCATGGTTGGGCCATATGTATCAATGGAGTGACTTTGGGGCAGTTGTGACAAACCGATAAAAGGTTTTGTATTATTCTCAGTGAAGCTCCTTAAACAGCCTGTGTGTCATAAATTACACCCATGCACATGTATATTCCATAGAGCTGGAATGGCGGGAGCAAATTAAGAAATACTTTCAATTATACTTGAAAATCTTTGTTACTTTTTTCAACTAGTTTATATTTTTTGTAATATATCTGCCAGAATCACTACAACTTTATATAACAGAAATGTATTTTAGATGTCATAAGATATTTTATATTCCTTATAACCTATATTTTATAGAAGTTTTGTTTTTAGTTTTTTCAGATGCCCGCGCAACTTGTTTCACATTAGAAGTATGCATGAAAATTACACATCTGGACCATTTCCATAAAACAAATTGAATTACTGAGCCACATGTCTCAATTTCGGATAGGAATGCATGAAATAGTTCATTCTAACAAGGGGAGTATACAGCGGTGGGCTCACCACATTGGCCCATTTGTTTCTCGTGATTCTGCATCGAAATATAGTCCACAAGTGTCCGAGCGTTCCATCCAATGCGCCTTAGGAGCCGAGAAATAAAATAAAATAGATTGAAAATGCTTTATTTCATATATCGTGTTTAGAAAATGATATCGAAATGATTCTTTCACCAATTCATTTGTTGAAAAAATACAATCTTTAAACTATAATTTATACTTCGTCAAATAAATTCAAAAATATGCTCACGTGTTCAAGTAAACTAGTATTATACATTTTTTTTACACCACAAAAAAATAGCAGATATAAAATCAGTACCCCAAGAACAAATAATGTGGTAAATATCAACGAAAACAAAAATAATAATTTTTCTCAGTTCGGAAGGGACTAAACATTTTAAAGCGAAAAACTACCGTGACGTTTTAAAATTCAATATCTCCCCTTGAGATAATCCGATTTTTATATCCTTGAGCTCTTTCAAAAGAAGAAAGACTGCTTTTTATAACCATATAAATTCCTATTGTATTATCTCAGAAGGTACTTGGTTCTGAAAATGAAAATAAAATGTAGACCTTTTTGGATAACGTCGATCCCAGAACACGTAGAAGCACCCTAATTGGAAGGAAATGTGTCACTTTGGAGCCGATATCGACCCTCCAAGTTTGGTTTAAATCGGGTAAATATTCTTTGAAATATGGCCGGATTGTTGAATCTTTAACAAAATTTTAAGGTTCGGGCCTTAGCCAAATTTAAAAGACATTTTTTTTAATTTTTGGAATCTTCCCAAAATTTTAATATAGGGTTTTTTCAATGTGCTAAAAACAAATCTGACATTCGGTGTCACAATACGTTTATTTGTTATGAAAGTACTAAAGGTACGATCCACCAAAGTAGTGCGCGGCACAACTTGTTTTGCACAATATGTACAGTACTTGCGGAGTGCACGTACTAAACGAGTCTCTGTCTCCACCGACCTAGCTGTGTGTAACTGTTGTTAGCGCACAGTGCAGCAAACTTGTACACAAACATGTTCACTCGCACAAATGACATATCGTCGATACAAATGCAAAATATCGAACGTGAAAACTTGTTTGGTACCTTATAGATGACTCTGTATAAATTTTATCTTGTGATATATTTTAATTAAACCTAATGCACATTCGTTTGTTTGATTATCTGTAACTGATAATTTTTTTTTTAATTTTCGAGAGTTTTCCACAGCGTACATCAGTCCAACGCTATCAATGTCGATTGAAAATTAAAAATTCATTTTTTCACGTAAGATACTTTGCATTTGTATCAACGATATTTTCTCTTTTTTTTTTTTTTTTTTTTTTTTTTTTTTTTTTTTTTTTTTTTTTTTTTTTTTTTTTTTTTTTTTTTACAAATAATGGAGCTATTAAAGAAAAAACGTTTAGTTTGTTTAAGCCACTAAATTCTATTAAACTTAATAAAAAGAGTGATTAATTTTAAAAGTTATTTATATTTCTTTATTAAAAACCAAAATAATTTTCCACTTTCTTATCACTTCTGGTAAATCAAAAATTCTATCCAATTCTTGAGTTGATTTATTCATATTCGTATAGTCAATATGTCTAAAGTAGAGGAAACGATTCAATTGATTGACTAAATTCAATAATTTTATCATTCGTCCAATCCATATCTTACTTTATGTGCGCGAACAAATTAATGTTTTCGATTCGAGAGCGGAAGCAAAACTGAGTTCACGAACAACGCGTCCATGTAAGTTGAGACGAGTCCACCGCTTGAAGTGTTCGCGAACAATTTGTTACTGTTTGCTTCCGTGAGCCGACTGAAACGAACATTTGTGCCACATACTGTGCCGCACATTTCAGCACACTGGTGGAATCGTGCCTTAAGAGCTCACATGAAGTTCCGACTCGCCTTCTTCTTAGATTTTCATATTATGTTTTGCCCCTTTGTGATTTGAAAAATATTTTGTATATTTCGCTTTCGAAATTGTTGCTATTCTTGTATTCAATATGTATATTTTAAGATAAGTTTGAAAAAAAAATACTTTCCTATTTCTACAATGATGTTTTTCTGTATTTGCGGCTTGAAAAATAACATTGCACTCTTCGACGAAGGAAAGAATATTTCCCTTCTATTCTCCTACATTTATGTAGTTAGAAATTCTATCAGAAGTTTGCTTTGACTGTACGATAGGAAGGAATCGATTTGCTCTTTTACGAGTAAGCCCTTTTGAACGGCGGGTGACGTCAAAAACCCGAACACGTCGAAAAGGAACGAACTTATACGAAGCACGTACCATCTCTTCTATCCACTTTTATATTAAGAGATTGTTCTGCTTTGTCCTCTACCTCCCTGGAGGCCTCGGAGGTTTCGTAAGGTCTACCAACAACAAACGCACCGTCCGACTGCCTTATGAGTTATTCTTCTGAAAAATAACACTGATGACTATCCATATTTTTCATTTCTTCCAGAGAAAATATTTTGTCTGCAATGTTCTCTGAGGTGGGATGTTTCTTTTTATTTTTATACTCCCACTCAAGAAGCTAGTACTAGAATGACTCTGGACAATGGAGTCTCTTGTCGAAAAAACACTTCTGGCTTCCATACACCAGTAAAAGTGGAAGTAAAAACACTCCTTTTCTATCTACAAAAAACAAAAATAGCATTCGAGTTTTCGATGTTTAATATTTTTTTAATAGCTTTTGTTGTGAAGTAATGAGGTTCTGACAACAATTTTCTAATTCAGAATCCAATTTAATGGCATTCGCGCTAATGTGCAATTTAAAATAAACTTACATTCGTAGTGAATTTAAAAACAGTTTCATATTTTTGACATAGAATACAAATCTGCGAAAAAATTAAGCATGTGGTGTTAAAAAAAATCGTTCACTCTTTAGGGGTGACAAAATGGATATGTTAGTAAAGCAAGTTAAGTCAATTAGAAACATATTCGTAGTAGAGTCTTCGTAGAGCGAAACTTAGGACGGAGGAAAGATTAATTTCACCTTAGAATAGTTTCTTGTGCCTTGCCGACAATCTTGCTTTTCGTTGGAATATGTGTTCACATTAAGAATGATCTAAACAAAGTAATAACTGTTTCTATTCTAAGTATACAAAATGACACTAGGGATATGAATGGAACCGCGCTAAGATGATGCAGTTCCTGCAAGTCGGACTTTTTATTTATTAATTTTTGTTTTTATTTTTACCTTTATAGTTTCAATACGAGTTGTGACGAAATTTCAGCTCTATGTATGTGTTTATGAAAAATATTAGACCGAAAAAATTCTGAACACGTGCTTATACACTGTCATACGTTCAGACATAAAAAAATATAGAATACTCAAAGTAAGGCAAAATTAGAAATCATGAAAACATTCTTGGCGCATGGTCCTACCGGAGGTCGTTTTGCTTTTTATTATGCAAATAGTAATAGGTACCGAAGCCATCTTCCTTGAAGGACTGTGACTAACAACAGATCACCTGGCACCATTAGCCGAGTCCATATTAGTGGACATATTGGGCATAATCTTCCTTGAAGGACTGTGACTAACAACAGATCACCTGGCACCATTAGCCGAGTCCATATTAGTGGACATATTGGGCATAATCTTCCTTCAAGGACTGTGACTAACAACAGATCACCTGGCACCATTAGCCGAGTCCATATTAGTGGACATATTGGGCATAATCTTCCTTCAAGGACTGTGACTAACAACAGATCACCTGGCACCATTAGCCGAGTCCATATTAGTGGACATATTAGGCATAATCTTCCTTGAAGGACTGTGACTAACAACAGATCACCTAGCACCATTAGCCGAGTCCATATTAGTGGACATATTGGGCATAATCTTCCTTGAAGGACTGTGACTAACAACAGATCACCTAGCACCATTAGCCGAGTCCATATTAGTGGACATATTGGGCATAATCTTCCTTGAAGGACTGTGACTAACAACAGATCACCTGGCACCATTAGCCGAGTCCATATTAGTGGACATATTGGGCATAATCTTCCTTCAAGGACTGTGACTAACAACAGATCACCTGGCACCATTAGCCGAGTCCATATTAGTGGACATATTGGGCATAATCTTCCTTGAAGGACTGTGACTAACAACAGATCACCTAGCACCATTAGCCGAGTCCATATTAGTGGACATATTGGGCATAATCTTCCTTCAAGGACTGTGACTAACAACAGATCACCTGGCACCATTAGCCGAGTCCATATTAGTGGACATATTGGGCATAATCTTCCTTCAAGGACTGTGACTAACAACAGATCACCTGGCACCATTAGCCGAGTCCATATTAGTGGACATATTGGGCATAATCTTCCTTCAAGGACTGTGACTAACAATAGATCACCTGGCACCATTAGCCGAGTCCATATTAGTGGACATATTGGGCATAATCTTCCTTCAAGGACTGTGACTAACAACAGATAACCTGGCACCATTAGCCGAGTCCATATTAGTGGACATATTGGGCATAATCTTCCTTCAAGGACTGTGACTAACAACAGATCACCTGGCACCATTAGCCGAGTCCATATTAGTGGACATATTGGGCATAATCTTCCTTCAAGGACTGTGACTAACAACAGATCACCTGGCACCATTAGCCGAGTCCATATTATTGGACATATTGGGCATAATCTCCAATCACATATATGGCCACTGACAAGGGGAGTATACAGCGATTGGGTCACCGATATAAAAATATAATCGTTAAACAATAATTTATATTTTGACAAATATATTCAAAAATATGTTTACGTTTTCAGGTAAACTAGTATTATACATTTTTTTACACCAAAAATAATAGCAGATTTAAAATCAGCACCCCAAGAAACCCTAATATCGTGAATATCATCGAAAACAAAAAATAGTGATTTTTCCCAGTCTGGAAGAGGCTAAATATTTGTAAGCGAAAAAGTAATGTGACGTTTTGAAATTCAATATCTCCTCTTGAGATAATCCGATTTTTACGTCATTGAAATCTTTCGAAAGAAAAAAGACTTCTTTTTCTAACCATATAAATGACTATTGTATTATCTCAAAAGGTACTTGCGAAAAATGGTTCTCAAAATTAAAACAAAATGTAAGCTTTTTTGCATATAACGTAAATTCCTGAAGACGTAAAAACACCCCGATTGGACGGGAATTATGGCCTTTATCGACCCTCCAAGTTTGGTTTGAATCGGGTAAATATTCTTTGAAATATGGCCGGATTCTTGAATCTTTAACAAAATTTTAAGGGTCCCCCCTCAGCGAAATTTAAAATACATTTTTTTTTATTTTGAAAATATTCCCAAAATTTGAATTTAAGGGTTTTTTAATGTGCTAAAAACGAATCTGTCATCCGTTTTTAAATCAAAAACGGATCACCTTTCCGCCTAGGCTCCATAATTATGTTCAAATTATTTTTTATAATAGATAGAGAGAAGGAAGAATCTATGCAAATAGATTGTTGTTTATATGGATAATTTATAAGCCATAATGTTTTGGCAATTCTTTCGTTAAAACTGTTAAATGTCCGGAGATTCTTCATAAGGAAAACTTCGTGCTATTGAGCCTAAATCTTTTGAAAACTTTAGTGAACTCGTAGCAGAAGTTCACAAAACACGCGGCAAAATGAGAGTGCGTGAGAAGCGAAATGAGACAGGGGTTGTCAGCGAGAGGGTGAAGCCCCCTCCAGATGGTTAGTAAAAATAAGAAATGAACCTCCGACATTCATTAAGAAGAACTTGTGAAGAGCATTCTCTGAATGATGAATGAGACAGGAGGCTTGAAGTCTTAGCATAATCACAACTCGCCCGACATTACTTAGCTTAGCAGGACTACAATTGCTTCATACAATACTCAGCAGTGTTCTTCTTTAATAAGCCTGACTTTTATATTGTACAGTTTGTTTTCATATTTCTCTTCTTGAGATAACTTTTCATTTCTTTTCTTTAGATATTTTACATTATAAAAGTTTTATGACACACATTGAACTGCTTCATAATGTTAATTATTTACTTGCTTCGTTTAATGACGATTAAGACTTTCTTGTACGTCAATTGACTCGTTATGCTATGCGTAAGGCTACTTCTACATTGGGCCCGTATTTCTCACAATGCGATGTCGTTTGACCGACAGCGGCCGACGTGGGTACCTACATTGGTCCCGACCTAATCCGATCCGATCTTGTCACAGCTCGTCAGTGCCACCACCAATAAGCATAGGAAGCTTTGATTGCCTTAGACGTTGTTCAAACACAATATATCGTTCGGCTCCATTTTGCGTGGGTCGTCCGGATCGGAACGGATCGCGACCAATGTAGGTGTCCCCTAAATCAATGAAACTAAACAAGTGAAAAAATGTTTTCTAATTTTATAAACTAGTATATTGACCTTTTGTTGTTTAGCCTTGAATATTCATTCTAAAACCACTCTATTAATTAATTTAATTTTTTCTTGTTATTTTTGATTACACCTATGTTTTATAGTACATTTTATTTTTAGCTACAAATGACAGTTCTTGAAAATGGAAGAGCGTATAGCTCTTGTTGCGGTGCTCCAATAAAAATAAAACCTGTACTTTAATGAAGAATATTGCAAACCAAATACAGACCCTCTTTTTCAGCCACAAGGAATCAGGTGTCCTGTTTATATGAAATATGTCTGGAAGGTGTCGCAATTGCTGTCCTTCATCCCCGACATATATTGGTTTCCTCCCCGAAAAGGGAACATGTGTCAGCTACTTTACTCTGGATTATTAAATGGGGGAAGCAAGAGTTGGACGTAAAAATATAGAACTATCAAATAAAGAATAATGGCTTATTTAAACATGCATGATAATGTAAACAGCAATTTGTTTGTTCTGCTAATATTTCTAAGAGTTATAAAGAAGAGTGTATTAGTACAAGATCCGGCTGCAAGATTACTACGTTCATTGAGTATTTGCAAAAAATCTATTTTTTCCATAGGAGCTCTGGTGGCCGTGAGTGTTGAGGCGTGGGCTCTTAACACTCCGTGCCAAGGGTCGTGGGTTCGATTCCGACTAGGGGTGGCATAGAGATGATGCCTTTTCTTTTTTTCAAAGAAAAACCGCCACCCCTAGTGGGAATCGAACCCTGGCTTGAAAATGAATTAGTACAGGATGAATATAGACTTACATATTAGAAATTAGTTCTGTGTAAGGAGAACTATGTCTCAGGGATGTGCAATCATTTCTGAATCTGGAGGATCGCGATAAGTTTGAAGAAAAGAAGGAGGGGGTCTCCCCGTGGTCAAGTGGCTAAAGCCTTAGATTCATAAGCGGGCGATAGGTTCGATTCCCATCCGGCTGCAGGCATTTTCTCATCTCACGGCTCGTTGGGATAATTACTCGCTGGAGGGAAGGGAGTCTAAACGAAAAAAGTTGAAGCCTAAAATCGGCCATGCCAGTGTGACAAAAAACGTGAATTTTTGAATATTATTGTAAACAAACAATGAAATTAAACGAATTTATATATTGTATTCGTATAAATTGACATTTATATAAATATGTATAAATATAAATCAATAAGAATATGATACATATATATTCGTTCAAAATCATTGTTTGCTTACGATCCTATTCAGATTCAAATGTTCGCACGTCACTACTGGTACTATAGTCACACTGGCGTGAACGATTTCAGACCTACAATTTTTTACCATTGGAAGATAGATAACACTCCCTCCACTATCTACTAACTCAATGGCGCTAATGGCCTAGATGTTGATGTGCCTTAAAAAAAAATAAATAAATAAATAAATAACACTAGATTTACCAGACCAGTCATTTTGACTGGTTGTGCAATTTCAATTCAAAATTCCTACTACATATAAAATTTGCTTTCCTAAATGATGTTATGACTATTGTAGCTATAAGTAGAGAATACAATTAATGAACTTAATGTTACTCTATATATATTAGTAACAAATATAGTTTTGGTTATTGACATTTATACCAGTACCAGGTCTGGTAAATCTAGTGTTAAGGTGATCACAGGGGTGTGGGGAGAGTTGTCATAAACGTAATAATGAAGAAGCATGTTAAGTGTAAGTATTCTGAGTCTTACGTCACAAGAGCATTGCCTGGATTTTGAAGAATTTGTCGCTATGATATCTGTAGCATTGGCTTCACAACACGATTTGACTTATCATCTTATAATTATTGACAGCTGGTTATTACTATTACGCTGCGGGTGTCATTACGGAAGGACATTAGCGGTCATACCCGCTTACGAGTGTCCCTTCGGAAGTACACTCCTCCATTACTTTTCCATTTAGATTCAAAAGTAAATGGAAGGGATTCACTTTTACAGCTCCAGGTAAAGACAGTAGCCTTCAGTATTGTTTGGGCTTTCTTATAGTGTTTTCCGTTTTCAATTCGGCTGACTGGATGATTTTTTTATGAAAAAAATATGTCTATATGAAAAATTAGAACAAAAAAGGCACCCGTTGCTGAGGTATTCTCAAACAATGACAGCCTCAGCGAAAGTGTTAAAGAGCAATACTTGGATTTTACTAGAATATTTATTAATTTCATCAGTCCTGTAACAAGCCACTAAGGGCCAGATGGGCTTTCTGTAGAGGTATCTGATTCTTGACTCTTCGGTGTACTAGGGAAATAGTGTGGTCAGTACTATGCACCGGATGCCTAATTTTTCTCTTTGCCAGTAACCAATAAATTAATTAAAGGGTAGCCATAGGGACAGCTTGGGACGCCAAATCAAACCCTCGAACTACTACACTAGAAGATAAAAAGTTTATTGTAGTATTAAGAGCTTTAATTAAGATTTGATGTTGAAAGTTATGAGTATTGTATTTTAACACATATGATTGATGGTCATTTGGTAGGGAAACTCTCAGAAATATAATATCGTGATATAAAGCACGATAGCCTGATTTTCAGGTGTACAACAGCAGAGAAGGGCAAAATTTTATTTATAAATAAAAATAAATAAATTCGTATTCATAAGTGTGAACACGAATTTATTTTTATTCACTTATATTAAATATAAAAATGCAAATAAAATTGTCTTCGCAAATTTTCTTGCGAATACAAATAAATTCATAGAAAAATTTTAAATAATCTCAAAAAATGTGAATATTCACAAAACATCAAGTGATTAAAAAAAATCACATTAAAATATATGAATAGAAATTTATTCACATTATAATTTGTGAATAGAAATTTATTCACATTATAATTTGTGAATAGAAATTTATTCACATTATAATTTGTGAATACAAATTTATTCACAAAAAAATTCGCATATAAATTAGGAATTTGGATAAGATTTTACTACAATTTTTTTCAAGGCGCTTAATGTCTAGGTTATTAGAGCTTAGATAAAAAAAAAAAAAACTTCAATAACTTTGGTAATATCAACTTAATACGAATAAATTCATAATTTATTTGCGAATTTTACTGTGAATAAATTTGTATTCATATATTTTAATGTGCATTTCTTTGTAATCACTTGATTTTTTTGTGAATATTACCATTTTTTGCAGTTTTTTGCAATCTGCATACCTATTTCATGAAGTCATCTTATATCGTCCCTCTCAATATTATCAACAGAAATTCATCAAGGCGGAATAAAACCAGGAATAGATTCTATTCGTCCAATCAACAAGGACTAATTCCTATTAAACAGCAACCAAACCGCTGCTTACACATTTTGTGAAAATAATAACAACAAGAAGAAGTTCCAAGTTTCATCTAGAGACAATGAAAAGGGGAAGTTTGAAAGTTTTAAAAAATTCCGGCATTGGTTTGCATGGATTGGCTCGACCAAGAAGTTTGTTATTTAAAGCAACCGGGGAACAAAAGAAGCCACCAAATGGACACCAACAAAAGAATACCGAGGACAATAGAAGGGCGACAATAGAAGGGCGACAATAGAAGGGCGACAATAGAAGGGCGACAATAGAAGGGCGACAATAGAAGGATATTCAGATCTTCCGATCATTCAATATTTATATTTTGGTGGACACAGGAAATTGCAACGGATTAAAAAACTCATATTATCTTTTTAATTACTGGCGTAAATTCTGCATTGAAGCAACTCTCATATACTTCTAAATATAAAAAGTACATTCATATTTGTCAAGATTCTTGAACAACCATAAAATACAAGTAGTTAATGAAGACTTCGAACTGGACATTTTTTACTTACACATTAACATATAAATACTTTTTAATAGAACTATGAAATTTGCCCCAAAAAGCGTGTTCCGGTGGACGGATTCTGCTGGTTAACGAACTAGACCTTAAAAATTAGACTAATGATTTTTTTTACTAAGAAATCGGATCATTTTTGAAGCAACTACACAGCGGACAGACACACACACACACATATATATATATATACACACAAATTGGAAGCGATTTTCGCGACCTATGAGATCTGAAACGTGGACAATTCTCACTTCTGAAGTTTGCGTCAAAAAGTCAATCTCATAAGCGGATTTCCTCCCTGTAGAGGGAGCGAGAAAACTCTCTAACACACATGTTCTTACAGAATGGAATATATGAGACAAACTAACTAATCCACACGAACAACTTGTAGAAGGTGTAATTCATAAATTTAAATATAAAAAATAATCATAAACAATTATTAGTAAAATAATAGTAATCATTTTAGTTAATATTTATTTAAAAAAATTCTAATATTGATACCTCAATTTATGAAGTTAAGTTTAAGTTTCCTTATCTTAGTTTATTTCCTTTTTTTTCATAGTAGGATTTCTATGGAAGTTAATATTACAAATTTTAAGCAATTTATTTCTATGTTCATTAATTTATTTAAGAGCGTTTTCAATAAACGGAAGAACTGATTCATCTTGCTGCGGTGCTCCAATAAATAAAAGACATTTCAGGAAATTTCTGTGAGCTTAGAAAAAAAAAAGAATGAAAAATCGTTGTGGTTATTAATGGTGTAACCAAAACATAGTACAAATGAAATGAGGATTACGATAATATATTTGATTATTTTTTGCCTTAGTTCTTAAGGAATACATTTTCCTAACTTTTTTTGTTATTGCCTCTCTTCTTTTTTGCGCTTTTTCGGGCCAAAATAAAGCTTCCCGACCCTTGTCAACATCCTTCCTCAATTTGAATAAGCCATTTTTTGTGCCAAGAGAATGTTTCATCATTCAAACGGGCTAGGCTAGAGATATTAAAAATAAAAAGTCGAACGATTTTAAAATCACAATACTAATTAGTGCTTCTAATAATTTCATTATTAAAACTTACGTTGATTACTGTCTTTAAAGAACATTTATAGCACACATGCCAGCATTCAAAACATACGGCTAACTTACGTTGATTACTGTATTTAAAGAACATTTATAGCACACATGCCAGCATTCAAAACATACGGCTAACTTACGTTGATTACTGTCTTTAAAGAACATTTATAGCACACATGCCAGCATTCAAAACATACGGCTAACTTACATTGATTACTGTATTTAAAGAACATTTATAGCACACATGCCAGAATTCAAAACATACGGCTAACTTACGTTGATTACTGTCTTTAAAGAACATTATAGCACACATGCCAGCATTCAAAACATACGGCTAACTTACGTTGATTACTGTCTTTAAAGAACATTTATAGCACACATGCCAGCATTCAAAACATACGGCTAACTTACGTTGATTACTGTATTTAAAGAACATTTATAGCACACATGCCAGCATTCAAAACATACGGCTAACTTACGTTGATTACTGTCTTTAAAGAACATTTATAGCACACATGCCAGCATTCAAAACATACGGCTAACTTACGGTGATTACTGTATTTAAAGTACATTTATAGCACACATGCCAGCATTCAAAACATACGGCTAACTTACGTTGCTTACTGTCTTTTAAGAACATTTATAGCACACATGCCAGCATTCAAAACATACGGCTAACTTACGTTGATTACTGTCTTTAAAGAACATTTATAGCACACATGCCAGCATTCAAAACATACGGCTAACTTACGTTGATTACTGTCTTTAAAGAACATTTATAGCACACATGCCAGCATTCAAAACATACGGCTAACTTACGGTGATTACTGTATTTAAAGTACATTTATAGCACACATGCCAGCATTCAAAACATACGGCTAACTCTACACGAGGAATTTCACATGCTTATAGCTATGAACGTACAGGAAAAACACGCTAAAAATCGACCACCGACAATTTTGAGACATACCTATAACACAACTAAACTAAACCTGTGTGAAAAGCAAGGAAATTTATTATACTTATTTAATATTTACTATTTAATACACTTTAAACGTCTACTTATAACATTTCATTACATGAAAAACATTTCCAGGACCTGAGTTCAAATCCCGAGCAAGCTCTAAAGATTTTATCTTCTAGTGTCTTCGTTCATGGGTTGAATTTGGCGTCCCTGACCGTCCCAGGGCCAACCCAGCCTTTAATTAATTTATTAATGGGTATCCTTGGTGCTAATGACTTTAGCAGTCGAAACAGCAAGGGAAAATCAGGCGGCCGGAGCATAGTACCGACCACACTATCTCCCTAGTGTGCCGTATGGTCACGAATAAGATACCTCTACAGTACCTGCCCCTCAGGATCCTCGTGGCCTGTTACGGGACTGATTTTTTAAAATTTTTTTATTAAGAACATCTGACTCAAATGATATTTTTTAATTTAATTTTGTACTTGAGAGGTACTTGAGGTTGAGTAAACTTCACTGACCAATTTTTTCACCCCTTTCAAGAAACCTTTCCTAATTTTTTAAGCACCAAGTTTCGTTGAAAAAAAAAAAGAAAGAAAAAAAGTTTACTGTAATTTTGATCCGAAGTAAACCCCGGCCTTCAGACGTCATTTTAGATTCTAGTAGGTAGAATTTATGAAGATTTGAAGAACCTTCTTAAAATTTCATTCACAGTGCAACCTCAATAGCTACATTTCTTCAGATAGCACTAAAAGAAAGTGTAAGGAAACGCCCAAATCACATTGGGCTTTTGAGAATGATGTTTTTGAGGATGTATTGAATGCTGCCGGCTGAATCGAAAATAACGACACAGGTGAGAGTTTAATACTCGTGGGAGTACTGAAAGTTCTCTTCGGAAGATTGACCAATGAAAAAGCGGCAAGAAAAGACCCCATCCAGACGCTCTGCTCCTAGAGGTGGAATACGGTCTCTTGTCATTGGAAGGGAAAATAAAATTTCAGAAATTGTGAACTCTGATTGGTTAGGTTTGGCGCTAAAAAATCTTCTGCTGGAACGAGCTTCTATAGCAGGCAAACCTTTTCCGAACTTCAATACCGGAATTATTTTCTATTATAACTTTCTTTTATAATAACGATTACTTAAGTTTCATTTGTGGGACATGAATTTTTATTTTCGAATTTTGTGTAAATTTTATATTTGAACAATGAATTATTTTTGTTATTTATTTATTAGGAGTATTTTATAATTTATTTGTGAATTAACTTTCAATTTTCTCAATGAAGCGATTTGCTATTTTTATTGCGTTTAATAAGTTCGTGCTGATGAGATATTTTCTTTATTTTATAAACGTAATGCCATATAAAAAACACATATTTTATTTTATACAGCATCTACAGATCACTTTACTGAAGTTATATATACTAATAATATATAAATAGACAGTTTATTTAATCGCAGAGTTTTAAATTTTTATATTGAAGTTTAAATTTTAGTGTTGATCTCTGATTTTGGTGATCATAATGAGAGCACGTTGTGCTTATAACTGAATAAATCAATTCAAGTTGTGATAATAATCTAAGGAGTGCTGAAAATATGGTATTATCAAGTAGGGGCCTTAATATTTAATAATATTTTTTTAGAATCGAAGAAGGATCTATTCGAAAGATTATTAAATACCCTAAAAAAAAGTTGTTATGTGATTGTTGATCCAGCGAACTAACTCTGAAGAATCGGTGTTTATATGAAGCGATTTCCAACAAGAATACTGTCGGATTCCTGTTATGGTGCACAAGGCTGTACCTACGTTGGACGCGTATTTCTACCGATCCGATCTAGTCACAGCTCGCCAGTAATGAAGTGAAAATGAGTGATTAATTTAAGAAATACCACCTAATTAGCATAGAAACCTTCGATAAGGTTGAAGGTTGGAGGTATGAAGGAAGAGTTGAGAGGCAAATTAATCTTCTGGAAGTATATCAGTCCCGAAAAAATAAATCTTAGTGGAACAATTAATTTTTAACTGAAAAGAGAAGCATTAGTATTCATATTTTAAAAATATTTACAAGAAAGGTAGCTAGAAGGTTATAAACATTAAATGGTTATAAACATAGTTCTACGTAATTTAACAAACGAGGCTAACAAAAAACAAAAATGTGAATTGCCAAAGTTGTTCTAAATTTTATTAGTTTTCATTTAAAAAAAAAACAACTTTGAAATCGGTTAAGATTTAGAGGCTGTAGACGTTTTGGAAACACATCCATTGAGATAAATGTGTTCGTTTTTCCTCCGACAGTCGGTGGCTATCGGATCGGGACAAATGTAGATGCCCCCTAAGATATGTCTTTTTGAGACTTCATTTTACTATTTTAAATGTATTTACATTTTTCAAGACAGATTAATACAAAACATTAGCTGTTTCTATTCTAAGCTCTAACATGTCACCAGGGATAAGAACGGAGACGTGCTTAGATGACACAGTTCCTGCGAGACGGACATTTTTAATATATTATAAAGGAATTACCATGCTTTACAGCTGTTCTTAAATTCTAAAATGTACTGTTATAAGCACATTAATAAACACAAATGTTTTCAGGAGTAATTTCTGTTGATTGCTTGAAGAGAAAGAGTCTGCTTGAAGTGTAGGGCTATGGTTCGAATACGACCATTGTTTGCATTGGATCGAACTTCTGCAGGCCTACCTGCGGTTCTAACTCCCCACTTTCACTTTCAGAAACAAAGTTAGGCATTACGTGTAATCTATGCGCTTAAATGTGAAACATTTTCATTCCTCTCACTGGAGTTAAAACTTCAGGACCTGGCAACAAAATACCCACTCGAAAATAGAATGTCAAAGAGATAATTTTTATTTACTTATGGAAAGTAAAGGAATTTGGTTCAAATCCACGCCTGGCAAATAGATTTTCTAATGTATTAATTTTTTTTAATATAAAATAATTGACAGCGATTTTCCTTCTTCTTCTTTTTTTTTAATATTGTTTATAATTATCCGCAACCTAGGTGATTCGCCCGATACAATTATTACATATTCTTACAAGTATACAATAGAAATTATGAAGCCATATGAATATAATAATGATACTATTTTACATATAAATCCAACCATACGATTGATCAAGATTATATAAAAATACAAAACAGATAGCTATAAATAAAAACCAAAAAAGTTGTTAGTTTGACAAATATTATATTATATATTCATTTACAGAAATATTATAGTCTGCAATTATGTCTATTATATGGGTAGGAAGGATTCTAGGATGACCTGGAGTTACCTTACACCATCCAACCACATCTTGCGACTAGCAGGGAGGATTGGAGGCGATTGAGTCCTCGCATGTGATATCACGTGGAGAGAAAATATCCATCGTTATCACTCTCAATTAATTTACACATATAATTATTATTATTTATAAATGCTCGCCACTTTGGATGAAAATCGTTTTAATCCGCGGTTCATAGTTTCTCCGTAAAAGCGATACCAATTCACAAAAATTACGCTAGTTTTTGAAATTACGCAAGCTACCCCTGAATGAAAAATAGTTATCTCAATTTTATAGTAATCAAATAGATACTATTACTTTTTCTTCAAGATCTTAGCGTTCTCTTAAAAACCAATGAACACTCATTGAGATCAGGAGCTAATTGATTTCGTAATTCTCATAAATAGAGATTTGAAAATGTCTGTAATCTGTTTGAATGCCTCTGGTTATTCAGCAGATATCTTCAAATGAGACTGCATAGTTCTGTGTTCTTTAGGGAAGAGAATATTGCAGGGATCGAAACATTTATTTTTTTATTTAAAAAGTTAAAATTTAACTGTTAAAAAAAAAGCTTTTATTAAGTTAAAAAATAACAGTTAAAAAAACTGTTATTTAAAAGTTTTAAGAGTAAAATTTATTTAGGAACTTCTAAAATTAGGTAGGTACATGAGAGTAAAAGTTAAAGTAATATTTATTTTTTTTCAATGTGAAATAAAAGTTTTAAGTATTTTAATCAAGAATTTTAGGGTTGAATAAGATAAAAATAAGTGAAATGTTCTTTGTTTGCTTTAATGTATTTCTTTAACATTTCCCTATTAAGTATTTTAATAACAATTACTTTAAAACTTTTATTTTTTAAGCTGAAAAATAACTTTCACTTTTTCAAAATGAAAATAAAACTAAAAGTTTAATAAATACTTTTTTAAAATAAAAGTTATTATTATTTTCGACCCCTGGAATATTGTGTTCACGTACTGCCTACTGTCTTTCAACAATTCGTTCGTGTCATGTGGGATATTTAGTTTGTCACCTTCTGTATTCCTGATGTTATGCATATGACACAAATTGATCAAGTCCTGTCATAAGACTAAAAGTGTCTGTCTAGTGTCAAAGATTCTGAGTCAAGCCCGTACTATTTCTTCTTCTTTTGAGCGGAAGGTGGTATATACACTTCGGTAGAATTTTCGTTGGGCGTAATTTATATCAGGTAGAAATTTATATCGAGTCCAGAAATTTATTTTATCAGGAAAGTCTTGGTGTTTGATTAGTCGGTTACATTCATGTTGTCTTGATTTTGAAAATTTTTGTATTATTTATAAAATAATAAATTATAATAATTATAAATGACTAATGCTTTCTTTATTAAGATCATTAGAGCTCGGTGCTTCTGCCCTAGTTGGTAAAATAAGGTTTGGCACTTTGCCGAGTGGTAATGATCTTCAGATAAACGCAAGAATTGAACTGGAAATGATTTATACTCCTAATGTTTTAGAAGAAAATTTTCTATTACAATTAAAAAGAAAAACTCAGGATAAGTTAAAAAAAATAAATATAATATTTCAGTATATTAATACATTGCGTCTTCTCATGTTCTTTTTTTTTTTTTTTTTTGCGTTCCTTAATGCTTAAAGACTCCAATATTCATCGATGCTACTTACTAAACATTGGAATTGAAGCCTATTTTTATTTACATACATATATATATATATATATATATATATATATATATATATATATATATATATATATACATTTATTCATTCAAATTCGATCGACCGATTTTTTCATGACCTACGGCTATGAAACGTTGACGTTTTTCGACAAAACGTTCGGTTCGACGTCATAAATGATTTCCTTCACTACAGGAAGGGAGGAAACACGCTAAATGCTCATGATTACTGATTTATGAAATTTGAATTGAAATACATAATATAATATATAATATAATCATTGAGTTCCCTAATTAATACTAAAAAGATTAATCTTGTCGCAGGTTAGGTCAAATCAAGGCTATCCCTGTTGATTACTAATTGGCGCTTATTCTTTTAATGAAATTCAATAATTTATCTAGCTCATTAATATTTATGTTACTGCAACTATTAAAAACATCCTTTGTAATTCTGTACGACTAACTACCCGTATGTTGGGTTATTTACCAGCCCTGCATGTTGACTTATAATAAGGGCATAGAGGTAGACATATGGATGGTAAGGTATAATTAAATTAATGAAGCTGCTAATAGTAAGTTAAGTGTGGTAACAGAGTTTATTTATTTATGTTAGCTTGTGTTTTATGCCTGTCATTACAGGACAAGAAAAAAATCATTTTTTTAAACGGTACAGATACCATATTTTCAATATATAATAACAAAAATATTTTCTTTTAGATTTTTTTTTTATTTGTATATTAAGTTACATTTGTTATAATTAGTCTAGTAGCTTTGTCGTGTTCAGGTAATGAAATATCTGTGCTTTATATTGGCTCCCGTCGTCGTTTATTATCGGTATGAAGAACCAGAAAGATACAAATATCCTGGAAAATTATTTTTATCCCCTAACTCTACCAAATATAAATAATTTTTTTTATGAGGGGGGGGGGGAATTTCAGACTCAGTTGCCCCTTCCCAGAACTCTTTCCTGAAACCTGAGGAAATATCCCATTTAAAAATATATTTCAAGGAATATTTATTTATTTATAACATCGCTACACCGACGATACATTTATTTAGAAGTACAATAAATTCATCTAAATAACAGAATAATACATATAACATTAGGTAGAAACGGGAATCAATAATAAAGAGGTCATTATGTTAATAACATTTTTCTCCTATTTGAGAAAAATATATGTTTAAAAAAATGAATTTAAAACATGAAATAAAAAAATTATACTATTATGCTTATTACTCTTATTATGTATTAATATGCTTTAAAAATTATATGGGTATGTGTAGGTTTTTCTTCTTCCAATTTTTAGATATTGAAGTATTCTCATCGCTGAAGTTGTATAGGAGGGATAAGTTCATTTTAAGGTAACTTTTACTAATTACTGGAAAGTCTAATCATAAACGGAAGTAAAAAAATGAAATCAGAAAATATATGTATGCCTTAATATATGAAATATACTGAATATCAAGCGAAATCTCTGCACTGTACCTAGATGATAAAGTGAAGTAAAGAAATATAGGTGATTTGTACCGAATTGTGGAGCTTGTTATATTTTACTGAAAAGAAGAAAAATATTGCGGAACGAAGAAGGAATGTTCTTATTTATGGGGATCGTAGATTACGAGGATCATCTTTATTTCTCTCACTTTCTTCATCTATCTCTCGTGATCGTCGGGACCGTTATGGTCTACTCTGTTGTAAGGTTTGGCGAGAGGAAATATTACACCATTGCTTATCACCTGTTGTTAAACACAAATTGATACTATTTAGCTGATTAATGATTATTTTTTTTTTGTACTTAAAAATCTTTTTTGTGGGAAGTGAAAAAATCGTTGAGTGGGATCTGTTTTTGCCAACATCTCATTATATTTTTAATGGTTTTTGCCATCTAATCGTATAGAAAGAAGTATTCATGATTGACATATAAATTAGTTTATTGTTTTATCAGGCGGAAGGCCAACAAAAAAATACATAAATTGAAAATAATATTGATCTATAATTCCTCCCCAACTATAGTCCGCCCGCAATCAAAAGGGCCAGGTAGGGTGTATGCGCTGCAACTAGTCCATTTGTGGATTGGTCTAGCTCCGCTCTGGCCACGCCCCTTGTGGTTCTTTTGATTGCGGGCGGACGTTAGTTTCGCATCTTTAGTGCCTCATCAGGAACTAAAATTGAAAATATTTACAGCAACAGTAAGCAGGATATCCTTCCAATATCCGGGACACGTCACTTTAGAGTGGATGTATAAATCGCCTCTTTCTTTCCGTCTTGAATGGACTCACGGTTTTGTTGAAGAAAACCCTGTTAAGGGACATAAAGGCAGCACTTGTGAATGGCTTCCTTGTACGCAGTTACCTTGACTCAGTTTTAAGACTTGGAGAAGTAGTATTTATATGAGTAAGAATTTGTTACACATAAAAACGTTTCCCTCAGAACAAATCATGTCAGTCATGCAACAAAAAACTGACAAATAAACTCTTAGGGTGCGTTTACATCTGACACTTCTCGCAGGAAAGATATGTCAGGTGTCGGATAGATATTCTCTTGAAGGTTTACTTACTGGCAGAAATAGCTAGACATTTATGTCATGGATATGTATAGGACAGTTCTGGATTTGTTCTAATTTGCGATAAAGTCACCAAAAGCACAAATAATCAGTGTTTACATCTGTTGGTATAGAAGTGTCGACAATACAGCTAGTAGCCAAGATATTTATCTCTGAAATTAAATTCCTCTCGTAAAAATCTGTGTTTACAACTGGTGGTATAGAAGTGTGGACACTTATAGTTCGTGATAGAAATATATATCTCAGGCATAAATTGCTCATGGTTTACACTAGTCGCAATTTCTGTCTGATATAAATTTCCTGCAATAACTAGCAAGTGTAAACCCACCCTTAGGTCCGGTGCACACTGAAGAAACTGGTTCCATGAAAACGATTTCATGAAACCAGTTTCTTCATTGTCACCGGGCCATACTATTAGAATGGAGAATATAAGATTATTTATCAATGCTACAAGACATTTCAAAAATATTTTGTTATAAAGTCTCACACATTGCTTCCTATCTACAACTCCTCTTTTACTTATTGGAGCAGATTTATCCGGAAGATTATTCCCTATCTTTGTTTTCTGCGTGTGATACGTACCAATCACAATACTAGGTATCATCTTATTCAAATGCAATTCAATTGCTCGGTATTTTACGGCTGTCTTCAAACATATATATAATTCAATACATACATACATATTGAATTCAATTGTATTTCCGTTGAGCGCTTTTCCATTGTATCGTGTAGTCCCAATGCTGAAATATCTGCTGAACTCTGGACGCACAAATCAGTTTACTATAACATATTGAAGAATATGCCTATAGAGTTGCCACAATTACGTTAGACTCAATCATTCTTCTCTTGGTATATTTCTACCTGAAAACTCCCAGAATCAATCTGAAATTAAATGAAAATAATATGTTGTTTAGCAGCTTCTGTCCAATCTCGATTTATTCTGGTGAGAATGATTTTTTACCAAATTATTCATATTTTACTCTCTCCTAATGTATCAATACTGGCCTAGGTATTCTATTTTTGCTTAGAATGCATTAAACTATTTTTTTTTTCACTTTAATTATATATTTACGTGGTTCCTAACATTTTGAGTGCTACCGGAGATAATAAATCCCAAAACACTTAGACATTAAAAATAAAACTCTTCCTATAAAAATGTTAGTTTTATTGTTTTATTTTAGGAGGATTATTTTAGGAAATGAATAATTCCTTTTCTGGGAAATCGTTTTTCGGAGTTTTAATTCAGAAAATCGTTTTTACTTATTTATTATTCCACATTAATAACTTAGGAAAAAGAATCATCAGTGAAGGATTTAAGGTGGGGTACACTGTAGCGCATCAAGAATAAATACTGAGCCACTAAAATGGTTTGTAGCTCCTCTTATCGCGTAGTAACTGCCGGAAAAAGGAAGTACATCGAGAAAGGGCCGTACTTCCTTCCTCCTTGAGGATTTCAGCATTTCCTCGTACTCTGTGAACGGAGCTTCATGATAAGGATCGGCGAATAGTTATTTCCGTTGCCATATAGATAGATAAGTACATGACGTTGCCATGGCGTTAGGCCATTCCTTGTTATTTTGTTAGTGTTATTTTCAGAGGAATGTAGTCCGAATTAAAAATTACTTTACCAAAATAAATTAAATGAATTTTGATTAAGTAATTCTGATAAAATCTTTATTTTCACTTATGGGTCCAAATTAGACAATAGAGTCTGAGCTTTAATTGAAGAGAAAATCATTACAAAGGGACTTAATGACAATTGTAGCAGAGCTTCAGCTGACCTTTGTGGCATTTATATCAGCGTGAACAACGCCCCCAGATTTGATTTTCTGCACTGCCCCATTGCGCACAATACTGGCTGATAGATACTGCTTGCATAAAATAATTAACAGCATTTTTAAAACATTTCACTCACTTAAGAAGGACATTACAATATTCAGGCTGCCCGGTCATAAAGGGATTGTAAAAAGCAGATTCGTCAACTTGAACTCAACCGATGAGGAACGCTGCAAGATTTCACTGGCAATCGATTACGTAAGATCAAAAATACTATTTAATTGTGGGCATTCAGGAACCGAGGCAATAGACCTGAAGAGGTAGTACTAGCTAGAATCATAATTAATTAGACAAACCAGGTATACTCTACGAGCACTGGGCGTTTGCGGTTGGCCCATCTGGTGTTAGTTTATTTTAAATTACTTTGATTTTCTTACCCATTAGAAATATTGAGAGTATGCTGAGTAAATAGGTCCTCTATAACACTACCCCAACGTGGTGTACAGTGCAAAATACGTTGAGTGCGTGTTTGACTGCTTGTAACGAGGGACATTGCAACTTTTTGGAAACGTCATGATTCCAAAAAAAAAAAAAAAAAGTTTGAGTGCCACTGCGCTAGACTAAAAGACGAATACTCTCGACAGGAGTTAACACACCAACTGTGGAATTTAATTTATGGTAAAATATATCGAGACCTTCGTCCTGATTAATTGTACTTACCGTAGAAGTTTCTATTTCTTTGTCTAGTAACCTACCGCCTTTGAACAATAGATACCTGAGCGCTACATTTCTTTGTAATTCTTTGCATTTTTTATACAATCATTATATAATGTAGGTTTCTTGTCACGTTTTATAAATACACGTGCATATGTAGGAATGAGTAGAGTGGATAGCGCATCCGATTGGTGTCTAAAGTAATGCGGGTTCGAGGCCCGCCTGCAGCAGGTTGAGTTCTTCATCTACGGGCCCGTTGAATCTTTTCCCTGCTCCACCATGGAAGTGTGGCAATGCATAGATAGCCCCATGCTAATGGCCTAGATGTCTAGTTGATGTCAAAAACAAAAAATTCCGACTCGCAGGAATAGATTAGGCATCACAAATCACAGGAAACTGACAGTAGCCAACTTACACTGAATAATACGGATAATTCTTAATCCTCATTCTTGAGGAAGTCTGAATAAGTCAATACAATTGTGTACTCAAAACATACTCACTCTTCGACTACTGCAAAGAAGGCTTTATTTCGAACCAAAAATTCATTGTCATTTTAAGTTTCTTTTGTTTTACTAGCAAATTCATTTTACTGTTATAATCAACTGTAAATATGTGCTTCATGGCAAATAAAATTCCATTCTCTCGAGGATAAAATGTTTATATAAAATAAGAAATAACGATAACTTCAGTTGTAGGCTATGAGGAAGGTTATATAGATAGGAGAATTAAAAACAAACTTATGTATACGCCATCATGATTAGCCACTGCCATCATGATTACCACAGCCACTCCAAACGTATTACCATTAACTTTCACTGTTTCTTTGCTTATTTTACTAAAATACTAATTTCACTGATAAATGCAATTTAAAACAAAAAACAACCAATTAAAAAGTGAGATAAACAAAGACAAAATCCCGTTCAAAACAACAAAAGAAGCTCTTTTTAAGTTTTAAGTTCTTATATCTCTGATTGACGTTGCCCCATCGAATATTTCTTCTGAACCTTTTTTGTAGAGAATTTAGTAATCATTCGAATGATCACCTTCCACTTACCACGATTTCCCAACCGTTATCGAGATATTTACGAAAAATGTGTGAAGATCCGAAAACTTTTCATGTCTATTAATAAAATATTTTTTTCGCATACTTCCTTCACTCCAAATATAACCAAAATTTAAAAATCTTAGTTGGGATTAATTTCCAATATGCAGAAAATATTTCAATTAAATCCCGAGATTCTAAGTACCCACACAAAAATAATGACTTACAAAAACATTAATTCCACTTTTCTAAAAAACGGTTACAGATATCGCCTTAAAAATTGTTTCATTCGTTTTCCTGTGTTAAGAAACCTATAAAACAAGTACCTGCAAGTATATAAACTCAAAAACGTAAGAGTTACGATTTTTTTTGCGCGAATTTCGCCCCAAACACTATCTTCCCGTGGGCGGATTCTGCTGGTTAACGAACTTGACCTTTCAAATTAGAAGACAGATTTTTGTACCAAATTTCATCAAAATCGGGCCATTTTTGAGCTTACTAGAGCGTTAACAGACAAGTATATATGTATATATATATATATATATATATATATATATATATATATATATATATATATATATATACACAAATTTTGAACCTCCTATATTTTCGTGATCTATGAGGTCTGAGAGAACGAGAAAGTGACTAGTCGGCACTTCCGGATTGCGTCTTGAGGTCAACCTCATAAGCGGGTTCTCCCTATGGAGGTAGGGAGGAACTGCGCTAAAAGGAACATATGTGTCTTTTAATGTTTCATTGATACATCAAATGATCCTTTTATCTCTGGGACGGAATCTTTCTGAAGAACCAATTAAAGGAAGTGATACCAATCTTGAAGACACTTCTTATTTCCTCCAGGCCTTTCAAGTCGATACTCTTCCTTGGGAGATCAATGATTAGGAGGTGCACGGCTATTTCCACGGCTGCCAAGGGACAATACATTCTCATAGCTCAGGTGTCAATTCGTTCTTCCTGTATCTAACATAACAGGACAACCATTCAGTAGAAATAAATGAGCACCTATAATATTATTTTTCATTTATTTGAAGGTGGATAAAAATGATTCGTTTCAATCGTTTATATCCTCCTTACCATGTCAAACTATCGAATAAGCAAATCGGATATTGAACCATGGTCTTATTCGATACTTTATTTACGGCTTTAAAGGGGATTCTAAAGGGGTACGAGTTGCAAAAAGCCGCATCGTCTACAATCCAAGATAAAAGTCCCGAATGTGAAAACGAGATTTGCATATTCCATAGTTTGACGATATGCTACGTTGAAGAAATAAAAATAAACTGACCTACTGCCTTCTTACAAAGTACTTAGACATCCACTATAATTATATATTTAAAAAAAAGTGCAGGATAAAATATAAATATTTTATTAACAGACTTAAAAAGTTTTGGTAACTTTGTATATTTTCCTTAATATCTCGAAAAAGGTTGAGAATCTTGGTAAACAAAAGAATACCATTAGAAAGCTTACTAAATGTTCTACAAAAAAGGTTCTGATGAAAGTTTTGATTAGGCGATGTCAATCGGAGAAATAAGTGCTTAAAACATTAAAGTAATTGATTTTGCTTATTCGAACTGTTCTTTTTGTCTGTTTTTATTCCTTGTTATTTTTTAATTGCTTATAGTTGGATAATGTATTTTACAATAAAACAGATTAGGCATAATAAGAAAAGTCCGACTCGCAGGAACTGCGTCATCTTAGCGCGGTTCCAGTTTTTTTTTTTTTTTTTTTTTTTTTTTTTTTTTTTTTTTTTTTTTTTTTTTTTTTTTTACGGCACATCTACATCTAGGTCATTAGCGCCGACATCCAGGGTGTAGCGAGGAATTTCACCAGCGAGTTGTGGGATGATAAAATTCCTGCCGGAGGTTGGGAATCGAACCCACCATCTCCCGCTTATGAATCCAAGGCGCTAGCCATTAGACCACGGGAGACCCCGGTTCCTGTTCATATCCCTATTCTCATTTGAAAAGCATAGAATAGAAACAGATAATATTTTCCTCGGCCTTTGTTCAAAGGGTTTATACCTGGGGTCAGGTCCGCAAGACCCTAGAATCCTCTTCTACCGATACTTCATTTCATACGTTTCAATGAATTGTAAAATATCAAATATTTTCACACATTCCTGTGTTCTTTTACTATAGTAATAATTCTACAGATAAAATCAATTAAAAAATAAAATAAAAAAACCAACAGCATAAAGGCAATTGAAAATATTCAAAAGACGTCAACGAATCTTTTTCTCTTGGCAAGCTATATTTCTAACAACGAATTGTTTTTCTTATTTTGCCTAATCTGTTTTATTGTAAAATACATTATCCAACTATAAGCAATTAAAAAATAACAAGGAATAAAAACAGACAAAAAGAACAGTTCGAATAAGCAAAATCAATTACTTTAATGTTTTAAGCACTTATTTCTCCGATTGACATCGCCTAATCAAAACTTTCATCAGAACCTTTTTTGTAGAGCATTTAGTAAGCTTTCTAATGGTATTCTTTCGTTTACCAAGATTCTCAACCTTTTTCGAGATATTAAGGAAAATATACAAAGTTACCAAACATTTTTAAGTCTGTTAATAAAATATTTTATTCTAACCCTTCCTTAACTCCAAACGTAACCAAAATTTCAACATATTAGTTTTGATGAAAGTAGAACATGCAGAAAATGTTTCAACTGAATCCCATGATTCTAAGTACCCAAACCAAAAACGGTATTCAAAAAATATTTTTCCAATTTTCTCGAAAACGGTTAAAGCTATCGCCTTGAAAATGGTTTCATTCGTTTTCCTAGCCCAGGAATCATATAAAACGAGTACTTAGAAGCTTATGAACTCAAAAACGTAAGCGTTACGATTTTTTTTGCGCGAATTTCGCCCCAAACGCCATCTTCCAGTAGGCGGATTTTGCTGGTTAACGAACTTGACCTTTCAAATTGGACGAAGGATTTTTGTACCAAATTTCATCAAAATCGGACCATTCGTCTTCTATCTAGAGAGCGAACAGACAAATATATATATATATATATATATATATATATATATATATATATATATATATAAATAAATATATACATATATATATATATACAAATTTGAACCACCGTTATTTTCGGTCTCCGGGGGTTCTGAAACGCGAAATTTTCTAGTCGGCACTTCCGGATTGTTTCATTGTATCAAGCCTATAAGCGGGGTTCCTCCCTATGGGGGAGGGAGGAACCGCGCTAAAACATACGTCTCTTATTTCAAAATTAAATGATTTTATAATATATTTTATATCTTCTGATTTATTAAATATTTATTCTTACTTTATTTCTCGTTTTCTTTAATTGATTCTGATCATTTTTTCTATTTTTTTTTATTTCTGGAGAAATTGACCGTTGTTTTATTGCCAAAGAAGCGGAACAGTCAATGAATAAATAAAACATTTATATATATATATATATATATATATATATATATATATATATTTATTTTCGGCGCTAATTGCCTAGTTGTTGAAGCGCCGTACAAAAAAAAAATAAAAATAAAATTTATTTATTTTGTTTTTTTTTCTATTTCAAATGTATATTATTATATTTTTTTACCTATTTATTTGCTTTGTCTTCTTCTTTTAATATTTCTGTATTTTACCTTAACAAAGCGGTGCAATAAACAAAATCGCAGAAGAGACGGGAGATGTGGAGCATCCTCAAAAAAAAATATGATAATAATAAAAATTCAAGCTAATTATTGAATAAAAATAAACAAATTTTAAAAAAAGTAGTAGATCTAGGGGTCGGAAACACTCTATAACCAACCTTATTTAGATATTATGTATTTTTTCAGATAATTTATGCTGGTTATAAAAAAAAGTGATTATATTTTTTAATAAATAAATATTTAAAAATCAAGAGCGCATTTCTTTCTACTAAATTAAACTGTGGTTTAATAAAGTTAAATCCTAATAGTAGTAGTTACTCTGTGCCTTAAATGTCACTAATATGATTTGGTTTCAGATACATCTGACTGAATCTTTGGCTGAAGTGGCTACATGCTGCGATGAAGCTCGGGATAGTAGTAGGCAACAAACCAGAATTATTTTTCAATTTGTCAGTAATTTAAATAAAATAAGGTTTCAGATCTATTGTCTAGTTTGATCTAACTATTTCTTTTTCACGTTACCAAACCCAAAAATCGATGCCAATTTTCTCGATAGTTTTCTGATCTCATCTAAAGCAAACCAATACCTTTAACGCGAAATATATTTTCCTATTTACAGCCTCAACTTGAGAAGAACAATTTAAAAAAAAAAACATGTCATCTAATTTAGTTGTTCCAGGATCGGGTTTGGTATCCCAGATAGTCCCTAGGCCAACCCATAGTTGATTTGGTACTTGCAAAAGGGATAATCAAGCCGTCTGACCTTATGAGACTATATATATATAGCCATCGGCACCGACATCCATGGTCCAGCTAGGAATTTTCTCATCGTACCCATAAATGAGAAATATCCCTGCCCCGTAAGAGACTCCAAGGCTTTAGCCACTACACCTGGGGTGCTTCGTAAAACGTCTTTTACGAAATATTTTTTCAGCAGCTCATTATGCGGTTTGTGTAGAGGGAATGTTACCTCCTTGTGGGAAAATACGCAAAAAGCTAGTAAAATTGTACTTGATTCGCATTCATTTGCACTTAACATTCACTCTGAGCACTCAAGGAATGCTGTACTAGGGGTGGAAAGTGGCTCATAATATTCGCTTAAAAGATACTCATGAAAACCCTTCTTTTATGTGTAGAATGTGTGCAGGTAGAACGATGTGTGCAATAAATGTGACGGACATTTCAAATATAAAAAATAATATGTTTGGCAGTGGATATAAACATATTTTTTCAGTGCCCATCCCGACGAAGGTAGAAGCCATTATGAAAATGAATAAAAAGCAATTTAAAACGCCCCTCACTCTTCCCTCACATTCCCCGGGTGGAAAAAATGGCTCGGCGATAAACACGGGTTGGCTAACGTGACATGAATTTTAAATATGTTTCAACTAGCGATGTGAAGCCTCCAGGTCTGTATATTCGTTCGCTCTTATTTTCTATAGCAATTGCATCAAATGGAACAATGCTTTCTCGTTTATTGTCATGCAATATCAAAGAATTGAAGAAAAGGTGTGAGGACTCCGTGCCTGTGATAATGGGTTCGATTTCTTGTTGGGTGTGAAGGTTTTTCTTTAAAACAAAAAGAGAAGGCATTATCCTATCCTTTCTAGAAAAAAGGAGGTAACCTGTGCATAACCCGTTCCAAAGGTCTGTGTAATTTATAAGTGGAGTTAAAATGAAAATAACAACAATCAATTGAAATACTCAAATCCCCCCCCCGCGGGTTGAATATTAAAAAGACATTGTGGGGGCACTTCGTAAGTGACCCGTATTCTGTGTGATTTTTTTATATGGTTAAAAGGACAACGAATAAAATCGAACTAATAAATTATTGAATTATTTTTTTATTATTGCATTTTGGTGTTACGCTATGTAGGCGATGTAGACCTTACAATTTTTAATTTAATACAATATTGTCTATATGTTTAAATTGTGAATATATTATTACATTATATTATATTACGTTGTTGTCGATAAGTTTACATTGTGTAAACATTATTACATTATATTGTCTTATAATAATTATAATTACCTATTGAATAAATTGAAGGTGAAGGGGTAGCTGAAGGTTGTGCCTCCTCGGTTATCTTTCCTCAAGATGCTTCAGTTTATAAGAAACCGGGTTAACAGATTTAATAAAGTGACTAATTAGGTTTAACGTTTTTATAAATTTATCTTCTGCCTTTATTATACAAAAAAACTATAGAGAGCAGTTAACGTAATAATCTGCTTTGCTAAAGGGGCCATAACGTTTATTTTTTTAAGGATATTAAAGTTACCAAGTAGTTTTATATGTTTCATAGATTTTTGGATTTATTATTTTCAAGAAGTAATAACAAATAAAAATATGTGGAAAAAGCTGCCAGGTTTCTGTCAATTGCCTGATACCTTGAGGAGAATTACTGAACTTGTCTCGGCTTCTTTCTCCAGCGGTGCTCGTTGTCCGGCCATTATATTTCGCCCAAATCCTATTGGGCTTCATCAGACGTGTTCCTTACTCTTCGGGGTGTGCAGGAGGTATGCTTGGCTCGCGCTCCTGCAGGCCTTTTATCCTCGTTACGCCATTGGTAGCTGTCTTCTATGGGAGACAAATTCCATTACCAGCGTGGAAGCAGCCTTGACGCGCCTAGGAGGAGATGCTGCTGACGACATCAGGCTAGAGGTGGCCCACCTGATCAAGAAGGCACGACCACCCAGGGAGAACATTACCTATGCGGAAAGGAAGGCGCTCCTTCAGCTGAAGAAGAGGGATGATGTGATTGTGACCAGAGCGGATAAGGGGAACGCCACAGTAGTCGTCAGCCGGAATCTCTACAGTGACAAGATGCTCTGCTGGACCCGAATACATACCAAAAAGGAATAAAAGATCCCACCAGGACCATCGAGAATAAAATTAAGAAGATCTTGAAGAGCGAAGGTGTCGATGAAACTATAGCGATGAGAGCCGCTCCTGGTGACTCCAGAGTACCAAGGATATATGGCCTCCCGAAAGTACACAAGGAAGAGATCCCCCTGCGGCCCAATGTCTCCATGATAGGCGCACCGACGTACAGAGCAAGCAAGGTCCTCGCGGGCCTCCTGAAGAGCTATGTGGGGAGCTCGTTCTACTCCGTGAAGAATTCGGCCCACCTGGAGGAGATTCTAAAGGAAAGAAGATTTGAGGACAACGATATCCTGGTAAGCTTTGACGTCGTCTCGCTGTCCACCAGTCTTCCGGTCAGGGATTCGTTGGATATCATCAAGAAGAAGAAGTTCCTGGATGGACCTATGTTCGAGCTGGCGGAAGTGGTCCTCACATCATGCTATTTCCAATACGAGGAGGTCACAAGCAGCGAGACGGGGTTGCGATGGGCAGCCCCCTTTCCTCAGTGGTGGCCGATATCTTTATGGAGGAGTACGAGCTGTACGTTATGGAGAAGGCCCCGGGGAAACCGACGCTGTGGCTGAGGTACGTTCGCCGTATGGCCGCACGGACATGAGAAACTCGAGCGCTTTCTAGCCTTCCTGAACAGCTACCATCTGGCCATCAAGTTCACCAGACATACCAGGACATACTGTGTACCGGAAGCCGACGGCTACGGGAAGGTAGTACACGCCGATTCTCATCACCATCCTGCCCAGAAGAATGGAGTGATCAAGACCCTGACACTGAGAGCCCTTAGGCTGTGCAGCAGTTCGACCTACCTAGACGCGGAACTGGCTCTCCTCAAGGAGGATTTCCTTAGGAACGGGCACGGATCTAAGGAAATCTCTCGGACTATGAACAGAGTCCTGAGACAGCAGCGACAAGGTGGAGGCACAAAGCCGGAGAGGGCGGTGGAGAGGAGGGCAACGTTGCCTTACGTGTGAGGTGTCAGTGAGAAGATTGGCAGGATGTTTATGAGACTCGCAGTGGATGTAGCTTACAAACCCCTAGTCAAGATGAGCGACTGGCTGGGTTCAGCAAAGGACAAGCAGTGGCTGCAGGATAAGGGTGTTTACCTTCTTCCATGCGATTGCGGGACAGTTTATGTCGGGCAGACCGGGAAGAAGGTGGACACAAGAATTGGGCAGCACTGCGCTGATTACCGTCTGAGACGCACGAAAACTTCTGCTGTCGCGAGACACGGGGAGGAGTGCTCCGGACAGATGCTGTTCAACCAGGCCAGGACGCTAGCGAAGGAAGATGTGCTGGAGAGGAGGCTGGTCAGGGAGGCTATAGAGATCTTTAAGTATAAGAGTGTAGCGATGAACGGCGAGGATGGTCTAGCGCTACCTACAGTATACGGGCTGGTTCTGAGACTTCTCCGGTCAGACGGTAGAACGCGCCCCGAACGGCGGACCTGGGAGACCAATGAGCATAGAAGACAGCTGATTGGTCCGCCTAGGGAGCCGAAAGAATGGCGGAACGAGGATAAAAAGCCTGCAGGAGCGCGTGCCAAGCATCAACGGGAACATCATTCATGAACTCCTGTTCTGAACACATCGTCTGCTTACTTGGAACTCTTCTACCTCGTCGCAGCTCTTGTGCATTCGCCGGCAGCTCTCCAGTGATCTCCAGCAGGACCAGCTACTCAAGAAGCTAGGCCCCGAGCACCCGCTCGGTCAGTAAGCTCGTAAGAGCAGAAGCGCCTGGTGTAGCAGCCAGGACCAGCAGCAGTTGCAGAAGAAGAGAGTAAGGGGCACATCCAGGATCTCTAAGCAAGCCGTTGGGTCCGGACCCACAAGGGAATTGCTAAGGGGTTCTGCATTCCGGGGCTTTGCCCACCCGTCTGTCGGTCGGTACAGGTACGACCGCAGGCGGCCCCCACCACCAGGGTACCCCCACTCTGACTCTCCCCTCTCTCTTTTACCCCCTCTTCTCGCCACGCCCACCCCCCACCATGTTTTCACATGAGCACCCTCACACAACTCACCAAACACGCTCTGACACACCACCCCCCACCACCAGTACACACAAGCCTTTAGCAAACATGTCACAAAAACAGCTCACTGAAACTCTTGCCAGCAGGACACTCACTTCAGAAGAATTAGAAAAACTCTTCACCCTCTTGGCCCCTGAATCTCCCATGGAGCAGGGAGTAGACACAGCAGATTTCCCTGCCCTCCCCCCAGCACACAAACGACCCATCATTTCCAGTTCAGATAGTGAAACGGGCACCGACAGTGAAATCTTTACGGAAGTAAAATCAAAAAGGCATAAACAAAGGAAGGTTACGCCTAAACCCCAGAACAGCACCAACACACCACCCCCAGTCACTACACATAACAAGTATGAACCTTTGACCAAGATCAAGCCCCCACCAATAGTACTACCACCTCACTATACAGATGCAAACAGCCTAGTTAGAAAACTCAACACAGCCGGTTGCAAGAATTTTACTGTACAACGTTGTAAAACCGGGAACAAAATATTTGCCCAAGACATCAAGACACATGAACTCATTAGAAACCAACTGACAAATAACAAGACACAATTTTTCACCTACACACCGAAGGGCTCCCCTAAAAATCAACTGTTCGTACTCCTCGGGCTGGACTCAGACCACCCGCTGGACAACATTGCCGCGCAGCTCAACACGGAACATATCGTGTCCGTGAAAAGAATGAGCAAGACTCAAACTGGCGGTACTAGGGTCCCCATTTCCCCCCTTCTTTGTACCTTTACGCACAAATTCAACCCTTCACACCTCAAATCGATCACCTCGATCGATCAAATCAAAATTAATTTTAAACCCTACAGGGAGGACAAAGGCATCTCCCAGTGTTTTAGGTGTCAGCGCTTCGGGCACACCAAAAACAATTGTAACCTCCGCGAGCGCTGTGTCCGCTGTGGCAGTAACCACACATCCAAGGATTGTGATCGAGTCCAAAACGCCCTAAAATGCACCAACTGTGGTGAACAGCATCCCGCCTCCTACAGGCAATGTACAGCCCGGCTTCAACTCCTCGAGAAGAGCCGAACAGCCCGCCAGACTATAGTAGGCCCCCCGGCTAACATACCAACACGCACATATCGCACAGTTGACCCAGGTTTCAGCTACTCAAACGCATTCACAGGACACACATCACAATTACCCCCACCACCACCCACACAAGCAATTCCACCAAGAAACACACCCCCACAACAGAACCCCCGACCAGCTCTGCTGCCCACTCCACCAACACCACCCACTTACCAATTACCTACACAAAACACACCACCACAACACACAAGTGACGGAACACCAGCATGGGTAGAACGACTCACTAACACAATGACTGACATGATGTCCATGCTCATGTCACAAGTACGCTCACTAGTAGAACTCATGACTAAACTGATCTCGACAAAATGACCGGACACACCATACTAAATCTTAACACAAACGGACTTACTCCAAAACTACAAGACGTGGACTTACTTCTACGACAAATACAGCCCACAGTATTCATACTAACCGACACACGACTGACCAGAGGTAGTTACGCACACTTTCAAGGCTATACACTTCTCCGGCACGACATGGACAATACACTAGCCGGTGGAGTCGCCATCGGCCTTCGACACGGTACACGCTATAAACGGATAGACCCAATCATAGACCCAGACGAATACAATTCTGTTCTGACAATTATAGTAAAACTGAACAAGACGTACAAACTGACCGCATACTATCGGAGACCGAGAGGACGACTTTCACGACTGGGACTTCTCCTCTCAGAAACTTCGACAGACAGACGACACATACTCATAGGTGACCTGAACGCTAGACACACTGCCTGGCATAATACGAAAAACAACCCCGCAGGGACTAAATTGACTAAATACCCCCTGACAGTCATACACCCAGGCACACACACATTCAGACATTTCGCAGATCCCAGCATGACTTCAACGATTGACTTGCTAGTTACGCGACAACCACACGTAATAACCGCGTGCACTACACTCGATTTTATCACATCAGACCACAGGCCGGTCTTATACGAATTACACGGGCACATCCCCACACCCACAGCCACAAACTACCACTACAGCAAGGCAGACTGGCACAAATACAAACACCTCAGACACGAACACACCCCCCCTATCACACCCATACACGACACACAAACTCTCGACGAGGCCATTAAACATTTCACAGACACAATCACCTTCGCGGCCGACTCGAGCATTCCTAAGTTCGCGCCAGCACCCCCAAATCTTAGGAAACCACCACAGCACATTCTCACACTCATCAAACAACGAAATAACATCAAAAACATTTGGTACAGAACACGAGACAGGCATTATAAAACTGCACTAAACTCACTCACTACACAAATACGCACTCTCATGTCACAATGGAAAACGTCCATGTGGCATGAGAAACTCAGGCAGACACATGGTGACTTTAGGCAATTCTGGAGGCTCATACGAACACGCACGCATAAGACTAACACAGTAAAAATACACAGACAAGATACTCTACTAGACGAAAAAGACCAGGCGGACATAC
The DNA here is from genome assembly GCA_946811695.1 of Gonocerus acuteangulatus. Lineage (NCBI taxonomy): Eukaryota > Metazoa > Arthropoda > Insecta > Hemiptera > Coreidae > Gonocerus > Gonocerus acuteangulatus. The sequence goes on along the minus strand of OX328124.1, from coordinate 94,411,150 downwards.
TCGCTACCTACTACACACACGACGCTCAGACTCGCAACAAAGACCGTACACCTGAATACAGACTTACACTACAAGACAATTACATGTACGTCTCACCAAAACAACTGACAGCCATACTCAGACAGACACGAGGGAATAAATCCCCAGGACATGACAGACTTCAGTACATACTACTCAAACAGTTACCGAGAAAAGGACTACACTATCTCGTACACATATATAACACATGCCTCCGCCTCAGACACTTCCCCGAACACTGGAGACACGCTATAATCACACCATTACTCAAACCCAACAAAAAGGGCGACACACCTGAACACTACAGACCCATAAGCCTACTGCCTCATTTATCAAAAGTGTATGAAAAGATCATACTGAGATATCTGAAAGACTTTTGCGCAGAGGAGGATATAATCCCTGCTGAGCAGTTCGGCTTCCGCCCTGCACACAGTTCAGAACACCAGCTAGTAAGGCTCCAATCACACATCACAAACAACATGCTCATGAACCGGACTACAGCACTCATATCGATTGACTGTACGAAAGCTTTTGACTCTGTTTCACATAATATACTCATGCAGCAACTCAGAACTTACGGATGTCCAGAACAACTCTATAACATAATACACTCTTTCCTATACGGACGTACTATGACGGTTAGGGGCAAGCCTCTCCAGCACACACCCAATCCCCTGCGGTGTACCACAGGGGTCAGTACTCGCACCAACACTCTTTTCGATTTACACATCAGAAATCGTCGGTGAACAGTACCCAAACACAAAAATAGCCGCATACGCCGACGATATCGCGATATACAGCACATCCATGTCACATTCAAAGGCATTAAAACAAGCTGAAGAGGTTTGCGCAGACGTAGTAGACGAACTGCGACGAATACACATCACAGTTAACCCGACCAAGACAGACGCACTACTCTTCGCCTTTCATGGCAATTCAACACGAGCACGCCCCAAGTATTTCACGGTTAGAAACAAAAGAAACAAGTTAAAAAGACATATCAATTACTTGGGGATACACTTAGGAACACACCTCAGTTTTCCCACACACTTTACCAAGAAGCTAAAGCTTGTCAGGACGAAAGCCCGCTCTCTTGGTTACTTACTCAATTCACCAAACCTCTCACTCAGACTGAAGCTACTCATATACAAAGGAGTCCTACGACCGGCACTACTATACGGCACACCACTCTTTCGGTTTCTGAACCCCACCATACTCAGAACACTACAATCTTTTCAGAACCGAATACTCAAAACAGTCACACGGAGCACCTCACACAATAAACTCAAAGCCCCCGACTTACACAAACTTTTAGAACTCCCTACAGTTTCAGAATTCATAAAACGACGTCACATCAAATTCTTTGACGGACTTAAGTGCCATGACAATCCACTCTTTAACGACATCACACCACCTGGACGACCAGGACGCTGGCAAGGACCAACAGAGTTCACACGACGACTAGTAGACGTACTAGAACACAACACATTTTAGAACACACTAGGAACAATCCAACAAACACAAGATACACTGACACTTGACACGTAAGACAGTATAACTGACCTTCTTCCCCTTTCTTCTTTCTTCTACTCTCCGACTATCTTTCGTTTTACCTCCTCCTCTATCGCTGTGCCCCACACAGCACATTACACATACCTCCCTTTGGGAATCCTACACCTTTTTCTCCTTTACTTACCGCCTTCAAGTGCATTAATGCAGAATAAGGACACCTCCTCCCTCATCCTCCCTCTACCTGTGGCCCTTACGCACGCCTGTTGCGTTCGAGGTCCTTAGTTTTCTTTTGCGTTCCTGCACGTTTTCTTTCACTTTTCGCTTTCATCATGCCCTTTCTTGCATGCTTTTTATTTCTCTTTTCTCTAAAGTGGGGTTAGGAAAAAAAAAAAAAAAAAAAGTGCCAAGCATAGCTCCTGCACACCCCGAAGAGTAAGGAACACGTCTGGTGAAGCCCAATAGGATTTGGGCAAAATATAACGGCCGGACAACGAGCACCGCTGGAGAAAGAAGCCGAGACAAGATCAAGACGATGCCCCAGCGAAGGAGCCTAAAGGAGAACAAGAATTACTGAAGTAATTTTTCTTAGAGATTTATATGTGAGTCCCGTGTTGTTTTTCTTTTGCGCTAATCATTAAATTCGGTATTTAACGCTCAGGAATGATACAAATGAAAGAGGGGAGCTTGGGGAGAAGGGGGGATAGGCTTCAAGAACGAGAGCGGTAAGGATGTCCAAAAACATGTCATACAAGCAGAAAGAATGATTTTTTTTTTTAATGTAGAATTAAAAACAAATTTTTTTTTTCAGCTTGTCAATTTTGTTTTGTGCGTTTTATGCTTGAAAAGCACTATAAGCAGATAACGGCCACCGTGATGAGGTATCTTAGGAGAGTAGCAGGCAAAACTAGGCGGGACTGCGTGAGAAACATAGGTATCCGAGAAAACCTAGGCGTGAGGCCAGTAAAAGATACTCATACTCCGGGAACGCCAGGTAAGGTGCTTTGGTCATGTTAGCCGTATGGGAGATGACAGGAAAGTAAAGTGGCTGATGGAGGCAAGACCGCACGGTAAGCGACCAGTAGGCATGCATACTTATGAAAGCCATATCAAGAAGATAAGGGCAGTTCTGTACCTGCAGCAAAAAGAATGGCCCAGGATAGACAGCTTTTCAAGAGATGGGTCGAGGCTAATCCACTCCACGCTTAAAGGCACAAAGTAGATAGAGAAAGAAGAAGAAGTGTTTTTATACATTTATTTTGCAAGAAGACGTTTCATGGTAGACAAAAAGAGCGTCCATTTTGGAGCTCACCAAAAAAACATCAAATTGAGCTAAAAGATTCCTTGCTGCTGATCAGAAGAAATTGTTTGCAGAACTGTAAAATCTTCATAACGCGATAAGTAAATAAAATGTATTACTTCCAGTAAAGATATTATTATTATTATTAATTTATGGAATTACTTACTTGTGGCAGAAGGTCTAAAATAAAAACGAGCAGTTATTTCTGGTCCAAAACCTTTATTCACTTTTTTACATGTTTCCCGCCTTTATGATGCCTCTTCAGGAGCTTATAACATAAAATATTCTGCTCACATCAGTTGAAAGCTATAGACCGTCTGTGGAGGCCAAACCTCATTTTGACTCAGCCGAGTTGGGTGGAAGGTTTGGCCCCAAGGATGGGCTGTCTACAGTTTTTTATTGATATGATACAAATATTCAAAAATGTTCGGTGCAAGATTCATTGAAAATTTGGCATTCGTAATAAATAATTCATGTTGTAAAGAGTAAAAACACGTTTTAAGTGAGTTTTATTGAGATAGAGTGTTTGTTGTTGAGGATAAAGCATAAAAAAGGTTTCCCCAAGAGCTGAAATGCAGGAAAAATTGTCTGAAGAAATAAGCAGTATATAGAATGAATTATGGTGAGAAGCACCTCTGTTTTATATCCCACAAGCTATCACTTCCCACTCTCCACATTTAAATAAAGTGGAGGCATTCTGTATGCCATATTCTAACTTTTAGACTATATATTTTTATTTTATTTAAACATCTCCATATATTACCTTTCTTCAACTATATCAACATTGCAAAAAGCAACCAATTTAAAAGTGAGATAAACATAGACAAAAAAAGAAAGTTTAAAAGAACAAATTAACACTTTCGAAGTTTAAAGCTCTTATTTCTCCGATTGATATCGGCCCATCGAAAATTTCTTCAGAATTTCCCTGTATTAAATTTTTTTACCACCGACAATCTGAGGTAATTATTAATTGACACACATTTAATTGATCTTGACCTTAAACCAATATATATTTTTTCTCCTTCTTTACATTAAACATTTCGGCCAGTTTGTCATTTTCAATCTAGAAGAAAATTGAAGAGTTACACACCTGATTGACACCTTAAATTTGCCATTAAAATAAAATTATTTAACCTTTTGTCCTATAATAACTTGAAATAAATTAAATTAATTTGGTCTTTGTCATTCTAGCCCTAATATTCCACATCAACCTTGGTATTATTGCAGCTCAAGGAAGTCACCTACACAATTAAAATGAATAAATAATAATAAATTAAGCACACATTAACGCACAAAACATACACAATTTATTTAATTTAAATTTTAACGCCCACTTATACATAACACAGATTTTACGGGCGGGTTATTTACAGATTACCAGCCTTTTCTATTTGGATAGGGGTAATATATATTCTTTTTCCGAAAGAAAAACCATTACCCCAAGTGGGAATCGAACCCACGGTTTTAGGTATGGAGTATACACACACGCATATATATATATATATATATATATATATATATATATATATATACATATATACACACGCACACACATATATATATTTGTCTTGTATGAATTTTATTCGGGTTTGGGAAGACCATTTTTCACGAACCACGATTTACATCAGTTTTTGTGGTATTTCAGGAATTATTCAAAACGTCTGACACTTTTCAACTTAGAATAAAATTTCTTTTTTAACGTAGCGAAAATATGTTTTTCTTAGTTTGTATGAATGTCAAACATATGAAGTTAAGTTTGACTCCTACCGTCGTTTCAAGGTACCCAAAACGAAAAAAAAGATTAATTATATTACATTGAAAGAGGACTCAAAAAAAATGTTTAAAGGATTTCTTTGAGATCACATTCTAAACTCTATACACGTCAGAAATGTTAATTTATCAAATATGAAACAAGTGAAATTGAATGGATGATACCTGAGCGGATTTTGGTAAGCTCGTTTTCACCTGTAGCAATTAAACATGACTACAAGTGACGGTGATTCATCATCCCTCAGCGGAGAGTGATGTCTGATTACAGTCCATGTCACTCAGGTTGTCACAGTTACAATTCTACCTGTCCTCGGATCCTCACAATGGAAGAGAAATGCCTCTAAGGGAGATGAGTCCTGTATATATTCTTTAAATTATATTGGATTTTTGATGAATTGTCCTCAACTCGACATGATTTAAGTTTCATTTAAAAACTAAATGTTTACTTACAAAATCATGTCTAAAGATAAAATTACTAAATTTCTGTTTTTATTCCTCCATATTCTAAAGTAAATTTACCAAAATCCCCAAAATTAATCGAATTACTTTTCGAAAGAATTATTAGCAGGCTGTGTATATAGCAACCCAATTTATTTGGTTAGCATTCTTTTTTTGCCACGTATAAAGCTTTTCTTCTTTTCTTTCTAGCTCTATTGTTGAATGATGTACAGGGTATCTCAAAAGTAATGGTCATCCGTTGGCCAGATGATTCTCCAATGCAAGATCGGAAAAAATAACCCCCATATTGACCCCCGCAAAATTGAAATGTTATTCAAGGTCAAATTTTTTTATTGCATATTTCGAATCTACGAGTCATGAGGAAGTCAACGGCACCATTGGTCAGAAATGACTCTTTATGGTCAAAATGACCATCAACGACGTATACGTGGGTCATTCCATTCCAATTGACAAATGGTAGCCGATTTTTTTATTTTATTTTTTACATGCTCTACTAACATACCTCGCTTGAATAAAAAAAAAAAAAAAAAAAAAAAAAAAAACCAAGCATCTTCTAGTATAAAAAATAATAAGTATATTGAAAAACGATTAAAAAAATTTGTCCTTGAATAACATTTTGCGGGGGACAATATGGGGTTTATTTTTTCCGGTCTCCCATTTGAGAATCATCTAGCCAACGGATGGCCATTATTTTTGTGACACCCTGTACGTATCAAATTATTGTTACAGTCAGGTTGCCTTTGATAAAACAAAATATATTTTGATGATTTAAACCTCCCTCCATTATCCTGGGTTTCTTATCTACCCAGTAGAGAATTTGAGTAGCCAAGTAATTTTTAATGACATTTTTGCTAGAAATTTTTGAAAAAGGGTTGGATAAATTGAATATTGAAGTGATTGTGGAGAGTCAAATTGGAGACAAACAGTGGAGCGTAGGATACTATTTTTTCGGAGGAACTTTGACTGTAAGGATTGAATTTTGTAGGAAGTCTAGGACCTTTTGGATTCCAAGAGTGTTGTCATGTAAATGTGTCTTTTGTTATTAAGTGTAAGATCACATCGTCTGTCAAAAAATGTAGTCAAATTCTTTACCGTCGGTTGAGTGCTTCTCTTCTGGGTAATGTTTGAAATGAATCGTTACCGAACATTAGAAGACATAGATCGCCTGAGGGAAAAGTTTAAGTTTTTGTGATTAACTAATGCAAATAAAATAAATTAATAAAAAACATTCGTCACGCAGGTCCTGCCTTAGTAAGCTGGTTCCTTATAGATAGTGGTAATCGCTGCATTACTGAATAATTGTCTTGAAAAATCCAGTATATAGAAAAACAAAATGAATAGTTTTGGTATTTTATTTTTGTAATGGACAGCTGACTGAATTATTAATTTTCATTTAATTTTGTAATCCAGAGTAAACCCCAACTTCTAATTTACTGATTTCGTTTTTTTTACAGCACATGTTCCTCATAGGTTGGGCATAATGTGTACTGAGCTATGTTAGAAGGACGTTAAAATAACGGCCATTACGAGCAAATTTATAATTCGGTTCCAGAGTAAACCCACACTTCTAATGATTTTACTAAATTCCTAATTTCTTATAAATATATATTGGTGCTGTCAATCAAAGAAAGATCAGAAACATATTCTTGTTGATGAATATAAATTACTTTCTAAAATAATTTCCTAGGTAATGTGTTATATAACGTTCAATAACATAATTGGATTCTAAGATAATGAAATAGGAAAGTATTGGTGTAAAGAAACAAGAGCGAAGTAAACTAAGAATTTGATCTGTAAAAGTTTCCCCAAGCGTAGGAAAGGGCTTTAGAAGTTAGTTCAGAAGTCCAGGACAAACCTAATCTCAGTTGCTGGTATGGAACACAAAAAGAATAACGAGAAAACTCTTTTTCTAATTCTATTTCTGAATCTTTACACTTAGTTTAATTTATCGATTCAAAGCTACAGTTTAATCCTTAACTTGTTACATATAAGTAATGTACCTTATGATAAGAAAATTGAACTGGATGTCAAAATGATGTTTAAAATATAGGGAAATTAAGAGGGCAACCTTTACTGTTTGAAATATTTTATTTCAAGCTACAAGGTCTCATCCTTACTGCCTATAGACAACAACATAAGAAATGAAAAACTAAACTAAAATCTAAAGGAAAAGAAATATTGATCGTAATAATAAACATACATGAGCTTAATGTTTCGGTCAACAAATGTAAAACAGTAAAAGTTAGGAACAATCGAAATAATCAAACATTGAGCCCAAAGAAAATTATAAATAAATAAATAGATTGATTTGAAACTAGATCATACAAAAATCTCTACAAAACATGTCCAGACAGTTACTGAAATAAGAAAAAAAAAAAAAAAACAACCAAAAAAAAAGATTATACAAACACAGAACAAACGGAGTTTTTCGGGGCCAAGAGTATGTTTAGATGTTGTGAGTTGACTCCTAACAAACAGTTTATAATATGACGAACAGTTCGGTTCTTGCTATTCGAGAAAACTGATTAAACGATATTTTATTTTTAAGAGGAGTGCATTGGTATGCACTGGGTAGTATCTAGAGTAGCATAAATTATTCGAATATATTAATCGAATAATTGAACTCTAAATATTTGATTATATTATTAAATTGGTAAATCAAATAACAAGGCCATCTCATTATAACGTATCGCACTAATATCTCAACAAGTGACACAACTTAAAATATAACTCAACTGAAAATGTGTCACTCTAGCCTATGTAGTAGGCATAGCAATAAGACACAAAGGGTGACATAAGTGCCCATAGAGTTTTGATGGCTGATAAAGAGATATTTACCATGTCTTTCATAGTCATAACTGAAAAACATCGATTTTTGAGTTGTGTCACTTTAGAAATACTAGTGCAATATGTTCTTAAAATATTTATAATTTTATTTCATCACTTTTTCTGTTATATAACACATGAGAAAAGTATTAGATCCATAATTTTTTTTAAAAATGATAGGGTATATACACTAGCAACCATGTGTTATGGGCTCTGGTGAATCCCCTGGAGCAAGAGGATGTTTATATTTTTAGCTAGACGGTGAATAGCTCCCATGCCTTTGTGGATTATTGGAACAATTTATTTATTTAGAAACTTGTGTAACTTTCTTGCAATTCTTTTCCCTTGGTCATTTCTATGAAATATGTAACCTTTTTGTTAAATTTATTTTGTGAAGTATAGTAAAAGTTCAGTATGGGGGACTCATGAAATCAAAACAAGAAAATTTATTGTCTTTTTGTTGGTCGTCCTTATTAATTTCAAGGATCTCAAATTGGTTATTTGCCATTTAATTTTATATTTTTGCCACATCCTCCGCATGAGAATGCAAGGCGTTAGCCACTGGAACACGGGGAAACCAATTTACCTGTTTTTATTCATATAATTTCCAATATGGGTTGGGTTGGGAGTTTAAGGGCAGCTCATACGTTTATGAGGAAACCCGCTGGTTTTCCTCCTATGGAGGGAGGGAGGAAACGCGAAAATGTCTTAGAATGTGATTCTGCTTCGAATAAAAGTGCTCATTTGATTTTAGTACTAGGCGTACATACAGACCGCAATCAGTGTACATATAATAATGAGGATTGAACAACTTTTGTGAAGGCCTCATTTGTCCATCAATGAAAGGAGAGGGAAGGTTGTATGTGAGTTCCTGAGTCTCCTTCCTATTTCTTTGAACGGTGAAGGTAATGAGTAAAGAGAGGGAAGTAGGGAGAGAGTGAGAAAGAAAAGACTCGGGGATGGGGGTAGCTTTTGAAGTGGTTCCATGGTGGTTAGATGAAAGAATGCAGGAACCACTATTGAGAACCACCTTTTAGCCATCTTCCCTGCCTTAGACTGATTAGTCTCGTCAGCAGACAAGACTTCTTCACTTTTTTGACGGGACGTCGGGTTAACTCCAATACATCTGTAAGTAATTTAACATTTTTTTTTTTTATAACATTCAATAAAATTAAACATCATAAAATAGCATTAATCAATCATGCACTCAGTTCCTTAAAATTACCACAAGGCTATTACAGTCCAGATCCCATAACTTGTTTGTTTGTTTGGATAATATGGGGCGAAAAACCTCACGGATGTCACCGCCTTACCATGTTATTATAATGTGCAACCACACATCCCATGCTCCTGGTGAACGGTGTGCTTTCCTTAGGGAGCATCAGTGTCAGGATTCCCATAACATGTGACATTTTTTAGACAACAAATTGGACAATGTGGTGGTTGCTTGGACATTAAGGCAAACACAAAGCAATGATGCATACTAAAATCTTAACTAACGACTTGAAGAGGAGCTAAGACGTATGAAAGTATATCTCATATACCTGGAGCTTCAGGCATAGTCTGAGAGGCATATGCCAGATCAATGGGATGCATGTCTGATAATATGCTGCTAGACATCAAGCACTTTGTGCGTGAATGTAATATAATAAGTAGACCGGAAAAAGTCATTCTTTTCTGTCAGGACATAATAGAGCTAAAGAAACTACTGTGTCTTTGTGAACTAAAAAAAAAAAACGTAAACTTGTGTTCCTGATTAAGTAGCAGAGCACTGGAATTTCAGGGGGGGGGGGCTGAGAGCATTTAGGGATATGGAATACTAATAATCTAGAACTTGGAATAGGTAGCCAACTAAAATGCTATCACACTTCAAACAAAATATTTTTTCTGAACTAATTGATCTTATTTAATTTGTGTTAAAGGTTTTTATGACACATTTTTACCGACTATTATCTGTTACAAGTTCGTTCAGTTCCGCAGGTAAATTAACACGACGTTTGAGTTAAATGAACGAATGTATTCCGCAGGTAGGCTCACTTATAAGCTCCGTACTTTACTAAAGTTTTTTATTTTATTTTAACTTTCTGCCCCTTCTCGAGAAGGGTCATTGAGAGGCCAATGAATTATTTACACTTGTAATTTTATAATCTCACAAAAGATAATTATTTTTTGTGTTATTTCGAAGTAGTCCATTAGTTCCTCTTTAAGGCTCTTCTGGATTCCATGGGCTTCTCTTTCTTTCTGGAAAACAGGACAGTGGAGGGGAATATGTTCGACGGTTATGATGTCCTGGCAAGTGTCGCATGTTGGTGGATGTAAGCCTTGTAGTAAGTGCGTGTGGGTCAATTTAGTGTGTCCAATTCGCAGTCTTGTGAGCAACACATTATTTTTTCTGTTTTGCCGATTCATTTTCCTTCGATGATTATTTAGTTTTAACCAATCTTCAGTCCACTGGGATAGTAATTTCTTCTTGACATAATATTTTACGTATGGAGCAGGAGCTTCTTCAATAAAAATTACTCCGTCAACCTGTTCTCGAGCTGAGTTTGCCTCCTCGTCTGCCTACTGATTCAGACCAATATCGCGAAGAGCAGGGAATCAGATGAGAGCAAATGTCTTATTTAGCATTTGATAAATCGTTTCTTCTATCTTTTTGGGCTATCGGGTTCTTCGAGGTTCTTTCTTGAATAACTATTAATGAACTCATGGAGCGTGTTAAGATTAAAATTTTTTCTGAGTATTTGACTAATTGCCGTGCCTGCCAAATAGCTTCAGCGGTAAATAAACTATTGGCTAAAGTTGTTCATATAAGGGGCAACACAGTAGGCTCCTCGATTGTACAAAAAGGAAAAAAAAAAAAAAAAAAAAAAAAAAAAACTAACAAGAAGAATGAAAGCCTAACATATTTATTTAAAAATTTTCATTAAGAGAGAAGTAAATATTTGAAAATGTTGTGAATGGATGAGCATACATTCTTCTGAGCTTTATCAGGATGGTTTTAATTAATCTTACAAATAATCTCCCCTTTTCCGAGAATTTATAAAAGCTTTTCCCCCTCTCCTGATGAATTATCCTTCTCTCGCACACAAATTTTCACGGTCCCTTAACGACGTATTTTCATTACAAACCCGTAACCGTGCTCACGGTTATCAAGATCTTCGGAATTTTTGTCACTAATGACTTTATCTAACAAGGGCTACAATTAACAGTGTTTTTTGTTGTTTTTACATTTTTAGATGTTTACGCATGGTAGAAAAAAATGTTCTACTTATTTTATCTTTTATAAAATAAATTAAAAACTCAACCAATGCCAGAAATTAGAATCAGCTGACTTTAAGCAGAATATCCCAAGTTGTCATAACCAGGCTTAGAATGGGACACTAACTACTCAGGCAGAAAAAATACAAAAGTGGTCTGTTCAATAGACACCATACATTTATTGTTATGTATTTAAACATGCTGAGTCCGAATCCAGAGTCCTTTCGACCACATCAAGTCAGGTTGAAGAGATTTTGAAAGTCCAATTTTTTTGTTTGCGAAAAGTGAATTTCTGAATGAACGGAAAACATGTATTTTATGTTATATGTAAGTAAAGATATTCCGGCCCACGGAACTTATTAACGTAGTACTCTAGTTCTCGGAAGCCACGCGTATTTTTGCATTTTGTGTAGGAACGCAAAGTGACCTTGAAATGACCTTGACGAGAAGAAAAGAAAAAAACACATAAATGGGCGTAAACGTTTCTGTTCCTTACGATCTGCAGTCAAAAATTCATTTTTCGGAAAATGACCACACATTTGTCCTTGAAATGACCTTGGATTCGAATTCAGCGACCCTCAAAACCATGGCGGTTCTAGTTATTCCCTCTTAAACGACTTCATAAGAAATTTGACTTTCAAATGCCCTTAAACCTGATGTGCTGGAGTGAATCAGACTCCGGGTTCGCATTCAACGTGTCTAAATACATAAGAATATATGTATGGTGTCTTTGGAAAATATCACTTTTCTTATTTTGTGTACCTGTGTAATTTTACTATACGCATTAGTTAAAGAGAAACCTAGGGAAATCAAAAATACATTGTTTCATGAAATACAGAATACAGATAGAAATTACATAATATACACTCGATTATATGGTGGTACTTTTTATTTGCTTTATCTAAACCCAATAAAGAAAGTTTTTCAAGTTTTGCTGGGCATAAGTAGAAGTTAGATATTGCCTCAGACATTTCTCCTTATTTTTATTGAACTTTCCGCTGTGAAGCACTACGTTGATTAAACTTTTGTAGATAAATTGGTAAATGGTGTTGTGGTGTTCATTCGTCTTTAGTGATATACGATTGTGCTTTCCAGGCCAAGATTGATGTTCAACTGGCTATTGATTTTTAGTGGGCTTAAGTCTTAATTTTTAGCACATTCCGAAGGAACGTAATTGGGGTCCTTTTCACACAACGCATTATGTAACTGTTGGCATTATAGGAGAAATTTAAATACAAAAAAAGTATGCTAATAAATCAAAATAACAGGTTATTATTTAAATTTTATTGTCAATTATAATTAACTCAGAATTTTGGAACCGGTTATCTATAGGTCACCGCCCTTTTCTTTTTTTATTAAAGAAAAGCCACCACCCCATAGTGGGAATCGAACCCATGACCCTTCACATGGATTGCTATGTGCTCACGCCTTAGCACTCACGGCCACCGGGCCTCCATATAAAAACAACATGTTATATAAGCAAATAAAACTATGAATATAATGATGAAAATATTTTGTACAAATGACACAAATAAAATACTTCAGGTTATAGTAAATAAAAATATAAAAAAAATAAATAAATAAACAATAAAAAAAAGATAAAAAAGAGCCTACAGCGATATATAAGCGAGTAAAAAAAGTTTCCTAAAGTCTTTATCTATCCTAAATTTTATAGATCATAAATTAACTCTCTTTTCTTCTTTTTTTTTTTTTTTTCTTTTTTTTTCTCAACCATAGTAACCCTATAGTAACAAGTTTCATCATAAGCAATCAGAGTGTCGGAGTGAAACGGGTGCCCATTGCGTAGTGAAAATCATGAAATGAAAATGTGCCAAAACAAAACTCGTAAATGTATCAACTGCATCAAATTCAATCTCACAGAAATCCAGAAACTAATAGCAAATACTGACTACGACAATTGAAACAGTGAGTACAACTAAATTAACTCTCTTAAAATGTTTAATACACACACACACACACACACACACACACACATATATATATATATATATATATATATATATATATATATATATATATATATATATATGGGTCAATGTCTAGTAAAATTCACATACCTGCATAAATTTCAAAACTGACGAAAACTTTTCGACTCGATCGGCCTCTTTGGAGAACGTAAAATTCAAATTTGTTCTGTTTAATTCAAAAATCTATTTAAAAAAATACTTGATATTGGTTTCTATCGACCTCTAACTTCAAAATATCTCTAAAAAGCGCTCGTGGAAGCAGATTAACACATGCTCGTAAGTTCTAATTTTTCGACACGGAAATGTCGCCAATGTGTTCCAGCAGGTAGATTAAGCTGGTTAATGAACTTGGCTTTTTGTTTCATGCAGATTACTACAATACATTTGAATGACCTGTTTTGTTGTAGCCTATGGGCTCATATGGAACGTCGACATCTTGTACCAGCACTTAGTTGGGCGTATTTTGTTAACATTATAACCGGATTATCTTTAAAACAGGGACACAAAACGTTTGAAAGGGAGATATTAGATTCGCTTTTACGATCAGTGTTAATCTTCAATCCCTTTCTGCTATACCGTTGGGATCTCTTGAGCTATTATGAACATTGTTTAAACCTCAAAGTGCAGCAGATTCTGGTTGCACTTCTGGTGACCCGAATTTGACCATATTTGGCTTTGAAAAGTGGCTAGAGATTATCTGCTTTGCTTGTCAATATTACCGTTGTATTTCCGTGAAATGGGAGCCGAGCCAAAGCATTGCCGAATAGAAACAAAAACAAACCATAAATCCTAATTGGACAGGGCTTCCTTCCTCTTTCCTGATTGCATTTTAATGAATCAGCCAATTCATTCAACGATATTTGAAAAAGTTTGTTTTTACTGATAACAGTATGATACAAGTATTTATAAAGATAAGTATTTAGCTTGATGAAATATAGAGAAAAACGCTCCAAGAGTCCTCCCTCTCATGTTTCTTGAAGTTCTTAAACCCTCGACAAATCAAAAATTTAGCGCGTCTACTCCCTTTCTCTATAATGAGAGAACCAGCTTGTGAGGTTCACCCCATCACAAAACAATTTCACGTCTCTCTCTCTCTCTCTCTCTCTCTCTCTCTCTCTATATATATATATATATATATATATATATACATATTGTTGGGGTTAATTAAATTGCCTGTATATTGGTCAGAAGGTCCCAACAAATAATAGGCGTGCTCATAAAATAATAAATATATTCCTCTTGAATAAATAAAATAATAAAACTTAACTTCAATAGATAAATAAATAATAAGACGACTGTCAATAAATAATTGTTCATAAATAAAGTGTTCATAAATTAGAAGAGACTAGTAGAGAATGACGTCACTTAGGCTGATGTGTAGATCTCCATGCGGAGAGTTGGTAGCCGGGAGCTTGGATCACGCTGGTACTGCTTGTACCGAGAAGGTAACCTAGGATTATCGCAAGCTGCCTTAAATCTAGTAAAAAGTTCAGTACTTTCGAATAAATCCCAGTGTACCGAGATGTTGGGCCGGTTTTGGTGGTTCTCTCGGAGCAGGCAGCAGGATACAAATTGCTAGGAGAACGACACTTGTCTTAATCTGCTGAGATGCCGAATCCTCCGGTTATCTGCTCACTATCTGATACTAACTCCTTAACTAACGGTAAAAATTATTCCCGCGGGAAAGCTCCATTAAAACTTTAGTGTAGCGGGCTTTTCTCCCGCGGCAAAATTTAATTAAAAACCAGCTCCGCTACAATATATATATATATATATATATATATATATATATATATATATATATATATATATATATATATATATATATTGGTCTGTTCACTTTCCAGCTGGCTCAAAAATGGCTCGATTTTGATGAAAGGTACGAAATTACTTTGTGTAATTTGAAAAGTCATGTTCGATGACCAGCAAAATTCTTCCTCCGGAACGTTCTTTTTTTTGGTTGAAATTTACGCGGCAAAAATCGTAACGCTTACGTTGTGGCGTTACTAGGCCAACGGGTATATGTTTTATAAGGACTGTGACGCGGTAAATCTAATGATACAATTCCTAACGCCATGACTATGGGAAGATTTTCGAATATATTGTTATATATTGTGAAACCTATTGGTCAATCGTACTAAATGTAAAATCTGTTCGAAAGCTTATAGAAGTTTCAACAAACACGGTTGAAATCCGATTTTGATAGTGACCTCATTCGGATAAATATATTTTCCGCTTAGGATACTGCCAGTATCATGCTTTAAGTGCTTAAGAATTTGCTACACTTTTAGATTTCATTTTAAATTTTCGCAAGTGATTACATTATTCAAGAAAGACTAAGACAAAACATTAACTGTTTTTGTTTTTTTGGTTGGATTTAAGGCGTGTCAACCGTTGAGGTCATTAACGCCAATTAACTGTTTTTATTCTATGCTTTCCAAATTACGTAAGGGATAAGAACGGAAATGCGCTAAGATGACGCAGTTCCTCTGAGAAGCACTTTTGACATCTTTAAGGCTAAAAGTATATTAAAAAATTTCAAATAATATAAATACTAACCATTTTATTTATCCTTTTTATTTATTACTTTATTTGTATTTATGTTACTTTAAGAGCTGCACAGCAATGGTGATCTGCCCTAAAAGAATATTTATTGTAGATGCTTTATTTGCAGATGCTTCCCTTTAACTGATGGTATACCAGTGGTGGACATATTTTTCTGGCATTTACCTCGTAGAAAACGTGCAGACTGCAGGACTCCTAAGTTCTAAGTCTTATGAGATAACCATTAAATATTGAAATATATGAGCGAAAATATTGGGATGTCAATGGAATATCCATTTCTTCAAAGGGCACCATTGTAAGATACAATGCTTAGTTGCGTGCAAATAAGGTCGTATTTTAGTATGCTGTGTGAGTAATAAACTTTACAAGTCGTATGGGTCGTTTAATGAAGTCTGTATGTAAATGTTTTATCGTGAGAGTTCGTATTAAATATTTTCTTAATCTTGCTGTTCTTGCTTCCTAATTATTTAACTGTATGGAAGTCATGAAGAGGCCCATCCGAAAGCGGGCTTTGAGGCTTTACAGCAAGAATAAACAAGTATAATAGAAAAAAAATAGATAGATAAATAGGTAGATAAAAAGTCCAATCCGCAGGAACTCTGCCATCTTAGCGCTTTTCTGTTCTTATCCTTATTGTAAATCAGAAAGGTTAGATAAGAAAAAATTAATGCTTTTTTATTAATTTATCTCTAGAAATGTAAAAAAAAAAGTAAAAGAGTAAAATGAAATCTCAAAGCGAAGCGAGATCTCAGGCGCCATGACTGGAAACTGACAGTATTTTAAGCGAAAATTACTTCCTTTAACTGGCTTCGAGATATATAATATTATATTTGAAAACCTCAAGAAAAATCAAGTTTTTTTTCTTTTTCCAAAGACAACGGTTATAGATATGGCTTTGGAAGTGGTATCATCAGATTTACCACATCCAGTCATTCTTAAAAAGTGAACCTGGATGCCTAGCAACGCCAAAACATAAGCGTTTTGTGCGCGACATTTTCTTCGCAGTTTTTCCGTCCATGACCATGTCCCAACGGTGTGGACGGATTCTGCCGTTTTACCAAGCTGACCTTTTAAATTACGCAAAGTATTTTTCTAACAAATTTTATTAAAATCGGCTTATTTGTGACGCAACTGCAGAGCGAACACACACACAAATTCGAACCACCGTTATTATCCGTGCAACCTCGGTAGGGGTAGCATAATATGCTACAGTGATAAAATGTGATGACATATTATGCGATCACATATTATCCTGTACAAGCTTTCATCTATTAACAGTCTCAGCTCAGGCTTTCCGGCTAGGTACAAGTTCTGATCCAAGGTGCTTCTGTTCTCCATAGAATGTCTTATGACTTCTGTAGATTGGACCGATACTTAATTCGTAGGCTGCTACGGTCCAAGTCATCACAAACATTATGGTCTGCTTGTTTTCTCATGGTTACGTCTGAAAATCAATCTCAGATGCAAACCTGACGAAGCTAGCAGTATGACTGGCGAAGCGTTGCTGAAGAAAATAATGACACGGTCAAAAGCGGAAGACCACGATGTTTGTGAAGATCCATACTTCTCTATTTCCGCTTGCACGTGTTTTTAAGAAAAAATGTTATAATGTGAGAGTCAGCAATTTCAACACATATTGTGGGCTTTGCTCCTTTACAGAGAGAGGTATCTATTAATACCTCGTTAGAAGATTAGTTTATTTTTATAACTGAAGTTAGAACTAAACGGCAAAGTTCATTTATTTTTTCCATCCACAAAACTTCAAAGGCAAGGGAGTGACGTCACACGCTTACTATTAAACTAATCTTTCCAGGGTCTTCCTTGATCCTAACTAAATCTATTTCCATGCTAATGTCCAATTAACAGGGGAAGAGCATCTCACAAATACATTTAAATGGATTCCTTTGACTTATTTACTTCCAAAGACAAACATTGTCGATTCTAATTCATGCTTACTCAGAGGCTATATGAGCCATGTGAGCCGTCGAAACTCAATGGTATGCTATTGTTCTTCTGGAAGGAACTAAATCTCTTCCGCTAACTAAATCCGGCTTTGAAAGCTCATTCAAATTTACTCAGGAACCCTGTTCAATATACCTTCCTCTAGGGACATTTAATGAATAGGAAGTGGGATTGTCTTTTCACATTTCAGTAGTTCAGCTCTTCAGCAATTGGTAAAATTGTTATTTATTACTACTCACTTAAACTTCAAACCTTAATTAAAAGTTTATATTTTGAATAAATTAATTATTATCATGAATTACTGTCCTCCGTGCGTCACACAGTAGGCCAGATTGCACTTTTGCCTTAAAAAAATTGAAATAACCCTTAAATTGATATAGTTTATATCGACAGAATGACGTCAAACCTATCCCAATGCAATCAGAAGCCTTTCTGGATTATGTTCTCCAAGTGGGGACTTGAATATTTACGTTAAAGTGAGCTAACGATATTTCAATGCTCCAAAACGGTTTATCTCAGACTCTACAATTGTCTGCGATATATTGTCTTGGTGACTAAACGTTTCCTTTCAGGTATTCATTAACGATTATGTCGGACTCTACACAAGATAAATAACATATTTTATTATTTTAAGTGATCTAAACATGTTTTAAAATATCTACTCGAGATTTTTCTTATTAAAATATTTTGTTATCAAAATTGAAAAATGCATAAAAAGTTACGCATAAAAATGCAGGTTTTCTTACCACTAAAAAGTGGCTTCAAAAGACGTTTTCTTGTTATCCTAAAAGAATCAGGTGCGTAAAAGCGCGTAACTAATCAGGAGAAATTTTTAAATGTGGTGAAATTTTTATTTGTATTCAACTTACGGTTGACATTTAAAAATGATTCAAGAGATGCGATTGTCCAGGAATTAGAAAGATCCCTTTTGGCATTTTGATCACTGCCACAGATCACCTAGACATCTTTTGTAAAAAATAAAAAAAATAAAAAAAAAATAAAAAAAAATGCAAAGGCAGTAGAGCAGCGATGGAAATTGTGTTATCGCAATGTATACACATTTCCAATGATTAATAGGGCTTAGTTGAACCGCGACTTTATAAATATAATTTTAAAATACGTGAATTATAGAACGTGGTAATAAAATCTGTAAATTTAATAATAAAAAATAATTTAAAGGTATTAGTTAATAGTAAATAAGTATAATTAATAATAATAATAATAAAACAAACAGTACTGCTTGATACCGCCAGAACGGTAAGAAAATATTTAAATGAACGTCCATAAAAAAACAAAAACAAAAAAAAAAAAACAACAATTCTTTCGGTTGGAAATAGCCCCCGAAAGAATTTATCCCAGGAGACTGAGGAGAAAACCCCCCATAATAATAATAATAACAATTAAATAGTAATTTATTAGTAATGCTTTGTGAAAATTAATAATTCTAAGTAAAAAAAAAAAAAATACTGTAGTATTAATAAATAGTATAAATACAATTTAATACTAAAAGTATTGTTTATTTTATGTCGAATAATGATAAAATGTATAGTAAAAATGACAATTATTTAATAGTAAAATAATAGTAACATGAATATACCATACAAATCAATTCCTATAACCCTTACAAATTCTTATCATTATTCATGCCCGCTAAAGTCATGCCTATGATAATAATAACCACAACGAATGTTGCTTTATGTCTTTTCCTTTTCTAGAGTGATGTTTATTCGTTTCTGATAGACAGTTATCAGAGATTTCATGTTTCCCCGATAAACATGTCACCTGGACCACTCTGCGTCAGGAAGGGATTCATGCAGATACTGGTGTCTCCTTGAGGGGGATTTACTTCCACAGCGATTCGTTCTTTTTGAACATCACCACGGGTAAATAGAAATGTAATTACAATATCCGTGCTTACAACATCCATTTTGCAGTCCGAATAGAGTAAGGTTGGCCCTGAGGAAAACCAAAAGAGTAGGCAGTAAGAGAAGTAAGAAATTCATTCGAGCTGCTTGGCTCGCTTCCAAGAAAGGTTCGAAGAAGGCCAGAGGAAAATACAATACATCGGGTTGGGGGTGGTATTTTTCGAGCCCAGAGGATGGAATTGTTTCTGGAAGCTACTTCAAGTATAGAACTTCAAAAATATTATACTTTGAATGTATATTATGCTTAATTTGTAACTCTTTGATATTTACCTAAGGCCATATAGTATTACCAATTACCAATATCATTAAAGTAGAATGTATTCATAAATAGTAATTTTATTGGTTCTCGGAGGCCCGTTGGTCGTGAGTGATAAGGCATGTCCACTACATACCTAAGGACGTGGTTTCGATTCCCACTTGGAGTAGTGACTTTTCTTTTGGGAGATAATAAATGATAACCTTTAGATAATCTGCCCCTAAAATATTTATCATTTATAAGTGGATGTTAAAATTTAAATAATAACATTTTCCCGATATTTGGCACAAACGAGTACCAAAGAATAAGTGTGTGATGTGTTATTTCGAGAAGCACTCATATGGCCAGCAATAGCTACCTAAACTAAACTAAAGTGCAATGTAAAAAGCAATAATAGGTCTTATATGAAACGGGTTATGCAGAAAATAGGAATAATGGATACCAATTCACTGCTCTCAGGATAAACAAGAATCCAGGTAGGAAAATAAAGTATTCATAAACAAATATATATATTATAGCTGGGGCAGAAGCAGCCAAACATCACAATTATTTATTAGTGTTCCGATTCATGGTGATGTACGCCTAACATTGTGCGTTTAATAATTGAATTATCTATATACTATTATGAAATGGAAACAGTACGGTAACAGCTGACCTTTTATCGTCCTAGCATAGCATGCTGCCTAAGCATGCTCTCTTAAAAACCGCTCTACAAACACTTAAACATTTTATTATCAAAAAAACTTGTGTCAATGCAAAATTTCAAATTTTTCTGTCAAGTGATTTGGGCTGGGCGATGATAGGTGAGTGAGTGAGTGAGTGAGTGGTATTTGACAAATATATAGTGGATTCAGTGTCACATCGTCGATACAAATGGAAAGTATCGAATGTGAAAAGTGGTTGGTACCTACCTTATTATTTATTTAATTAGACTTTATCCAAATTTGTTAGCTTGATTTTCTGTAATTGATAATTATTTTCCTTTAATTTTTTGGGAGGTTGCCACAATGTACATCAGTCGAACAGCAATCAGAAAAATTGAAAATGAATTTTTTTTTTTTTTTTTTTCACATTCGACATTTTGCATTAGTATTGACAACATGCCCGGTCGTGAGAAGTAAATGCGTTAGCCGCGAATGGCCTATTCTCTAGAAGCATAAGAACATTTCTTCAATTCTATTCTGTCTAAAACTGTATTATTATTACCTTTTTAAGTAAACTGGGAATAGTTGGGATTCGGCTAGGAAAACATCAATACGATTTGTGTAAAGAAATCTATATTCAGGACGTTTCGGCTACTCTTTTGTAGCCTTCGTCAGCAATGAAGGTGCCGGGAGGCGGAGAAAGACCAAAGTTAACAATTAAGTAACCATAGTGAAAGTATACCCGTATTATACTTTCACTATGGTTACTTAAATGTTAACTTTGGCCTTCCTCTGCCTCCCGGCGCCTTCATTGCTGACGAAGGCTACCAAAGAGTAGTCGAAACGTCCTGAATATAATTTTTTTTTTTTTTACAAAAAACGTATTGTTGTTTTCCTAGCTGAATCCCAACTATTCCCTGATTGCTTGTCACCTCGACGGCTAATTATCTAATCTTTTTAGTACAGATGGGTAGCAGGACTTCTGAGGTAGAAATATATCAGTGAATGAAATATGTAGTCTACCGTGAGTAGAGCCTACTGTGTTTACTTTGATTTCACGAAGCTGATTGCAATGCCCTTCAGCAGTGCTCTATTTATCCGCCATTTACGAAGGAACGATTCATTAATCAAGTTCAATATTGTTTTAAGTTCAATATTGTTAGCATTTCTCAATCTCAATGTTGCAACCCAGTTGTAATATTGGGATTTGCTCTTTCACTTGATTTCATGTAGCCAGTTATATATTGTTAGAAATTCTGCTTAATAATAATAATTTGGTGTTCTCAGACTACTACTACTTACTACTCTCAAACATTATTAAAGTTTTTAATGAAGAATTATTCGCAAATGCACTCTTCCAGCGCAAGTAAAAATAAAGAAAGCATTTATGATTATAAAGTAAGAATACTTATTTATTCATGGGTAACGAAAACCGAGTAGTAATTGTATTTGCAAAAAAACGTCTAACGATCACAAATACTCTACACGGAAGAATCTAAATATAAAATTTAACCTTATCTTCTGAGACCCTATCTCCAGTATTTTAAGCTATTGTCCTCCGGTTTTCTTAATCTAATATTTCCTTCTTTCATTACCGTTTTTACCTTAAATTCTGTATTTCAAGAACCTTTAACGGAACCTTCTTTTATCAAGATGAAATCTATTTCATAAGATGTAGCTTTAGCCAAGTAGTTTTTTTTAGCAAATATATTGTTAAAGGAGAGAAAACATTTTGGAGGAACTATTCATGTTTTAATAAAATACTATATAGGAGCGACACACATTGACGCAAACGTTTCTTCATCATGTACACCTATTTTATGAAATAAATAAATAAATAAATATATATATATATATATATATATATATATATATATATATATATATATATATATATATAAATTACGAAGAGATTGACTTACTGAAAGACCAGTCTCCACTTTCAGGACTCGCGCGATTATTTTGCGCTTTTAATTGGCATAAATGTGGACTTTTTAATATTTTAATAAACAAATAAATAAATGGAACATACCTATACGCCTTTGTACGCAGAATATCAATATGAATTTTATTCTTGATTGAGTAAAATATGTCAGAACTTTCATGCTGATTCGATTTTTATTTTTACAGGATTGGACGGCAGGTCTGCAGAAACTAAAGGTACAGTACGTTCATCTGACATTACTTTTCCTTACATAATATTGGATATAGTCAGCTTCTGTAATGATACTTGTGAACTTCCTTGTACGTTGTATTTTGAATGGAAGAAGGGAGTTATTTCGATAGGTTTAGTGCAATTGTTTTACATTAAAGTCATTGCCTTAAATATGGAGGGAGCCTCCTGTCATTATACACATTAAAAAAAAAAAAAAAAAATACTCTGATGAAGGGTTCTAAACAACATTATGTTATCATTAAAAAATCTTCTATTCATAAGATAAACAACAGAATAATTACTCCATATAAAATAAAGACTATAACAATACCTATTCAAAATCCAGAACCATTAACTCATTAGAAACCGCGTGTCTGCTGATCGTTCCCCTGGAGCATGAAATGCCCAACTCATTAGAAACCGCGTGTCTGCTTATCGTTCCCCTGGAGCATGAAATGCCCAACTCATTAGAAACCGCGTGTCTGCTGATCGTTCCCCTGGAGCATGAAATGCCCAACTCATTAGAAACCGCGTGTCTGCTGATCGTTCCCCTGGAGCATGAAATGCCCAACTCATTAGAAATCGCGTGTCTGCTTATCGTTCCCCTGGAGCATGAAATGCCCAACTCATTAGAAACCGCGTGTCTGCTGATCGTTCCCCTGGAGCATGAAATGCCAAACTGGCTTTACCCAGATTGCCGCTGGGTGTAGATGTATGTTTTCATATATTTGCCCATGAATCATTGTTTGCTACAGTATAATATCTAATACTCCTGCATTAGTTATAGTAGAATTGTTTGAGTAAGTGTTTTGAAGCTTAGTTAAGTATTCTTTAAAGTATTGTTTGCACAATTCTATTCATGATGATTAGTATTTGTTTTGTATGTTATGAAGTCTATCTCGATGTTCCACGCTGTCAATAGTATCCCCGATGTTATTTAAGATAGATAATACTCCACTTTATCAAGCCAAAAAGCTCTTTTATTTTACATGTCGCCAAGTTATTTCTCTGGCATCTTCTTTCTACACAAGAGATTTTATTTTGTAGAAATATTACCAGAAAATTAAAATTTCCTAGAATCTGTTAATACATAATCATTCATATTTGAATTTGGATTCCGTTGAAACATAGAAACATATTTTAACTAAAGCGACGTGCCTTTAGAAAGATAAATACATTCCTAGGATCGTTTATGAAGTTCCAAAACCTTCAAAAAAGTATTGGGCGAGCTAAGGTCGCATATTTTAAAATTGGGAAATATTTAAAATTTTAAGACTTTATAAGTTTGACATCTGCCCGTCAATTTAAGACCCTGTCGAATGATTTTCTCTGTCAAATGTGGTTTTCTGATGATCTGTTTCTGTGATCAAATCATCAAGACATCCTTTTGTTCGATTTCTTAGCTGAAGAAGAAGAATACAATTTTCTGGCAGGAAATCCCAAATATTCAGAACTGGCTCCATGGCGTTTTGTTTTTATGATTTTTTTTCTTTATTTTAATTTTTAATAATTAGTTGTCAAAGACTAGAACAGGAAGACTATTAGATTAGGCAATTTCCAACGAGGATCCTCCGCTGTCCTGCCAAAGAGATGTAGGTTATTGAAAGTTTTAATTAACCCCTTCTTTAAAGGGAATAAAAAAAGTTCCGAATTAATTGAAATTCTTCTCGTTTCTCTAACAATAAGTGCGGCACTTGACCCAACATTTCGCTCCCTCTCCTTCTTCTCGTATCCATTTTATATTTTTTTTAATAAACATTAAAACGACTCTAATTAAATTGTTGAAATTATTACTATATGTACAAAAAAAAAAAAAAAAAAAAAAAATTGAGAATTTGTCACTCTTGCCTAAAGGAGAGGGAATAGCATTAAGACAGGAAGAGTGACATAAGAACCTGTGACAAGAAGGTTCATGTTTGATAAAGAGATATTTACCAATTTCTTTCATAGTATTTGTCATAACTTTAGAAATACTAGAGCGATATAAGTGTATATATAAATATCAGTAACTTAACAGGGCCGAGATGGGCAGATACTATAGAGGTATCTGATTCATGGCCAAACGGCAGACTAGGGAGATAGTGTGGCCAGTACTATGCTCCGGCCGCCTGATTTTCCCCTTTGCAGGTAACACTATATAAATTAATTAAATACTGGGTTGGCCTAGGGACGGTCAGGGAGGCTGACATAAACGAAGACTAGATAAAAAAATCTTTAGTGCTTGCTCGTTATTTGAACTCAGGTCCTCCAGCATATTTGTCGATAGCGCCACCACTGAGGTAACCCCTCTTTTTGTTATAATTCAGAATAATTGCATTTTAGCATATATTATGCTTCTCTATTAGGAGAAAAAGAGGCTTACGATTTTTACGAGAATTTATTAGCCATAAATGATGACAGAAAATGTTCATGATCATGAGGGTACGTCGTTCAAAAGTGTATATATTTTTCAAATATACATATACAGATAGTTCAGTATGGTTGGGCTGCAACTTATAGAAAAAATACCCAATTTTTAAGAAATTCAGCAACAACAAATTAATACTCAATTATTTTTCCACCCAAACCAATTACTTTTGTTCTGGAGTAATACACAACTTCTAATGTACCCATTTTATTTCTATACAAGACATGTTCCTCATTATTTGGGCATGATATCTACTGCGTTTAGTTACATGAATGTATAAATATAAATATATAATAAAGAAACCGATTCAGTTTATATTTTTTCTCTTGAGATGTGCACAATTACCTAATGCCAAGTATCGTTGCAATGTAACAAACATTTTTACAGTCAGGAGCATAGCAAGAATTTTCGTCTGGAGTAAGTCCCCTCCACGATGGACGCATATAGCTGATTAAAACTGTCCAATCATTTTTTGCGGGTGAGGGAAAGTTTCGAGAAAGAAAAAGAAATATTGTGGCCACCATCGGGTTAAGACTTCTCTCTCTCTCTCTCTCTCTCTCTCTCTCTCTCTCTCTCTCTCTCTCTCTCTCTCTCTCTCTTTCTCTTTCTCTCTTTCTCTCAACTTCAAAAGTGCATCCTTAAAGAAAGACAACCTGGGGGAGGCGATTTGAACTAGGAATGAAGGATCTTCCGGAAGCAAGAGACTCGAGAAGTTTTGGCGAAGAACATTTTACTGCAGCCGAACTTTTAGTCGTGACTTTGGATCGTAAAAATGAATAATTGAACCAACCTCTGAAAGTTTTCTCTAAAGATTATAATTTGAAATTCAATCTCGGATTCGCGCTAGAAAATTTTAGCTTTTACTACTTGCAAGTGGGGACTTCGTAAGATTGTTATGTTTTATTTAGTTAAAAAGCTGGAAAGATTTAGAACTTCAGACATTATTTTATCACTAGTGTAAAACTTTTGCCTCTTTTGAGGAAAACTATATAAAAAAAATCTCAAAACACTTAGAAACACACATAAAGGATTGTCAGAAGTATATTTATTGACAGGTATATCATATTTCAAGATTTTATGTACCACTCAACGGAAGAATGTAACTGAAGATGAAGGACAAAATGTATACAAATCAATCCAACCACCTAATTTTGTGTATTCTTCAAACCTATTAAAGAGTTAAACAGTAATTAAGTTTTCCTATATCCCAAAAACCTATAGGCATCAATAATATTATCCGCACAAACAGATATTTCAAATATCTTCAGAGTATTTATTTGTCACGTACTCAAACCTACACAATATCAACTGCATCCAATCCATTTTATGAAGATTTAATATGCACTACCTTATAGCATTTATTTACCTGCTAATTACATTCTTACAAATGAAAACCCAAGGGTCGTTTCAGTAAGACAATGTTGAACCAGATTCACAGCGAGGATTGAGACAATGAAGAACAGTTAGGAGACAAAGGCAGCAAATATTAGATGGTGTGCTTAAATATTCCATTGTCACTCTCAGTTTACAAAAAGGACAGAGAAAGAGAAGTAGAAATACATTTCCAAGTGAGAACCTCGATGTAAAGTTTTATTTATAACTTCTACAATTAATTAATCAATTGTGAAGGCCTAAATTAGAATTGGATCGATTAGGATGTAAATGAAATTCTAGACTATTGAATATAAATGATTCACGTTAAATATAAAACAATGGAATCTGCGGACCAGTTGGAATATGTAATAAAACTCCTGAAGTACCTGGTTGACCTCCTCTAGCTTTGGGTTCGTTTTAAAAGGGGCCTGCCTTTAGCAATATATATATATATATATATATATATATATATATATATATATATATATATATATATATATATATATACATGGCTTCCCAACTTCATCCGATCCGAATCTCGGCCGGTGGCTTACTTGTTTCATGGCCGATTTCCGACTGATGACGCAAAATGGAACGAAACGACATATTGTGTTTCAAAAGCGTCTACAGTTTCTACATCTTGACCGATTTCAATCTATTTTTTTTTAAATGAAAGCTAATCAAAATTAGATCAACTTTGTCAATTCACATTTTTGTTTCCCTTGTTTATTAAATTGCATGATAAGATGTTTATAATCATCCAATGTTCTTATAAATAATTTTAAAATATGAATACTAAAGCTTCTCTTATCGTAGCATAACAGTTAAAAATTAACTGTCACACTAAGATTTATTTTTTCAGGACTATCAGTCCTGAAATATATCTATTTCCAGAAGATTGATTGCCCTCTCCAATCCTCCTTCATACCACCAACATTCAACCTAATCGAAGGTTTCTACGCTTATTAGGAGGTATTTCATAAATTAATTACTCCTTTTAACTTCACTAAGAGAACATTACTGACGAGCTGTGACTGAATCGGATCGGGACCAATGTAGGCACTCACGTCGGCCTTTGTCGGTCAAACAAAATCGGTTTGGATCGGATCGGAGAAATGCGGGCCCAATGAGGTGCAGCCTTACTCCCTTCTACTCTGACCAGTGACTGGAGCTGAAGAGAGATTGGTAAGCCAAAGACATTGGCGCAGTTGAAGGATGGGAATGCCATTGCTAACACTTTTTTGGTGATTGCAGAATATCTCTGGGCCACTGTCTTGTGAATCACCTTGTTGGAGAGAGTAAGTGGGTGACTTTCTTAGGGACAGGACTTCAGGATTTTGGTGAGGGGAAAATTTTGGGTGGAAATATTGGAATCTGGGTGATATAACATCTTTAACCAGTGGGGTATTGAGGCCTTTATGGATGTTGAGGTTGGACACGTAGAAGTGAGTATTGACGAATATTCTAAAGACTTTGGATTGAAATGTTTGGATACGTGTAATGTTCGATGTTCTAGCAGTTCCCCAGTGTTCTGATCCGTCGTGATTAAATTAATAATTAAGCAGATAACCACTAATCCTAACGCACTGATTTTTCTTGGTTTTATCACACCTTTTCCAATACTTTTGAATATCAAATTTCGTTAAATGAGACCAAAGCGTACAATATTTCTGGTTAAATGCCTTGCCCAATCAATTGTTGAAGAAGTGCAGAATAATTACACCACGAAGGAACTTTCATGTTAACACACACATACGCGCGCGTGTGCATATATATATATATATATTAGAGAGGGTTATGTTTGTGCTTACTGGATAGAATGGAAGTGATTTGAATAATCTTTCCATAGTTCCTAAGAGTAACCTCAATACATTTCTTTGATGCGTGTTAAAGAAAAATCTGTCTATTTTGAGTGCAGCTTTTCTACCAAATTATTTATGTGCCCCAATTTGACGCAATTCTTGATCTCCACATGGAACTACAGTATACATCATCCACATCTCATGACAAAGATGGATTGTGAAAAGTCAGTTCGATAGGAATATTTTTAACATTACTTTAGTGGATTTCGGCTACTATCTAACAAAACATTTTTTATATAGTTCCTTAATAGTACAGCATTGATACAGTAATTATACTAATTTTATTATTTTAGCCTACTAAAAGTTTTTCTTAAAAGTTTTTCTTTTATAATGTCATGTTATATAATAAGATTATTTACTTATATTAGAGTACATTACATAATAATTTAAGGTAATTTATTAGAGGATGGAAAGGAAGAACTTTTGGAGATATAGGATCCAGTAAGTACAAATAATTCCTTATTGAGATAGTGACTTCGAAACTTAATCCCCACGTCGGCTCCCATGAGGACACGAGCCTTGCCGCCAACTCGCCCCTTATTGTTATATACGGCTAACAAACTATTCAAACGGGAACATATGGCTCTTTCTTCCAACTCTAGTCATGAATACTAAATCAGCATGGAATATAGGGAAATGAAGGTAATTCTGAAGTTTACCTAACTTGATAATACCCGAGTGAAAATATCTGGCATTAATAATCTACGCCAGCATACTTTTGAGTATTCTTTGCCTATATATGAAAATCAAGTAGATAGTTGTGGTTTGGCTATCAAATATTCAAAGTACATACTATATGAAAACCTATACAAGTAGACAGGAAATGTAGTATAAAGATTGACTGGTTTTTTTCAGACTAACTGCAAACAATCGCTTTCCTACCTTTCTGCATATATATAATTATAAGGGCACAGACAGGCATGAAAGACGTCCTGCTCCATGCAAAGAAGACCAAGTGGACCTAGGCAGGGCATGTTGCTCGACAAGACAATGACAGGTGGGCAAAGCGGCTACGGAGTGGATCCCACATGGACAGAAGATAGGAAGAGGAAGGCAGAAGAAGAGATGGGCCGATGTCATGCACAGCAAGGCTGGTGCTGTATGGATGAGGACTGCCAGGAGCAGGAGCAGATGTAAGGAGATCTGGATGAAGGAAAAAGAAGGCACAGGGGACTCCACTTCCCGATAGGACTAGTCCCCGTCGGAAGTCAAGACTAGTAGTCCAGGAATATGGGAGGCCCTAAAAAATAGTTACTTAAAAATATAAACAAAGTATTATATTATATTATTATTTATTTATTAGAGGCAAAGTTATTCATTTATTTATCGATTTTTTTATTTATTTAATTATCTACTATGACTATTTCGTTAATAAAGGCTACATTCATTTATATATATTATAGAAATATTTTTGTTACAAAGAAAATTTACAAATCTGTTGCATATACCAGATACAATTTTTTATAACTGGAGGAATGTAACTTATTAAGGTTGCAGTCAACGATTCAGCATATCTTCACTCGTTAGTTTTTCTCTTAGCATGATGGGGGTAACAATTTCTCTTCTCTTGCCACAAAAATGTTTATAAAACGTTTTAAATACATAAAGATAAATGTTCTGTTATAAATAGAGGTTCGAAATCTCCTGTTTTAGGTCCTTTAGGCTTAATGCAATACACCGGACCCTTCTAGCGAACGCAATTATTGGTATATTGCAATGAAAGTCGCTGTACGACTGTCAAAACTAGTAAAATAAGCATAATTGGAATAGTATGAACCCATATAAACCTACCAAGTAAGTCAGGACGTATTTTTTAATTAATATGATGAACTGTAATTACCTGCATTGATTCTCACGCATTATCAAGGAATATTTTAAAATTTAATTAATACAAACTTTACGGCTTAAATTTAAGAATACATGAGACTACTAGCTCAGCCGGTGTAACTCGAAGGCTAGCCCCAAGGGATTTTTATAGTAATTAATGATGTAATTAAGAGTGGTTACAGTACTAATTAGGGATGAGATAGGTCGGACACATGTAGAGAAAGAGTAACTATCTGGAGAATATATAATTCTGTTTCCTATTTTTTATACCTCTGCCTAATATAAATAATTCAGATTATTCATGCCCCCTTGTGTTCATAAATTTTGTTATGTTGCAAGGAAACTACCTACATAACATTCGATACTTATAAGAAACATAATGATTTGCATATATTTAGTTAGCCGTTGAGGTGAAAACTTTTGACATACTCTTTGACTTTCTTCAGCAATGAAAGCCTAATTATTCAATGTCTAATTTCAATTTATTTGTCGTGTTTTATTTTTAATATTTTTTATCTTTAATTTTATTTATTCTGTTTAGTTATTTGTTTTTTCAATATTTTACTTCGGTTTGTACATTACTGTCGTGGTATATTACTATGAGCAACAATTAACAGCAATGGATGCCATTCACCAACGATGTGGAGCATCGCAAAAATAAAATAATAATAATGTATAATGATACAGTCATGGGAGTGTATTACCTGACCACCAAAAGCGGACTAGAAACAGCACTCTGCACAACTGGATGCAGTGAGACCCGTCCGATACTTCTTAAATATCCAGCATGTGTATGTACACATACGTACATAATTATTTATTTCCGTTGGATGTAAATCCCCGAAGTAAATTGAACACCCGGGAACGGAGGAGACCCACCCCGATAATAATGAAAATAATAAACGTGTAGGGGACAGAGGAAGACCACGATAAGTTTAGGTGACAATGGATAAGTGTAGTTGACTAAGTATCAGTCTAAACTTATCCAAGGTCACCAAAAGGTTATTGTGGACTTCCTCTATCCGCTAGGCATTTGTTGCTGAAGAAGGCTGACAAAGAGCCTGCCGAAACAATACAAATATAGATTTTCCTGAAAGTATGATGTTTTCTCTTAGCAGAATCGCAAACATTCCTTTACTTCTCGGTCTTATTATTTATTACTGAAAACAACTAAAGCAGCTAAAGAGGAATTTAGTATTTATTGATTCAAATATTTTAATAATGCAGCCAGCTGTCAACAGACACGTTTTGTTGGCTTGTTAAAGTATTCCTGAGGATTGTGTTGCAACCGACAAAGTCTGATGCCCAAAGGAGAAGTATTGGGTGCACAGCTGACCTTTACTTCTTGAAATATTCAGGATTTATTGGTTGGGCCGGCATCCCTGGTCCTAATATATGTGGCGGAGAGATAGGAAAGGCACTGGACACCGTTCCATACCCTCAGCAATGGAAGTCATACACTCTCGTTTCAAACCACAACATCTATTTGCGGGGCAGGAGTGTGAAAGCCTGATAAACGATTCGGGTTGTAATTTACCTGCTCTCCACCGAAATACATATTTTCTCATTATTCAGTTCTGGAAATTTATTTATTCACTGTGAATCATTTTTCACGCATTAAAAATTAAGCGCTCGCAACGAAAACGTCTTATGACGTCGAAGGAATTACGTAATCCACTAATTTCGATGACAATGTACTCATTTCAAAGCCCATATGCCATGAGAAAAACGGGTCAACCAATTTAAAATAGAATGTTCAAGGTGATGCGTTTAGTGAGTAATGAATGAAAAACTGGACCTAGAAAACTGTCTTTGAACGTGTCACACAATTAACCACATAGAAATATATTTTGAGGATTCCAGTATTGCTAGGCAGCGGAAAAATAAATATTTGTTTTAAATATGTCAAAAAAAGACTTTAACATATTGTAAAATCAAAAGAAGGCCTGGAGGAAGCTCGGCGAGGAATAGGAGGGCACCGAGGATGAACATGTGACCTGCAGAGGTGTTTGACCATTTCTTCATCCTTAGTTACTAGTCGTAATTGTCTATAATTAAAAAATATCACGCTTAAGATCTACTTTAACTAAAGAATGATAAACGTTTATTTTTTATAAACGTTCCGCCTTATTCGCCAGTTATATATGTTTATTTTTTATTCTTCATAGTTGAAATCGTTCTATTTACTTATTATTTACTATTTGTAAGGCCTTTATTGAATTGCTGTGTTGTTGGTAAGGCAACACAATTGAATTGCTTTTCATAAAAAGAACGTGTTTCATTTTACATACTTATCACTATTTCCTTGTGTTTTATTTTATGAGTATTTAACAGTAAAATTAGTTTGTTAACATAACTAGGCACAGTACTTTCAAATAAACTCAAAAAAAAGGAGTGTTAAAGGATGGAAAACGTACTTTCAAATAAACACCTACGATGAAGGGTTACTCCAACGTGGAAAAGGTTCCGGGCACAGTCATGAAATAGAATATGAGGCAGTAGCTAATTCAGTGTGAATTTGAATTTTAGTGTTTTTTTCTGTTTTTCCAATGCATAATCTGTTTATAGAATTACCGCAATACAGATAAAGGTGAAACAGAAGAATGATTATGGAATATAATTAATTATTTTTAAATAACAGAATGTTAAAAGGTCATAGTGATTGTAATTAATCTTTCTTAATAAGCAAATAGATCAATAATGAGTTTAAAGCAAAAGATCGGCTTACTATTACTATGTGGGCATATTAGGTATGTTAGTCCGAGAGCTGGCAACGCACTTTTCATGAAGTGTTTTATGCACCTTGAAATTTTGCTATAATATACCTCTTAGGTGGATAAGAAGGTAAATATGTGTTTCCTGGACATACCTTGGAACACCAGGTACTGCACATAGGGGAAAGGTGCAAAACAATATTTCCGAAAAATATTACCTTCTTATCTACCTAAGACGTACATTATAGCAAAATTTTAGGGTGCATAAAACTGTTTCATGAAAAGTGCGTTGCCAGCTCTGGGTCTATGTAATAAAATTACGTATAAACCCTAAAATCACTTTCATATAGTAATGAGTAGGCTTAGCCCGCAAAGCCTTACTACACTGCGGGCGCGCATACCGTTCAATTTAACATTTTAGGCGCTAACTTGATTGGATGGGGGAAAAAAAAGCCAGATGTTGAATTTATCAAAAACTATGTACTGATACTTTTTCCTTACGTGTGACATTCATCCGATCTATGTAATCTATTCAAAACTGTTAGTCATACATTACATTTTAATCAGGAAAATTTATTTTGCATGTAACAAAATGTTTGAAAAATTATAATCAAAAGTAAAGTCATCATGAAATTGATACGAAAATTCTCTGTTTTAATCGATTTACATACATATCGCTTAATATATAAATTTAAACAATTGTACTGTGAAGATTCTAGAAAATGAATTGAAATTAAACATCTTATAAGAGGAAAAGAGAAACTTTTTGCAGAACATTCCATTTGCAATCCGATATTAAAGTCTGGCTCGGAATGATAGCACGGTCTGGTGTCTTTTTAATTTCCGTTTGTTGTTACACATCAGGAACTGGAAGAAACTACGGGTAATCTGGAATCTCCATCTCAATTCTTTAACAACGGCACTAGACATGAATTTTAAATGACACATACCCGTGTATTACTCTTTTTTAATGACACCTAAGCCCTTAATGTCATTTACACCAGTTATTTCTTATTACTACTATATATTAATTTATAATTATTTCATTATAAATAAGTGTCTTATTTATCCAGAAGTAAGTTTCTTTTAATATAAATCATTATTTTACTGGCATTTAAAAGTTAAAAATACATTTTACAAGGTCCTTGTCAATAATTAGATTTATTAGACAAGTAAACCTCTAATTTGTAAAATTATTTATTAATTTGAACAGCATATTGTAATAAAATCGTTTAATATAAGGAAGTAATGTGTGGAGCATTCTCTATTTTTTTTTTTTTTTATCGTTAGAAACACCAACGTTTTTCGGATTATATTTAATGCCACATCAGGAGGAATAAAATGCCAATAGACATGTCATAAAATAGCTTTCCGCTTAGACATTTTGCAAGAAATTATTATTAAAATTCTTAACTGTTTGAGGGATAAAACAAATTGAAGTGAAACGAATTGTGATAGTGCAAGAAGAAGCACTTCTGATTGAATATTATCTATCGAAGTGTCTGGAGTGAAGAAGTCCATTTAAATAAATTTCTCATTTGTAGGGATCACAAACAGACACATAAATTTCTAGTCACTATCGACCCACTTCGTTTTTTCACTGGATATTTCTTCAAGCTTTCTTCAGTTCTACTTGAGAATCGAGAGTAGGCCGTCACTTCATCTTTATCGAGCAACATTTTTTTTTTTTTTTTTTTTTTTTTTTTTTTTTTTTTTTTTGACGAATTTGTAAAATCACTATATTACGCGCAATTTAATTCGTTTGCTCAGCTCATCCCGCAATTCAAGAGAATAAGGAATTTAATATATACTTTCTTAGATTATACAAATGGATCAAAATCTAAAGAAGCATTACACACAACAAACTAAACATGTAAATTTTGAGAAGAGCTGGTGAATGGGAAACCAAAAAAGATCCTTAACGCAGGAGCAGCATAAACTAAGCATATTTTTGACACCTGTGTTTTAAAATCTGGACGTTATCTTTCGGCATATCCGAAGTAGGTTAAAAAGAGCTCATCCTCCCATTAGGAATGAACATGGGTTGTGGCTATTTGGTACCGATTATGTATAAACCATTTTTGAACGAGAGTCGAAGAATTAAAAGAAGACCTCACGACGGATGGCTGCAGTCACTCAAAACCGGGATACAGGCAAACATTGGGCATAGCTAATATCTAGTAAGGGATAATAGATAAACGAAGTAAATATAACAAAAAGCAGAAAAACTGTACAATAAGCCTAACAAACATGTGCATTGAACGAACAAAAGGGTTTAGTTTACATAAAAACTTTAAAAAGCATAATATCCTGCCAAGTTAAAAAGAAATGAAAATGAAATAACATGTTACCTGTAAATGCAATTATAATAATTATAATCGACTAACTAATTATTAGTAAATGTCACAACCGAGTTTTGTAGATACATTGACAACTTAGTGTTTTATTTAAGTGATTATACCATATATTGAGAAGTCTGTAAGGAACGGCAGAAATTGCCTTGGAACAGAGCTTAGGAGCGGAAAGTAATTGGCTGAAAAGATTTACTGAAGTTTTAGTAAGTTCTGACCCACCTTGCTCAAGGGAAAGATACTGTAATTTCTAAACAAGTAATGAGTACCAAGCCTTATTTAATAAGAAAATTGATAAAGTATGCAATGGTGACACAATATTCAATAGACTTTATTACAATAAGTTCGCTAACTGAATGTAAGTCGCTGGGGATAAAGAAATGCTGTTCTTTAATATATGTATAAATAAAAGGATACAAATGCACGTTGGGACAACATTATTTTCTTTAAATTTTTAGCAATCTTTCAAATTTATCAGCAAAAAAAATATGTTGTTTAATTAATGCCTTTTTAATTAGCAGAAGGTCATACATTTAAAATACTTCAACTTTTCATTCCCTAAAGTCCTTTAATTTGTGCTCTCCAAGTTTCATGTCACTAGTCAACTTTTCAGGAGCAACTTAAGTATATTTATTTCATTTGAGGCTCAACTTAGGAAGACCTTCCACAAGTATGGCCACGTCTAAACTAATACATTAAAAATAAAATAAAGATAACTGTTGTCGTAGAGCTGTTTAAAATTGATGGTTAAAAACAATAAAACCATGTTAATTAAAACATGATATTTTGTATGACCTTCTACCAATTAAAAATATATTATTAAGATCAAAGGCTTACAATCTTATAATACATTATTAAATTCAATGAAAGTAATTCTGCTTTAAAATAAATCATGTAACACGTACTAGATTCTAATAAAACGCGTGTAAATTATTAGGGAACAAGTGAAAATTTCAATATATATATATATATATATATATATATATATATATATATATATATATATATATATAAATAAAACTCTGGTAAAACAACTTGTAATTCGGAAAGGATATTGTCACAGGTTATAATTTATCAGTTTACAGTAAAACGTACTAGCCAATAAAACAAAACAAAAAAAAAAACTTTTTTAACGAAGATTACTTTTCTACGGTTACAATGATGCTGAATGCGCTCCTAATAGTTCTATCTTTAAAAAGTATAGTTATTATTATATCGTCAATACACATGCAAAGTATCGAATGTGAAAAAACGCATTTTTCATTTTAAATCTTTACTGATTGTTGTTGGCCTGATGGATGGCAAACTCTCGAATCTAAGTTTACACAGTGAATTGAGGATGTTACCACTGTCAAAAGGTCGAATCTGCCTACTATTTGACTACCCAAAAGCAAAGTAATAAATAAAAGTATTTTCACTCTTGAAAGTGGTGATTTTCACATTCGTTAGTTTGTATTTGTATCGACGATATAATAACATACCATAAATGTAATGTAATATTATGACAGTATTTAAATTCAGGAATCTTATTTTAATAGGATTCAAAATAAAGTTGAAGACTTTATCAGAATTATTTCAAATGCTGAAAATTACTCAAACAGAGGGAGAGAAAAATAAATAATTCCGAATTTTAAAGTTAAATTTCTTTTACGTAGAAATTGAAGTTTTAACAGTATTTTTGCCGAGGGGTGGGGGTTGGTATTTTTCTTTTGAAAAAAAGTACTTTAGGATTTACTTTAAACAAATGCAATGGAAAAATAAATTCAATAAACCTACTGAAAATTCAGTAATACATTGAATGTTAATGGTATATGACATTATACATCACGAGTTCTTTATTTCTTGTTTGGTGAAGGAATTATTGAGAATAGATAATTATTAAAAAAAAAAAAAAAATGCCATTTTTTTATTAACTTTATTTGACATTAAGGTCAAACAAGGTATCCAATGAACAAAATGAGTAAGCTATCTAAATGCCTTTCTCGAGAAGTAAATATCGGTAATTGAAAGCAAATAAATCTTGGCTCTCAAGTAAAATAAATTAAAGAGTTGAAATGTTTGTTTGTGGCGGGACTGAGGTAAATTCAACAGAAGCCTCCTAGAAGCAACTTTTTAGTTAAACTTCCTTATGGTTTAAATGATTAAATTTATTTATTTTAGAGTCTGGATTATCAAAATTATATTCAGTATTACCTAATTTATACTAAATCCATCGTATTTGGAAGGGCCTGATCTTTCATAATATACATATACGTCCTAATTATTAAATTTAATATATAATATAATATTATAGTATAGCATAATATGAGCAATATACAGTATAATAAAAGAATAAGAACAACTTGAAGATCAACCAGAAGATTACATGCCCCATAAATTAATTGGTTCACTTGAATTCTTCGGTTCTTCGCCCATGAAGTTCTAGCTGAAGCCGTCCAAAATGTAGATGTAGATAATAATAGAGATTTCTTCCAAAGAGGTATATCCAGACAGCCTGCGTACCGTAATCATATTACCGAAAATAGAACAATTATAATGTGATTAAGGTGATGGGTAAATAATTATAAATAATTTATTTATGCTAGCACCCAAAAGGTGAGAATGGCACCACATAAATTCACAATTAAAGCAAAAAGAAGAAAGAAGCTTAAGTCGTTTGAGAACTGGCGTACATACAGTGCAGCTGAAAGAAAACAATTGGCCAAAAAATAAAGTAGAAACACGTGGAAAATAGGAAAAATTGGAAACCCAATCACTTTCTTCAGGAGATCTTTAGGAATCACCAGGATTCTAAGAGATCTTTGTTGGAAAATGAAATTTTGCATGCAAAATAAATTAATACAACTTGGGGCAAATACGACCCAACAATATGACCTTATTTTAACTGTACATTGTTACTGGCTAAAATATTTGTTGTAGGAATATAATGTTGGATCCTAAAGTGAGTCGAGACAAAACTTTAAGCATACCACGGGTAAACGCAGACTAGCTGTGCAAGTATTTATAAAGCGCTTATCCCACAGTTCAGTCAATCAGACTCCATGAAGAATAAAAAGGTTTTAAGAATTGGAGGATTGTGAACATTTTCATTCATAGTGGTGAGAAAAAAATGTTCAAAATTTCTGCAGGTTTTTTAGTTTACGCGGAACGCTTTCTGGGACTTTGCCCAAATTTCAATGCCCTGTGAAGGTTCTTATTGAGCCGAGTCTTGCACCTAGAGTCACGTCTTTCTATAGAATTACCATCGTAATCATAACGTTTGAGTAATTACGACTGTAATCATAGCATTTTCCTTTATTACGACTGTATTACGGTAATTACAGATATGAATCTGGTAGTAGTACGGTGGTAATTGCTGAAAAAGTTATTACGTTCATAATTACAGAAAGGTTATGATTACAGCTGAAATTAACGAAAAAAAATTGTAATCGCAGAAAAATAGTTGTAAGTACAGGCATAATCACAGAAACAGCTGTGATTACAGATTTATTTTTGTTGTAATTTTGAGTGTAATTAGAGGAAATGTTGTGATAACGAGCATAATTACAGAAAAAGTTGTGAATACGAGTGTAATTATAACCAAAGATGTGATTACTAGTGTAATCGTAATCACTCTTGTAATTACAATTATAATCGTAATCATATCGGCAGGGTCGGTGATTATAATAATAATCGTAATCACATCTCGATAGCCCGTGATTAGAATCGTAATCTTAATTATGATTATGATTATGTCCAACTGTAGTCCCTTGGAACGTTCTGCGTAAAATAAAACACCTTTGGGAATTTGGTTTGCACCAGTACGAATGGCAATTTTCTTCCGATTGGCCAGGATTATCACTGCTTACCATTTAGCAAGAACCACCGATGACATAGTTCGAACATTGTTTGAGCTGATATAGATTCTAGGTTAAATGAGGGCACCACCCGGGACAAAAGCTTCCGAGTACTGTTGTTGGCAGTAAATTCCAAGTTCTACTTAAGCCCTCTCTAGCGGCAAACTTAGTAACTTTGGAATGAAGACCGTTCACCCCTCCCTGCGCCAATGCTTCATTCACCTGACCTACATAACTTCAGGTGTTATGTTGTAGTTGCGTGAAACAATACTATTTTCTACACTCCAGCAAACACATTGTGTTAGGCAAAGGGGGGTAACTAATTAAAGCCACATGTTCGTCACTAGTCTCAATTTATAACTATATAACAACATATTAGCAAATGTGTCCCAAGAAGAATTTGTATTGTCGTTATGAAATGTTGATGGCTGGAAAAACAAACAAAACAACACATGAAAATAAACAGCATATCGATTGGGCAATTCTGCTGGTCAGTGAACTTGAATTAAACAAAATCTTACTATTTTTCTAGAGGGTTGAGTTGGGAGCAGACTGCTACCGTAACATTTCTCATTAGTAGTTTTGGATTGTATTACGCGGGTCGACTTTATAAAAACTGTCCACCCATTGGGAGTCAGAAGAAATAAGTTACAAGACAGAGAGGAAGATACAGAGGATGGAGAAGAAAAGACAAAGGGGGGGGGGGTTCAGAAGGAGTAAAACGGGTAAATCTATTCTTGGTAAACTGTATTCCTACTTCAGGTTGATAAACAATTCCGCATACAAAATGGGTAAAGTGTGTTTATTAAAATGTAATAATTGAGGGCACCAGAAGTATAAG